>CM046443.1:53979302-54311672 GCA_025506515.1 Flaveria trinervia | reverse complement strand
TGGTTCCCAATCTGGGTGAATCCCTTGTCAGCGATACTTTTGAGGCGTTGAACCAATATGGAGCAAGAAACAAAGAAAGCAGTAGGAACAACCCAAGCCGCAAATGATGATGTCAACATTCAAAAGGCTGAGTGGCTGCATGTTTTGAAGAGTTAGAGCCCAACGTACTGCACCAAAGAGAAGATTCCTACACCAAACTCTATAGAGTCAAGAAACATCACAAGGTGTCAGGAAGGATCATAGCATGGGTGTATTTTGAGGATCTTAATGCTTATGCGGTTAAGAGAGAACAATGGCATAGAGTATTCAGATTCCCACATGATCTGAAGACCCTACCAGGTTTTGAGCTCAACCAGCTGGCGCAAAATTAATGCTTTTGTATGCTGATACGAGGAAGATGTCAGGCTGGTTTGAGGCTGCCCTAAAGAAGGAGTATCGCACCAGATGGTTAACTTCAGACCCCAACAGCTACTAGGTATATCAAAAGGTCTGAGGTTGATGCCATTACTGGCAAGCCCAAGATAGTGTTGAAGTGGATCCTTCGCGCACAATGTCAAGAATCCACTCAGGGAAATGCCACAGGATTTTACTCCACATTTAAGTGGTGGTACTACGATTGGAGAACCAGCTGAAGTGGTCATAGTCCTAAGCAAAGAGAGACAAATGGATACGATCAGGGTATTCGACCCGATGTGGCTTACAAACTTGTCGGAAAATGATGTATTGCGTTATACAAGTGGCCAATGTTCTATGATAAGCAAGATATTGTACAAGCCCTCCAGTTCCAAAACGTTATACGACTCTGCTTGCGTTTGAGATTCACACGGGAGTCACAAAAGAGGAGAAGTACAAGAAATACAAGGAGGTTATGCAGAAAACAAGAGATTAGAGAGATCTAGGTCCAAGGGGGAGTTATTGATACTGTATGTCCCTAGATCGATATGAATGTAATAGATCTTGTTTGTCTGATCTGAGGTAATGCTTGAAATGATTAATGAAATGATATTGCTTGTTTGATATTTTAATGTTTCATATTTCATAATGAGTCGACATGAATTGGTTAATTAGATTTGTGGTGTTTGAAGTGTTATACAAATGTTTATATTAATTAATTAATGCATTCAAACTTAACATAATGAAGTTCTCATGCAAGTGGCCTATCCGAATGGACCATACGCATGAATAACTTCATACGATGACTCAGTCGCACGACGGAACAGGAGATTGGATCAGTCGTATGATTATAACATGAGATTGACTCAGTCGACGACTGAATACTCAATCGTGCGAATGAATCAACCGCATGGTTCAATCGCACGACTGAACCATACTAATGGTTCAGTCGCACGATTGAATAATACTACCTATAAATACAAACCAAATTCATGAAAAATAGAGAGCTTTTGATACTTAGACTCCGACGTACCCTAGCCATCCAAAAGCCTCACAATTCATTCTCCAAGTTCATAGAACACATTAGATTGATTCCCAATCAATTTCTAACATGCGTTTCAATTCTTGATTGATTCTTCGTGTGTTCTCACTGATTGGATCGCCAATCAAATAGGATTCCGCACTATTTGATCTGGTTTACACGCTAATCACTAGGTATTTCGTTCAAATACCAGGTCCTAACATCTTCAGACTTTGTCTTCAGACTTTGTCTTCATACTTTGTCTTCACCTGTTGTCTTCAGACTTTGTCTTCAGACTTTGTCTTCAGCTGTTGTCTTCAGACTTTGTCTTCAGACTTTGTCTTCAGACTTTATCTTCAGACTTTGTCTTCAGCTGTTGTCTTCAGACTTTGTCTTCAGCTGTTGTAGACCACTTCAGTTGTTTTGATGTTTGTGGGACTTAAAGGTTTTTCTGATCTGGCTCATTGTTCTTTTGGTCCAACACTAAGCCATAGAAACACATTCAACAACTCATCATAACCATAAACACACCCAAATCAAACCCACCCACAAACACATTCATACACATACATACGGTGAAGACCATTTTTATAAAAATGTTCATACATGCATTTCTAGGCTCAAATTAGTTTAAAACAAGTAAAAAGGGTTTTAGAACTCACCTTAGCAACCTCTTGGGTATGACTTCCTTCAAAACCCGTTTGCTGCAAATTGAACACCTAAAAACCACCAACACAAACAACTGGACACACAAACACACATAAGCATACAACCAAGGCTAAGCATTAAGACATCATAAACTCATGAATTCTTACCTTGAATTTGATCTTTTCTGGTTCTTCTCTCTAAAACCAAGAGTTTTCAGCTCTTACTCTTCCTTCTCTCTCACTAAAAATCCAAATGAATGATATGTGAAGAGAGTGTGGGCAGCCATGCACCTTTATCACCAACTTTTAAAAGTTTTGTCCTTTTTACACTTTTAACCCCTCAACTTGGGTGTTATTATGTTTCTTTCTTTTTCTTCTCTTTATTCTTTCTTTCTTGTCCCTTAAAATAACCGGGTGTTACACTTGGATAGAATCTATGAGGGGCAACTCATCTTGACAAGTTCCACACCTTCGAGGTCTTACAGATAGTAATGTGTGTGAAGGAGCTATCTCACTTGAACCCAATCTCTGCCTAAACTAATAAAAGATCTTTGCATGCATGGATGAAGATATGATGTTTTTGAAGGTTTCCTCTTGAAGAACACATTTTTCTGCCTTCCCTTTGCTGATCACAAGCTCAACCTGGCATTCAATTAACTTGGTAATGAGATCTTTGATATGAGTCCTGTAATTTGTATGCTCATGCTTAAGAGTTGACATTATTTTTTCTAAATCTTCTATTTTATGTTTAAGGATTCAAGGTCAGATCTTACTTCCACATTACAAGACCCATACATATTTACTTTAGCAATGCATGCAAAAGTACGAAGATGTTCTAATATCTTGACTTTTTCATGGTCAGGCATCAATGCTAAGTTGAGAGAAATATCTCCTACCTGGAAGCTCTAGTCAAATCCTCCTTTTTTAATAGCAACAACAACTTGTTTTTGTTGGCTTGGCTTCTCTGATCTAGGAGTAGCCTTAGTGTAGTTTGGCCTGGATTGTGTTTGGCCACCATTAGTTTTTGGTGCCTTGCTCTCCCTAGTAAAGTGTCCTATTTGCTTAGACTTGTAACATTTCATTTTGCTTTTATCCAGTCCAAACTTTCCACTACATACATTGTTGGGAAACTTCCTTCCAGTTCATATTGTAGAACTTCTGGGCTCTATGAGTGAGAAGATCCATTTGCTAGACTATCTCCATATACTCTAAATCATCTGGATGGATACAATTCAAGTCATCAAGAGTGAAGAGAAAGTTACCACAACTTTCATTTGCAGACACAAAGGCTTGAGTAGAGCTTGTCTCTTGGAATGAGCTTAGCTAGATGTAGCTCTCCCTTGGTGTCTCATGGAAGGTGATCAAAAGGACCCTTTTATAAGTTGTCAGGGTAGCAGATAAGATGATGCTGTGGTTCTTTTCTATCCGTTTCAACCACATGCAGGGTTGAACTCTATTAATTGCTGGAAGAGCTGCTTGATGGATTTTGTATGTTCATCTCTATCTAGTAGCCACTAAGGATACCATACAGCTCTATGAGAGTAAACGAGGAGAGGTTTTTAGTCTCTTAATGGCCACACAGTACTGAGTCCATTGTCTGGGAAGTGAGAACATGAACATCCTCACAATGTCCCTATTCTTAAGTTTTACTCCAACATCCTTAAGAGTATCTACAATCTCAACATACCTAAAGTATTGTTGAGTCATAATTTCACCTGACTTGCAGGCAAAGTTCTAAAACTGCTACTTCATAAGGACTTTCTTATTTTCTTTGGCTTCTTCAGACCCCTCATACATAAGCTTCAGTGCATCCTAAGGCTGCTTAGTATTTTGTACTTCTTGAAGACTTTGTATATAGAGTTTGGAAGAGCAATTTGGAGAGAGGTCATGGCCTTCTGATCTACATTAATTTTCTTCCAATCTACCTCAAAATAATCAGCCATTTTCTTTGAAATCACCCCACCTGTAGTGGCTGAAGAGGTGCTTAGGATGTGAGGTTCTTCAACAACAAATCTCCACATCATGCTATCTTGAGACTTGAACCCTTCCATACGTTGGCACTAAGTATTAATATCATCATGAATGATTAGTGGAGATTTTGTCATGGTACTGGTTTCCATATCAGGCTTTCTGTAAGGATTACATTTATAGCCTGATGCAACCAAAGGGCTATAGGCATGCACATGTGAATACAAGGGAGTTACTTTGGAAGATTTGATACAACTCAATGAATTATGCTAAGTATCAAATCTTCCAAAGCCAAAAGACCATATCTTCTGAAGCTAAAAATAAAATCTTCTGAAGCTTTAAAGACAAAGTCTTCCGAAGTCAAAGGCCGATTTCTTACGAAGACAGAGAAGACATGCTTTTTTTAGTAACCTTTTGACAAAAGCTGAACCACTTTTTACTACCATCTCTGAAAACTCACCAACTTAAATGAGTTGGTAACAAGTCCATACTTTTGTCAAACTGTAGATTAAGGTCTTTTGTCTATATTTTTTTACTTTTGTACTTTTATCCTTTTTTTAATAGATAGGGATGTGAGCTATGTAATGTTATAGTCACAAGTCAAAAGATAGAGGCAATCTACCTTTTGACTCTATGTTGATCTTGTTGTCTATATTAGTGTTTACAGTTGGCTTTCAAATTATGACTGACTATAGGATGTAGTATAAAGTATCTCAAGTACTAGTATTTCTATTATGCTTTGTAACATTTGTAAGAACTTGAGAGCAATATATATCATTCTTAAAAATCATATTATCTTGTTCTTGTTCTGTTCTCTAGTTTTGTTATTAGTTCATCGTTATCCGGTTCCCTATTTGATTTGTTAAGTGTTCTAAGTCTCTCCTTATTGTGAAATTGTTGCACTGACCCTCTTCATAGGTCCTACACTTTGAGAGAGCTGCCATTGGAGCTGATAAGTGTTTTCTAAAATTGAATAGATCTAAGATGGTGAGATCTTACAATCAAGAGCCTAAAATGCTATGAACCAATTATAGGATCGGTGAAGGGATCAATGTAACAGTTTCATAATATGGGAGAGTTATAACACTTAGAAGATCAAATAAGGAACTGGTTTATGATGAAAGAAAGAACACAAGTAAAGAACCGAAGACAATAAGTGGAACACACTAATACGGTTTTCAATAATAATGTATATTGTTCTCAAGTTCTTACAAGTGCTAAAAATATTACATGAAAATTACAAGTACTTGAGATACTTTATACTACATCCTACAGCTTGTCATACTTTCAAGGCCAGCTGGAAACACTAATCTAGACTACAAGATCAATGTAAAGTCAAAAGAAATATTGTCTTTTAACTAGTGACTATGACATGTCATAGTTCACATTCTTATCTAATACATAAAGGATAAAAGTATAAAACTAGAAAGGTATAGATATAAGACCTTAATCTATAGTTTGAAAAAAGGTATGGACTTTTCACCAACTCACCTAAGTTGGTGAGTGTTCAGAGGTGGTAATGGAAATTAGTCAGCCTTTGTCAAAAGGTGATTTAGAAAAATATGTCTTCTTTATCTTTGGAAAAATAGTCTTTAGCTTTGTTAGACTTTGTCTTTGAAGCTTCGGAAGACTTCATCTTTGGCTTCGAAAGATTTGGTGTTTTGGCTTCAGAAGAGTTGATACTTAGCATAATTCACTAAGTTATATCAATCTTTCAAAGCAACTTTCTTATACTTCATATGTGCTTGCTGAGAGCTCTTTGGTTGCATAAGCCTTTAAATATAATCCTTACAGTTACGTGTTTATTGTCATATATATGGAGTTTACCAATTTGCACGGTTAATTGTCAAATATTGATTTGCAGTGATAGTTAATGTAACACACGTTATTCTTTTAAAATGAGAATAAGAATGAAGAATAAAAGAAGGAAACATCAATAAACCCAAGTTGAGGGGTTAAAATGTAAAAGGGGATAAAAGTACAAAAAGTTGGTGTAAAGGTGGGCATGGCCGCCCACGCTCTTTTCACATCACCTTTTTCTCATTCGGTTTAGAGAGAGAGAGCTAGAAAACTATGGGTTTGAAGAAGAAGAAGAAGAGGCTGAATTCAAGGTAAGAATTCGAAGTTTTTTTAGTGTTTGTGTTGGGTTTTGTCTCGGGTATATGCTTATGTGCTTGTGTGTGTTCGCGTGTGTGTGTTCGCGTGTGTGTGTTTTTGTGGGTTTCTAGGTGCTTGAACTCATTTGCATACGGGTTAGAAGGAAGATACACCAAAAGTTGCACCAGGTGAGTTTCTAGACCCCGGTTTTACTTGTTTTAAACTCTTCTTGAGGCTGAAAATATATTAAATGATTTTATAATGTTTATGTATGTATACCCATATGTATTATGCATGTTTGATGATGTTCCTTAGGTGTTATTAAGTTATTCATGTTTAGAATAGCCTTGGTAAGCTTAGAACAAATAGGCTTGATGTTTGGGTGCGAAAATATCCTAGAACCATGTTGAGCAGAAGGTTTATGCGCCTCGGTAAGGCCCATGCGCCTAGAAATGCCCTAGAAATGTTAAGTGTAGTTCATGCACCTGAACAGTGGTCCATGCACCTAGAATTTGTAATCGGATGACTAATTGTAGGGCCATGCGCCCAAGTAGTACCCATAGAC
Source organism: Flaveria trinervia (assembly GCA_025506515.1). Taxonomy (NCBI): domain Eukaryota; kingdom Viridiplantae; phylum Streptophyta; class Magnoliopsida; order Asterales; family Asteraceae; genus Flaveria; species Flaveria trinervia. The sequence continues at coordinate 54,304,981 of CM046443.1, read as the reverse complement.
CCGAATGGCCCATGCACCTAAGTTTCCATACGCCGAATAGCCGATGCGCCTAAGTGTTCATGCGTCTGAATGGACCATACGCCCGAATATGGCCCATGTGTCCGAATAGCTCATGCGCCTAAGTGTTAAAGCAGTTAAGTGTTGGCTGATGCGCCTGCATAGTGATGAAACGCCCAAACAGGGCTCATGCGCCCAAATAGTGTTGGTGCGCCTAAACACTTAGAATTTATTACGCAAATTTTGGGAGTCTGTGCTTTTAGGGTTTTGACCGAGGTTTGACTAGGGCTTATTAATGCCTGTCCCATGCATTATTATGATTGCTTTATGATTGTTCCATATTATTATTATTATTATTATTACTAATAGTGTGTAACTTTACATGGTGTGTTTATTATCGTAACGTAAAGTATTACTAATAATAAAGTGAAAGAGAAATGAAGAAGAGAAGTGGAACTTAATTTAAAATGTTAACAAGTATTGCAAGCTTATAGGAGGTGCACGACCATGAGGTCGTTAGCTCAACTGTGATACGGGTTAGCTACCCTATGATGCACATGGGGCCAGTCAATTGAGATTGGCGGACCTTTGCAGCGTACCCTAGGTGACTGGGCCAGCCTTGTAAACAGTATTTAGAGCCCCTTGTGGGAACAGAGGGCCCAACACCATTTCCCCTGCGCACATAGTTTAGGGTATTGCTCATTCATTCACATAAACAGTGAAAGATAAAGATAAAAGAATACAGAGTAAACAAGGCATACAGTAAAGAGAAAACATTATCTGATTGTATAGTTAATGTGTGCTCGCGTATAAACAGATGAAGTTTTCATAAAAAGAGTATTTTCATATGTATACCTACAGAAAGTATTTTATTACTTTTAAAACTGGAACTCACTCAGCAACGCTGACTTTTATACATTTTCAGTTGGCAGGTAAATATTGCTGAGGATGGCACGAGGGTGAAGCTACTCGGCAGGGAAGAGTGACATCCATTCATACTTATTATTGCTATTGTTTTGTAATGCAATTAATAATTCTTTTGTATTCGGTTAAACAATAGTGTATTGCTCAACACAGTGTTTTAATGAAATGAATAGTTTTTTGGTAACATAAATCCGTTGCTCAAGCTTGTAAATTTATAACATTTAATGTATTTAATGCTGTGAATGACCAACTGTGGGGTCTCCGGGAACGGGGCCTTACAAGTTGGTATCAGAGCCAAAGTTTAAGAGAATTGGGTTAAATAAAATTTTATAACCTAAACTTAAACTAAAAATGGGACAATTGAGGGATGTCAGCCTGAGTAGCTACGTGCCATCAGGTATGTCTTTTCTTAATGTTAACCGTTATTATGTGCGCATTCTATGTGATTTATGTGCCTTTAGTAGATTTAGATACTGATTAAATCAGGATAGAAATGCTTGGGGTATGTAGATTAAAGTAAGTGGCTAATCACAACTGGCCACTATAATTAGGGACTTACTATACTTGACATAAACTGAGTTGTTACCTTGAATGATCGCGTTAGTGTTTGAATCTTATAGCATGTTAGAGGATGGTTGGACGGAAATCTTCCAAGACCCCTAGAGGCAAGGCCGTCCACATGTGACCAGGAGTAGTGCTAAGGCTCCTGAGACAGCCCATGAGAACCTTGAAGTCATGGCCGGAGCGAAGAGAATGAGAATGCTAGCTTGAATGCCTCAGCTAGGGAGGCGATTGCTGATGAAGTACACCAGGTCATGCAAAAGGTCTTACCGTCTATGGTGACTGAAGTCATCAGGGCTGTGAGAAACGAGGAGAGGAAGGAGAAGGAGAATAGAAAGGGATCAATGGGCAAGGGGAGCAGAAGGGAGGAGGAACAACCAGAGCCTGAGACGGTGTTGTCCGATGAGGAGGAGGATGATGTAGTGGGGGTAGCGACCGGAGGGTGCAGTTATGGGGTGTTCCAAAGGTGTAAGCCCCCGATTTTCGATGGCAATGGCAATGCTGCTGCTGCTCACCGCTAGGTGAGAGAGATGGAGGCGGTCTTGGAGATCAGTGAGTGCCGCGAGGACCAAAAGGTGAAGTTTGCGACTCACTCTTTCATTGATTCAACGCTGTGTTGGTGGGACAATATTGTCCAAGCTGAGGGTACCATGGCAATCGGAAGGATGAGGTGGAGTGAATTGAAGAAGTTGGTGGTCGAGGAATTCTGTCCTCACAGGGAACTCGATAAAATGGAGAGGGAGTTCTTGCAACTTGAAGCGGGAACCATGACCCACCAGCAGTACACCACTAAATTCAACGAGATGGAGAGGTGGTGCCATATCAGGTGACGCTGGTGTCAAGGAAGATCAAGAGGTACATCCAGGACTGCCGGTTGACATTCGCAGGCACCTGATTGCTGCTCAGCCAGGTACCTTTCGATCGGTGGGGATTTGGTGGGTAGATTGTATGATGAGCGAGAGGAGACTGTGGTGGAGGTGAAGAAGACAAGTGGGGATGGTAAGAACTAGAATGGGAAGAGGTTTGGACGTGGTGGTTTCACTCCAAACAACAAGAAGAGGAAGGTGGACGACCATGGGGTGTCATCAAGATCAGAGCTGAAAAAGTGTGGCAGATGTGGAAGGGAGCATACGGTGAGTGCAGGATGGGGATGAATGTATGCTTCAGATGTGGCAAGCCTGGCCATATCGCTACAAACTGTAGGTGCTGAAGTGCTATAACTATGGCGGGGAGGGCCACATGACCAAAGACTGTAAGAAGTCGAGGGCGGAGAGCTCTGGAGCGAAGAAGAAGCCGGAGGAAGGAGGGCAGAGGGCAAGTGCTAGAGCTTACACCATGACCCGGGAGGAAGCCAAAGCTTATCCCGATGTCGTGTCAGGTATGTTTCTTGTAAACCAAACTTGTGCCTCTGTATTGTTTGATTCCGATGCTAGTAGGAGTTTTATTTCCACTACTTTCTGTGCTAAGTTGCCTATTAGTAGTAGAAATGTCAGTGAACCATTCGATGTAGAAACCGCTATTGGCAAGTCCACTAGAATTACTGATATGATAGAGGACTGTGCTATAGAACTAGAAGGTCATAAGTTTGCTGCTAGGTTACACGTGATGCCCCTAGGTGGATTTGATGTAGTACTAGGGATGGACTGGTTAGCAACCTATGAAGTAAACATTGTATATCGCAAGAAGATGATTCGATTAGTTGTGCCCGATGGGAGTTTGGTTACGATTTATAGAGATCGCGTTACTACGATCCCGAAGGTGATTTCAATGACGGTGGCGGGGAAGTGCATGAAACGTGGATGTAGTGCCTACTTGGCATACGTAAAAGATGTGGATGCGTCGGTACCGCAATTATCTGAGGTACCAGTGGTGCGCGACTTTCTGGATGTATTCCCAGAAGACTTACCCGGCGTGCCACCGGATCGCGAGATTGAGTTCCAAATTGATTTGATACCCGGTGCTCAACCCGTTGCCAAAGCACCATATTGATTAGCTCCAACTGAGATGAAGGAACTCATGAGCCAATTGCAGGAGTTGATGGATAAGGGATTCATTGACCGAGTATTTCTCCGTGGGGTGCTCCGATATTTTTTGTAAAGAAAAAGGACGGAAGTATGCGAATGTGTGTTGAATATCGAGAGCTGAACAAGTTGACGGTGAAGAATCGGTACCCGTTACCGAGGATTGACGACTTGTTAAACCAGCTCCAAGGTGCCAGTTGGTTCTCGAGAATAGATCTACGATCTGGCTACCATCAATTGAAGGTGAAGGAACAAGACATTCCTAAGATAGCTTAAGGTACGCGTTATGGACACTACGAGTTCCTCGTTATGTCTTTTGGTTTAACTAACGCGCCAGCTGCCTTTATGGATTTAATGAATCGAGTATGCCGGCCGATGTTGGATAGATCAGTGATTGTGTTTATTGATGATATCCTGATCTACTCGAAGAGCGAAGATGAGCATGCCGGTCATATTCGGGAGGTGTTGGAGACATTAAGAAGGGAGAAGTTGTATGCCAAATTCTCCAAGTGCACGTTCTGGTTGTGTGAAGTTCAATTCTTGGTTCATGTCGTGAATCCTGACGGAATCATGGTGGACCCGGCAAAGGTGGAGGCGGTTATGAAATGGAAGTCATCGAAGACGCCATCCGAGATTCGTAGCTTCTTGGGTTTGGCGGGCTACTATAGAAGATTCATCCAAGACTTTTCCAAGATCGCTTCTCCACTAACCAAGTTGACCCGAAAGAATGTAAAGTTTATATGGGGTCAAGCTCAAGAGAAAGCAATCGAGAAGTTAAAGGCAAGGTTGACTCAAGCTCCAGTCCTGTCATTACTCGAAGGAAGCGAGGATTTGGTGGTCTATTCAGATGCTTCCTACTCGGGGTTAGGGTGCGTGTTAATGCAAAGAGGGAAGGTTATAGCCTATGCATCCCGACAGTTGAAGGTTCATGAGGTCAATTATCCCACTCATGACTTGGAGCTAGCAGCTGTGGTCTTTGCACTAAAGATTTGGAGGCACTATCTGTACGGGATGAAGTGCACCATTTTCACTGACCACAAAAGCTTGAAGTATTTCTTTGAGTAGAAGACATGAACATGAGGAAGAGAAGATGGTTAGAGCTCATAAAAGATTATGATTGTGAGATCCACTATCATCCGGGCAAAGCCAACGTGGTGGCTGATGCCCTTAGCCGAAAGGAGAGGCCCGAGCCAATTCGGGTGAAAGCATATCAACTAATCATGACCTCTGATGTGATGAAGCAAGTCAAAGAGTTTCAAGATGAGGCATTGAAAGAAGATCATCTTAACTCGGAAAGAATGAGAGGTTTGGTTGGGGAATTGGGTGAAAACACACTTGGTGTTAAAACCCGATATGGACGGGTGTGGATTCCTCATTTTGGGGATTTACGTGTGAAGATTATGGATGAAGTCACAAGACTCAATACTCTATTCATCCTAGTGCAACAAAAATGTATCAAGATATGAAGAAAAATTATTGGTGGCCGGGTATGAAGCGCGATGTGATGGGATATGTGAGTAAGTGCCTTACTTGTTTGCAGGTGAAGGCTGAACATCAGAAGCCGTATGGAAAAATCCAACCTTTGGATATACCGGAATGGAGGTGGGAGCACATCACCATGGATTTCATTACGAAGTTGCCACGTACTCCGAAAGGATATGATGCCATATGGGTGATAGTTGACCATTTGACGAAGAGTGCTCACTTCCTACCGATCTGCAAGACATATTCATCTGAGAGGTTGGCGGATCTATTCATCAAGGAAAGTGTAACTCATCATGGTGTGCTGGTGTCTATTGTGTCTAATCGTGACACCCGGTTTACATCTAAGTTTTGGAAGAAATTCCACGACGCCATGGGGAGGAGGTTACATATTAGCATGGCTTATCATCCCCAAACTGATGGTCAGTCAGAAAGGACCATTCAGACACTGGAAGACATGCTTCGAGCATGTGTGATTGATTTTGGGGGAAGTTGGGATGACCACTTACCGTTAGCTGACTTCTCATACAACAACAGCTATCATGCCAACATTGGCATGCCACCATATGAGATGCTATACGGTGGGAGATGCAAAACACCCGTTTGTTGGGGTGATATTGGTCAGAAGGAATTGGGGAGCGTCGAGGTAATTGAGGCTACGACTGAGAAGCTTGAGAAGATTAAAGCCTTCATGAAGGCAGCCAAAGATAGACAAAAGTCGTATGCTAATAAACGACGCAGATCGATTGAGTTCCAGGTGGGTGACCAGGTTATGTTGAAGGTCTCACCTTGGAAGGGTATTATCCGATTCAGGAAGCGGGGCAAGTTGAGCCCAAGGTATATAGGCCCTTTTCGAATCATTGCTCGAATAGGAGAGGTGGCCTATAGATTGGAGTTACCAGATGAGTTAAGTGGAATTCACCCGACATTCCATGTATCTCATCTGAGAAAGTGCTTAGCTGATGAAGACATGATTGTTCCACTGGAAGACATCGAAGTAGATGAAATGCTCATTTATATGGAGCAACCAGTGGCAATTATTGATAGAAAAGAGAAAAGACTGAGAATAAAGTGGTTCCCCTTGTGCGTGTGTAATGGAAGCACAGAAGGGATCCGAATCTACATGGGAGACTGAGGAGGAGATGAGGCAGCATTACCCTCATCTGTTTGAGGAATAACAAGGTTTCGGGGATGAAACCTATTTAAGGGGGGTGGACTTGTAACACCCGGTTATTCTTTTAAAAGGAGAATAAGAAATGAAGAATAAAAGAAGGAAACATCAATAAACCCAAGTTGAGGGGTTAAAAATGTAAAAAGGGATAAAAATACAAAAAGTTGGTGTAAAGGTGGGCATGGCCGCCCACCCTCTCTTCACATCACCTTTTTCTCATTCGGATTAGAGAGAGAGAGAGAGAGAGCAGAAAACTACGGGGTTTGAAAAAGAAGAAGAAGAGCCTGAATTCAAGGTAAGAATTCAAAGTTTTTTAGTGTTTATGTTGGGTTTTGTCTCGGGTATATGCTTATGTGCTTGTGTGTGTTCGTGTGTGTGTGTTTTTTGGATTTCTAGGTGCTTGAACTCATTTGCATACGGGTTAGAAGGAAGATACACCCAAAGTTGCACAAGGTGAGTTTCTAGACCCTGGTTTTACTTGTTTTAAACTCTTCTTGAGGCTGAAAATGTATTAAATGATTTTACAATGTTTATGTATGTATACTCGTATGTATTATGCATGTTTGATGATGTTCTTTAGGTGTTATTAAGTTGTTCATGTTTAGAATAGGCTTGGTAAGCTTAGAACGAATAGGCTTGATGTTTGGGTGCGAAAATATCCTAGAACCATGTTGAGCAGAAGGTTCATGCGCCTGGAAATGCCTTAGAAATGTTAAGTGTAGTTCATGCGCCTGAACAGTGGTCCATGCGCCTAGAATTTGTAATCGGACAACTAAGTGTAGGGCTATGCGCCCAAGTAGTACCCATAGGCCGAATGGCCCATGCGCCTAAGTTTCCATATGCCCGAATAGCCCATGCGCCCAAGTGTTCATGCGTCCGAATGGACCATACGCCCGAATATTGCCATGCGTCTGAATAGCTCATGCGCCTAAGTGTTAATGCAGTTAAGTGTTGGCTGATGCGCCTGCATAGTGATGAAACGCCCAAACAGGGCTCATGCACCCAAATAGTGTTGGTGCGCCTAAACACTTAGATTTAATTACAAAAAATTTGGAAGTCTGTGCTTTTAGGGTTTTGACCGAGGTTTGACTAGGGCTTATTAATGCTTGTCCCATGCATTATTATGATTGCTTTATGATTGTTTCTTATTATTATTATTATTATTATTATTACTAATAGTGTGTAACTTTACGTGGTGTGTTTATTATCGTAACGTAAAGTGTTACTAATAATAAAGTGAAAGAGCAATGAAGAAGAGAAGTAGAACTTAATTTAAAATGTTGACAAGTCTTGCAAGCTTATAGGAAGTGCACGACCATGAGGTCGTTAGCTCAACTGTGATGCGGGTTAGCCACCCTATGATGCACACGGGGCCAGTCAATTGAGATTGGCGGACCTTTGCAGCGTACCCTAGGTGACTGGGCCAGCCTTGTATACAGTATTTAGAGCCCCTTGTGGGAACAAAGGGCCCAACACTATTTCCCCCGCGCACATAGTTTAGGGTATTGCTCATTGGTCCACATAGACAGTGAAAGATAAAGATAAAAGAATACAGAGTAAACAAGGCATACAGTAAAGAGAAAAGCATTATCTGATTGTATAGTTAATGCGTGCTCGCGTATAAACAGATGAAGTTTTCATAAAAAGAGTATTTTCATATGTATACCTACTGAAAGTATTTTATTACTTTTAAAACTAGAACTCACTCAGCAACGCTGACTTTTATACATTTTCAGTTGGCAGATAAATATTGCTGAGGATGGCACGAGGGTGAAGCTACTCGGCAGGAAAAAACTGACATCCATTCATACTTATTATTGTTGTTGTTTTGTAATGCAATTAAATAATTCTTTTGTATTCGGTTAAACAATAGTGTATTGCTCAACAACAGTGTTTTAATGAAATGAATGGTTTTTGATAAAATAATTCCGCTGCTCAAGCTTGTAAATTTATTATGTTTAATGTATTTAATGCTGTGAATGACCAACTGTGGGGTCTTCGGGAACGAGGCCTTACAGTTAAACGGTTCTATATGCAAATATCTTGCCATGTGATCATTAAAACTTAGAATGAATTCTCTGGTTAGCGAACTGTTTTATTTAACATTTTAATATAGGTTTTTAACATTTTTTTTTGTTTAAATTTGAATTTTTGTTATGCTAAATGAAATTATGACTATCATATCCTCATTATGTTTTCTTGACAAAAAATCAATTAATATTTGATTTTATAGTTTAGTGATCTAATTTAAATAAAATATATATGAGTGATAAGTTCAAACAGTTTTAAAACTAATATTTTATGACATTTTCGATAAACAAGTCAGTTTACATTTTAACGTGTGGTTTATGTGGTATTAATAATGACTAGGTTTTGGTACGCGTGTTGCTGCGCGTATGCGAGTTTTAATGTAACCCTATATCAAAATCAAAATGAAGGTTTAAAACCACAAAATCAGTAAAATACACAAAGTAAAACACACCAAAGCCCTAAATCGATAACATACCAGAACATACAGAACCCAAAAACTAAATCAAAGCCCAACACCATACACAAAACAAACGAAAATCAAAGCTGCAAGAAAGCGTCACAGTCCAAAATAGAAAACCGTCGAAAATCAAAGCCCCGAAAAGAGCAAACAAAAGGAAAACCCAAACCTTAATAGCGAGAATTGTCAGGGTATCGATAATGAAAGAAAGAAAACAGGAACCCGGAGAAAAACAATATTAACGAACCCTACAAATAAAAAAACACGTGCCCAGATACAAAAAACTCACAAAAAAACCACACCCAAAATCACGAACCCACACTCAAAACAAACCATATTAAAATACAAACGAAAAAAAGAAAAAAAATAAAACATAAACAAAATAAAAAAATAAAAATTTTAAACACAAAAAAAAAAATGAAAAATCTACCACCAATCAAACATTTTAATTAGAATAGTAATAGTAATAATTCACTCTGGTGCATAACTGCATATAAATGAAAAGGCATATCCGGTAATGGGTCGGTCATCTGGTTTTCGCTGTAAAGCCCGCCCGTGCGGAGTACCTCATCGATGGATATCTTGGATTTCAGGTCGCATCGTTATCTTTTCAGCATAAAAGGTTTCTCAGACTTTAGTTCAATGGAGTCTCTATCATCTTCTTCAATTTTAGGGTTGTAGACAGAAATCGCAACTCAAATCACTCCTAGGAAATGGGTTACTTTATCTTTCTCATTTTCTTCACAAAATTTGCCTTTTACCCTTAGAAAATCAGTTGTTATGGCCACCAAGAAAAACAATGATTCTGACAAGAAGAAACAAGATAGACATAGCTTTGTAGCCAGACCCGACGAAACCACTGGTATCTTCCCTGAATCAGTGTTGCTTAAAGAGGTATGATCCATTTCTAGCTCAGTTTTTTCTTGAATTTCAGTTCTTTTGATCTTAAAATTATATTTCTTGTGATTATTCGTGTTTCTAAAGTTGATTTTTTGTTTACTTGAATCTTAGTTGAACAAAATGTTATTGGGAGGATGTTGGTAGACTGTAGTAGTGCAGTTCTTGTGATTATCTGTGTCTTCTCTTTTTTGATTCTTCTGGATTTGGAGCTAGATAATGTTTTTACCAAGACATGATTATCTATTTGGGTTTCTGGATGTATTTGGGTAAAATGATTATCTATGTTTAGGGTTTAGAAAATAATGTTGATTTATAAAAGTACATAAAATTACTTTCATAGCATGAGTTCAACATTAAAAAAAAACATAGCACTTGTAAGATATTGTTGGTGGGAGGAAAAGGAGGGTCTAGGGTGTGATGCATTTACATAACTAGCTTATGCATTATAGTTCACATAGTTGTCAATAGCGAATAACGGTGAAATAGCCAATAGCTACAAGCCGCTTATATTTTACGTTAGCAAATAGGCAAATAGCGGCGCTATTTCATGTTGAGAAATAAGGTACTAGGAAATTTAAGAAATGTTTTACATTCAATAAATACACATTCACCTTCCAAAATAGCTAAACTACTCTATGACTAGTCAATTATTTTACATTCATACCAGTTAAATAGCTCAAAAACCATTTACAAAAAAAATATAAATAAATAAAATCGCTATTTAGTTGTTAAGTGGTTGCAAAACACCAAATAGCGGTATGTGAGCTATACACTATAGGATAGTTCTAGTAATAGGTGCAAGCATTTGTGTAATTCTTTTAGTTATCTTTAATCAACTCCTTATTTGGTTTTGATTCTTCAGGTCATTAAAGCCACTTTTGAAAGCACATGTTAAAGTCAGCAGTAAATCTTCTTTGGGTTAATATACAAATTTTTCCTTAAATGTGTGTGTTTAAATATATTCTTCGCTATGATTGGCAATCATGTGTAATATAGCCAGCCTGTTCATAAACAAGATCGATATGGAAAAATTCTTTCTTCTGAGTCAGAAGATTTGTCACTAACCTGTACTTAACTTGTGTTTTAGAAAGTACTACAGGAAGATGGTAAACTCCTTCCAGAATTTGCAGATGCCAAAGAACGTAAGCCAAAAAGAAAGTTTGACTTTAGATATTGACTTCATTTGTGTTCTATTTTACTTAGTTTCTCAGTTTAAGTTTGTATTTTGCTTACTTACAGTGAATTTAAAGCTTCTTATAATGCTTCTTTACTTGTAGAGGAACTCTATGAAGCTCTAAATCTTATGCTGGAAAGCGACTTGGATGCTGAACAAAGTACGCTTCCTTTTCTCGTGTTCTTAATCTTATATCTAGTTAGTGTTACAGGTGGCAGAATGGTCAAATCGGCTAAAAACTTAATACAGGTTCCCGTTGAAAACAATCATTTTTCAGTCAGGGCCGGGTTGAAATTAGCTGGGTTGACCTACAATACACCTTCTTGTTGATTTTCTCTTTGTTTTCTTTATGAACAGTTAATGTGTTTAATTATGATTATGAAAACAATACAATTACATTCACCATGATAATCCAAATCATTAAATGAAATGGTTTTGCGATGTTTACTTGTATTTGTTAATGTGTTGATTTTCTTTATTTTTACACCAATTTGTTACTGATGTATGGTACTCTTTGATATAGTTCCAATTTTTTTATCGAAGATTGCATGTGCCTAATTTGTTTTCCTTGCTTTATTTTTTATAGATCGCCACTATGAAGTGGTCTATCTAATCCATGAGAACTTTCAGGGAGAAGTTGAGAAAGTAAATCTTAAAATTCAAGGTGATCATGTGTCTCATTTAGCTACTCATATATGAAATCTCTTAAATATCAGCTCTGGTATATTACTCTGGCTGCAATTTTGACTTTCAAGAGTAAAAACACATTATTTGGGCATCAATTAACATGGAATTTGACCCTTTTTTCCACAGAAAAAAGATGTGATGTTTAAGTTAGGCTTTTCAAGTGTCATGTAATAGTAGACTCTTGATGCCACCTCCTTGTTGTAATTTGTATATAGTTGAGTTCGTAACATAACGAGTTTGACTCTTATTGTATCAAGTGGGGTTGGAAAAGCTGGCAGTTTGTCTAATGAGGTTGACCTGCCCACACTTTTTGGTCCATTTTAAGATAGTGTCACAAAATGTTAACCTCTTGATATTGCATTTATTTTAATATCTGTCCTGTTCTTTTGTGTAACATACGTAAGTTTGACTGGGAAATGTTGAAAGATACATTTTGTTGATCTTCTTTTGCAGAGTTTCTAAGCGAGAAAAAGGGTCGAGTTCATAGATTTAGTGACTGGGGACTTCGAAGGTTGGCTTACAAAATTCAAAAAGCAAAAAACGCACATTACATCTTGATGAACTTTGAACTTGAAGCAAGATGGATTAATGAATTCAAGAGTATGCTAGATAAAGATGAAAGAATCATTCGGCACCTTGTTATGAGACAGGACAAAGCTATCACAGAGGAGTGTATACCTCCACCTGAGTTCCACACACTTGATAATGACATGGATGATGATGATGATGATGATGATGATGATGATGATGATGATGATGAATATGATGAGAGTGATGCAGGGCATGTTGACAATGGTGATGAAGGGTAATGATCCGGGCATCATTTATATCGATAAACATTTGGGTGATCATGGAAACAAAAAGATCCTGGTTTAAATATTGATAAGTCAAAGAAATAAGAACTTGAGAGGAGAGGAGAAACAAAAGCTACTATTCATCTATTAGGTTTGTAACCCCGTGTGTTTATGATTTATTTGCTTTTACTAAATCATATTTGATATCATATTTCTCTTCTTTGTTAACATATAGTTGATATTGATTTTAAGTAAAAAATATATATTTTTAGGCGCTCCAATTTATTGTGTTCCAATTTATTGTTCTTCAATATGGTATTTGTTTCCCTCCTCCCAATTGTAAGTCTAGCTAATTATAAGTGTCATTGTTTAGATACATTATTTTTACTCGGAAAGTCAAAAGAAATCATATATTACTACTCCTAGGTTCAAATCTACACCATATACTAATAAAGAACCCAAATCTATATCTTATTTTTTTATTTTAATAAAATAGTAACTTTGAATGACACATAAAAACATCATATATATTCTGACAAAAAATTTTACGTATCTCTCATATTAAATAATCACTTTAATTACTAATAATATTATTTAATAATTTTTTAGATTCAATAAGTTAACAAAGATATTTTTATTAATGTTATTTTTAAATAAACATTTTTTATGAAATAATAAATTTTTGTAAAGTCAATATAATAAAGAAATTTTTAGAGTTGGTATTTTTAGAAAGTCAATATTTAAAAACCAAAAATTAATCAAATTTGGAAGTTATATAATAAAGAAATATTTAAAAATAATATTTCTATGTGGTTTGTTCTAGAATATTATTTTTTTGGAAAAAAAACTAAAAACAATTTTTAAAAATTTGATATCATTGTTTTATTAATTATAGTATTTACTATACGTAATTCAGTCATATCATTTTTTAAATATCATTCCATATAAGTAATAAATTTTATTATAATAATTTATTTATTAATACGTATAACACATATGTTTACTAAAGTTAATACCTTAAAATAAAAAAATAACTCTTGTGTCACATGACATAAGACTTGATTAAGTTTCCCCTCCCAAATTACCATTAACTATAACCCTAGCAAATTCACCAAAGTTGCCTAAATCTTTTTTTAAAACCCCTTAGTTAGCTTTGAATTATGGTCAACGTTGTTGTTCTAAGTTGGAAATGTTTTAGTTGTTGGATTCTGTATGCCCAAGACACATAGAACATTGATGTGGTTAGTACGTTGTGATCCAAGTCGGGTCATACCCAATAACAAGCTTAGCAAACACCAATTAATATTTAATTGATGATATGATCATTCAATTAAATAATTACACCAATTTAGAAAATGGGTTTTCTAAATAAATTGTATGTGAGAAAGAACAAATTATGAGGATATTTTGTTCATGTATATTATTTGTAATGTTGTTTAAATTAGTTAAGCAACATCAAATAATAAAAGTGTGTGTGTGTTATATAATTAAAAGGTTAATTATGTAAATATATATATGTTAATCTTAGTTGTAAAAAGGATTAATGTATAAGGACTTTTAAGAAAAAAAAAGGGAGGGCAACCCTAAGAGGTTCCCCCCCCCCCTTTTTTGTTCCAGCCACTCTTTTCTTTGATTAGAGTCTCTTTGGAGAAAAAGACACACACATCTTCATCCTCTCATCTCACACACATATGGAATGACCAAAGGAGAGAATGGTTCTCTCCCTTTTGAAGAAACTCTCGGCTGAAACATGTTCCAGCAGCATCTTCATGCTCGATTTGGTGCTGGAAGGATGTTCCAGCAGCATCTTCATGGTCGATTTGGTGTCAAACCCTAGCAAAAATGGTGTTTCTTGAAGGCTTGTGGGTATGTACACTTGAGGACACCTATCGTTGGTGTTTTGGCCATCCAAGAACCGCCTTTTCTTCATCAAATCGTGTTTTCCAGCAGCCCTACAATCGGTTCTTCAACAGCCAACAAAGGTAGTTTGTTGATGTTGTTTTGGTTGTTTTAGCTTGTTGATAACTAGTTTATTCACATACAAATGATCCTATGTCTTTGGGTTTGTTGAAATTAAGTTATGAACATCAATTTTCAGATTACAAATGGTATTTGTTAAATGTTTATCCGCTGCGTTTTTCTTGTTTAAATGGTTAAACAACATTGTTTTGGCCTACAAACCCAACATTGGCATCAAGAGCCGGTTATGTGGATGATTAGTTTCATGTGTTCTTGTATAATTGGTTATATAAGGTTTAACAACCATTTTAGGGCTGTTTTGTATTGATTTGATGATACCCCAACCTTTCAAGGTTATATCAAACATGCTAGTGATTAAACCTTGAAAAGAAAGATATCAATTTGGTTGATTATGTTTTGTTTGGACAAAAGACCCTAGATTTTTGGTTTATGTTGGCTGAAAATTTAGGGTCAATGGGGTTCATTTTGGTTCTTAGTATGATGTATATGGATACATAATTTTAGTGCATAACATAGCCTTGACCTTGGTTATTTTGGGTTTGGTTGATTATGGAATTGTCATGTTGATTGTATTCTTTCTTTATGGGTTGTAGTAATTTCTTTTGTGTTCCATTTGGTTTGTAATTTATTTATTCATTTGGCAATGTAATAAATAGATTAGGAGCATTTTTTCCTTTACTAGAAAATATGTATTAGGATGTATATATTTTGTAAAAGAAGATGCTCGGGAAGGAAGCACAAAAGGAAGACACAAAGGATGGACTTGAAGCATTTGGATGCAAGTTCAAGTGGGGGTCTTTGGAGATCTCATCATTTGTGTTGTGTTGAACCCTTAGGATAAGACCTTATGACAACACTTGTGATGGCAAACAAGTGTAGTCAACTTAGTGGCTATGGTTATGCACATATGTTTGTATGATTATGCTTGCTTGTTTTATGTTGATTGTTTGATATATAAATATGCTTAACAATCTAAATAAATTATGATAACAAGCTGAATTTTATGGTTCCAAATCATTAAGTAATTAATAAAAGGTTATTAAAAGGATTAATGATTTCAAAATAAAAGAGGTTTTATTAAAAGAGAACCATAGGGTACCATGTATTTGAAAGCATGCAATTACAAGGTACATAGTGTTTTCAAAGTCTAAAATTAATGGAAACTTCAAACCCTTTGGTAACAAGTCTAACACCATCCTTTTACACGACACTCGAATCACTTGGGAACTACTTGTGGGATAAAGGTCACCTAACCACTTGTAGGGAACTTGTGTCCTTGAGGTGAGTCTAACATACTTGTGGGATAAAGGTCACCTAACCGCTTATATGTAAAAACTCACACGTGTGTGTAAGTAGGACGACTTGAATTGGAAACCATGTGCTTAGGGTCACCGAAGCATGGCCTACAATGGTGTTGATGGGATTGAACATGCCGACTAAACATATGATGTTTAACTGATCCCATAAGACTAGAAGTTGCAATAGGTTGCAATTGTCAACTGTTGACTACCTTGTTAATTTAAATAATGGGATAAAGGTCACCTAACCATCATTTAAATGTAACGTTGGATTCTAGATTTTAATTGTTAATTGTCTATGAGACATTTAAGGGTATTAACGATTAAAATAAATTCATGAGAAATACTAATATGAACTTTGTCAATATTGTAATGATGACCTCTAACTATAATGCTACCACCCCGATCGTCCTTTCCCTATCACTGAGATCTATTCTCGAGAGGGATAGTCCTAACCATAATTATCTTATGGACTCATTTTGAAACTTGAGAATCGTTCTCAAGAATGAGTAAAGGTCTATGTCCTTGACGATCCCATACCTCCCCAACCCACGCTGTTGATGTTATGGCCTTTTGACGATTGAGTTAAGCACACTTAGGATTCTGTGCAAGCATCCGATCTCATGTTGGGAATATGATTCCCAGACTCCAAAAGGGTTTGGAGCCTCATGGGGCACATGACATGTTAATCTAAAAGGGAAATGTTCCTTCCACAAACTTTAATAAGATTGCTTTGAAACGGTTAAGCACTTTATACATGTCACATGAAAAGACCCAATCAATATCATCTTATATATCCTTAAGATAAAAGCCATATTGATAGCCTCAAGATGCTTTACTGTCCTGTCTCAAAGTAGTTGGCCAAGGATTTGATCCTTGATTGCCTAACTAAAGGTTTGAGACATTCATAATAAACCGTAATATGAACGGATGGGACAAGAGCATCGGTGAACCTCATGCAATGCTCAAAGCAACCGAGGCGGGGATAAGTAGAGAGGTTCTACCTATTCTCTCAATCAATAACGGAGGCTATAAGAAGTGGCCCATCCCGATCCTAAAGCAATTATTGCTAAAGGAAAGGAATACGTCAAAGCAAAGGTTATAGCGAAACCTCAAAACCTAAGCTTATGAAGCCTAAGTTAACGGAGAACGATCCATGCTTTGAGTATGGAGAGATAGGACTATAAAAGGGTATTGTCCCTTCTATCTCAAGGAGTTGAAACACAAGAAGGGTTTTGGGCAAACCTCAAATACAATTCCATGATTCATATGCTGTTTTAAAAGCCATTTCTTCAATCACATGGGTATTGGATACCGGATGTGAGACTCATACTTGCAATCGTTGCAAAAGGGTTCAAAAGAAATGTCCGCTTCAAGAAGGGAAACTCTATTTTGAGACCTTCAAATGGTTTGGAAGTTGTTCTCAAAACATTTTGTATGCACCTAGTTTGACTAGGAACATAATTATTGTTTCCTATTAAAACAATATGATCATGATTCAAAGTTTGTAAATAATGGTATTGAGTTTTGAATGATGTATATCATTTTAAAGATATGCCTTTTAATGATATCCATGAATTGGTTCATGATAAATCATCCAATTATAACTCATTGGTACACCTTCAGAATAAAGAAACTTAAAATGGGTTTAAGTTATTACTATCTTTGACATTGTCGTCTTGGTCACATTAACCAGAATTGGATTCAAACACTTCAAAAGAATGGTCTTTTGGAAACAAATGAAAATGTTTCATTTGAAAAGTATGAGCCAAAGACTAATTAGGAATGATACATTTGGATGTATATGATCCTTTTAAGACAATGTCTAAGACTGGTGAAAGATACTTCATTATTGTTACCGACGATTACAGTCGCTATTATTGTGTGCACTTGATGGCACATAAGTATGAAGCTTTTGAAATGTTCAAAATCTTCAATAATGAAGTAGAAAATCAGCTCCGTATAGTTATCTATGCTCTTCATTCAGATAAAGGAGAAACTGAACAATATTTGGATATGGTTCAATTTATTGTGGCTATGAACTTACCACCTTTATCATTTTTGGTTTTCGCATCGCTCTCTAAGGCTCATATTATGAATATGACCCGGACAAAGAAAGTGTGTATTCATTTAGAATCCAAAGAGACTGTATAAGATACCGTTTCTTTGACTCAACGAATCAGAAGTATTTATTGCTCCAAAGTCTATGGTTCTTGAAACCAAGTCCTTTATGGAAGGAATGACGTATAGAACTGTGGAACTTGATAAGGATCAAAATCCACAAGGCGATACACATTTGATTGACACTAGCAATCAGCAGGAGGTTGTTGATGAAGATCAAGAGGTTGATCAACACACACAAAACGTTCACAAATCTGGTAGAGTTAGTATTCCATCTGAAAGATAAGGATATTTCATGAATGGATGCTATGTGGTTATACCCTGTTGGCTAACCATACACCAAGATGTTATGTCCAATTTGGATTGGGACAAATGGCTAGAGGCCATGAACGTAAGGATGCAATTCATGTATAACAACCAAGTTTGGCAATTGGTTGAACCTCCACTTAACTCCAAACCGGTTGGATACAAGTGGGTTCTCAGGATGAGAACAAATATACATGGACACTTGAATACTTATAAGTCAAGACTTATAGCATAAGGTTTTCATCAAACTCAATTGGTTGATTATGATGAAAGTCTTACGCCCGTGGCAATGCTAAGGTCGATTAGGATGTTAAGTGCCATAACTGCATATTTTGAATATGAGTTTTGGCTAATGGATGTCAAAACCGCTTTCCTTAATGGACATCTCGTAGAGACTGTCCACATAGTTCAGCATGAAGGTTTTGTCGATCCGCGACATCCCAATAAAGTATACAAGTTAAAGTGATAGATCTATGGATTGAAACAAGCATCAAAAGGTCATGTATATATATGAAAGCTAGTGGGAGCATAATTGTACTTTCAACATTGTATTCCAACCATGGAAGGTGTTAAAACCTTGCTTGGAAGATATTTTTCATAAAAGAATCTCGTTTAAACCACCCATATTTTGGAATAAGGATCTATAAGGATAGATCGAGGTGGTTGATAGGGCTAAACCAAAGTGCATATATTAATAAAATCTTGAAAAGGTTCAAGATGGAAAACTCTTGGAAAGGTACGGTACCTATTCAAAGAGAGACAATGATAGACTATGTCTCAATGTCGAAGCTCATAGGATGAGCAAAAACAAATGAAGGATATCCCATACGCATCTGCTATAGGATCCGTCATTTGTCTAATGATATGCACTAACACGGACGTGTCATGCTTATCAGGTATGACAAAGTAGATAACAATAGTAATAACCATCGGGTGGCTGTTAAAAGTATATTGAAATACCTTAATAGGACAAAGGATATATTTCTAATATACGGATCTGTTTAAAAGGAAGTCCATGTAAAGGGTTACACTGGTGCGGGCTCTCAAAACTGATCCATATGGTTCTCGACCATCAATCAGGTGTACTTCCATTATGAATGGAGGTGTGGTATCCTTAAAGTGTTCAAAGCAGGACACGGAAGCATTATTCACTCTAAAATCCGAATACATAGCCGCTTCATTAGCAGCTTTGGAAGCTGCATGGATAAGTTTGTCCATTGCTTATCTAGGGGTGGTCTCTACCATTCAAGACTCCCTAGAGATCTTTGGTAAATACGTGGGTGGGATTGCTCAAATCAAGGAACCCCGTACTCATCAAAGACTAAGCACCTTGAGCGGAGATTCAACATCATAAGGGATGAAGTTGAAAAGGGTAAAGATATGTATTCGTAAAGTTCATTAAGATCAAAACGTTACGAATCCACTCACGAAGCTCCTTGCGAAGGCAAAGTATGAGGGTCATACTTGTGCCCTAGGACTTCGATATTCTAGTGATTGGAATTGATCTATTTAGTATTTAATGTATGGAACAATTGTAATTTTGACCTTTTGAGTCGTGTTCCCTTTTAGCATGTTTACATCCATGAATATTTTATTATTCTAAATGTCCGTAGTCGGTCATATTTGTGGGAACAAATATGAATATGAGACTATTATGAACATGGATTGGTAGATATTCATAAGGTATGAATATAGAGCAATTGGTGCTACCAAGGTTCATAGATATTTGTGGGATGCAAATATTGGACTGACCCGTATCTCAATTTTACTACATGGGATCTTCTAGATTGATCATAAGTAAATTTGAGTAAAGGCAAATATCATTTGGTATCCTCTGACCTGAGATACATATGGGTTTTGATATTCACCAAGTGTTATACCTTGAGCTAGTTCTTCACTGCTCTGAAATAATGGTCAGTACATAAGGCTATGTTTGGGTACAACATAAGGTGATTGTGAGAAACGTATGTAGTCAAGATGGAATTTGTTCCTCTTATTCGTTGAGAGCATGATGTCTAAGGCCTGATTAAGTTAAATCAACAAGGAATGATCATTCTGTGTCCTTGGATTTAACATGACATCTGTAACAAAAGGATAGATGATTGATTCACCTAAATCATTTCAAGTTGGATACTTGAAGGGGATGATGTTATTGAATGGCTTTAAGTCATGCGTATTAAGGGTAGTAAACCGTTGTTAGGCGGTATTTACTGCTTGCATCAATCTTCTATGTATGTTGTGCAAGTGGGAGATTGTTGGATTCTGTATGCCCAAGACACATAGAACATTGATGTGGTTAGTACGTTGTGATCCAAGTCGGGTCATACCCAATAACAAGCTTAGCAAACACCAATTAATATTTAATTGATGATATGATCATTCAATTAAATAATTACACCAATTTAGAAAATGGGTTTTCTAAATAAATTGTATGTGAGAAAGAACAAATTATGAGGATATTTTGTTCATGTATATTATTTGTAATGTTGTTTAAATTAGTTAAGCAACATCAAATAATAAAAGTGTGTGTGTGTTATATAATTAAAAGGTTAATTATGTAAATATATATATGTTAATCTTTAGTTGTAAAAAATATTAATGTATAAGGACTTTTAAGAAAAAAAAAGGGAGGGCAACCCTAAGAGGTTCCCCCCCCCTTTTTTGTTCCAGCCACTCTTTTCTTTGATTAGAGTCTCTTTGGAGAAAAAGACACACACATCTTCATTCTCTCATCTCACACACATATGGAATGACCAAAGGAGAGAATGGTTCTCTCCCTTTTGAAGAAACTCTCGGCTGAAACATGTTCCAGCAGCATCTTCATGCTCGATTTGGTGCTGGAAGGATGTTCCAGCAGCATCTTCATGGTCGATTTGGTGTCAAACCCTAGCAAAAATGGTGTTTCTTGAAGGCTTGTGGGTATGTACACTTGAGGACACCTATCGTTGGTGTTTTGGCCATCCAAGAACCGCTTTTCTTCATCAAATCGTGTTTTCCAGCAGCCCTACAATCGGTTCTTCAACAGCCAACAAAGGTAGTTTGTTGATGTTGTTTTGGTTGTTTTAGCTTGTTGATACTAGTTTATTCACATACAAATGATCCTATGTCTTTGGGTTGTTGAAATTACGTTATGAACATCAATTTTCAGATTACAAATGGTATTTGTTAAATGTTTATCCGCTGCGTTTTTCTTGTTTAAATGGTTAAACAACATTGTTTTGGCCTACAAACCCAACATTAGTTTCCTCTCAATTTGCGCAATTATGACCCATTTATTTTGGAAAATCCGAATCATGTTGGGAAAAATCTTATTAGCAGGTTAGCAAATGTAGAGTACCAAATTGATCTAAGTTGGAAATCAATTATCAAGAAGAAAGGCGAATGATTTTGAATCCCAACAATTTATTTATCGAGAATAAATATTTTAAAATATTTTTATACAGCCGCGAGTCTTAGCTCTTACTGTCCAACAAACTTTGCTAACATACATATTGCTGGATAATATAATTAACAATTTTGTTTTATGTTTTATTTGTCTTGGAAACTACATGAGAAAGACAAGAACTTCGTTAACATACATAACACTAGATAACATGCAACTAGATAATATAATATAAAAAATTCAAAACTTTTTATATTATATACGTATATATATTTTTCAAAATATAATCCATAGGTCATCAACAAATCCAGTAATATTTTATTATTTTATCTTATATTTTCTTTTTATAAGTTGAGTACTCTATATTAAGGGGCTTATTTTTTCTATTCGCCGGGGCCTGCAACGTTTTTGAGATTCTCAAGAACGACACTATATAGTATGTATATAATGAAGTTTAATATGTCATGAAAAGAAAGGGAATTGAATTTATGATGGTAATAAAGATAGGAACTTCCATTACTTTCGAGTATAACTAAATTTTGACTCCTATGAATTTACTATTTTTAATCTAACTAAAAAGTTTTACCGCGTGTTGCGCCAGTAGTCCTCTAAATAGATAAATTACCAAAGGTGGTGGTTTGCTAAATGCTAATTAACAAAACCTGTAAGATAAAGATTAGAGAAGTCTTTCTAAATAAGAGTTTGTTTTACCCTTAATATCTTGTAATATATTAAAGTCCATGTGATATGATTATATTAAGGAGTTATTTGCTATAATACATAAATTAAATCCTATAATTGCACATATTCATAACAAAAGCATGTCCATACCATTACATGAGCCCGAACACCAATGCTATTTTGTAGCCTTGAAAAAGAGAATTAAACATTACATATTTAGAAGATTCATTGTAATTATAAAATTAAAATGATAAAATAGTTTTCCCTACTCATACAAAACACAATAAAAGTTTTACTTTTTTCTATTGTATTTCACTTTAAATAAAATAATAAACAATTAATGTGTTAAATAAGACTTTAACACTATGATACTAAGACTTTGATCTATTAGTTTTGAATTAAAGTTATAAGCATATAAATACACATTAGATCAATTTCAACCCATTCAAACCAAACGATCTGTTTCATGACTGTGGAACCATAATCAATGAAACATGGTTAAGAATTATTATTAGTTAAGATATAAAGCAAACATAAAGTTGAAATTCAAACCTCTTAGAATTCATATTTTCAAAAGGGAGTAAGGGGTTTTAATCATATAAAGTCTCTACATAATTAAAATACTATAAAAATGAAAATGTTAAGCAAAAACAAACCTTATTAGCCAACATTGTAGATGCTGTTGGTTTTGTCACATGTAAAACAAGCTAGTTTAACTATTTAAATTATAAAAACGCAGCGGAATATATGTCTTATCATATGGTTACCAATCTGAAAATTTTAGCATCTTAAAGCATAAACAAAACCCAAAAATAAGGATCAATAATATATGTGAAATAGTGTGCTATCAAACCATAAAACAACCATAGGGAGTTCATAGATACAACATTTCTTGTACAAATGTCATAGATGTATGAGATGAAGATGAAGATGTTGTTGAATATCCAGCCCTCAAGAGAGAGAGCCTCAAGTTGTGATACCCACAAGCTCTTCAAACACTTTGCTTGTTACGATGCAACACTAAAGAAACCTCTTCCTTAGGTCCTCCAAAACGAAAACTTCAGCCCCTTTTTCAGCTTCTTAATCCGAATTCAGCCTTGTTTGGGAGGTTCTTTTGCTTGTGTGTGTGAGAGATGATTAAAGAGTGTAAGTATGGTTTAAGTCTTGTAGTATCCAAGACTAAAGGACTCCTCATGTGGCACATGGGGCGGCCGAAATGGGGTTCAAAAATGGGTTCCCCCCATTTTGAAACTTTAATAAAATGCACTCTTTCACCCTTAATTTTTATAAAATTAAAACCTCTTTTAATTTTATAATAATAACAAACTTTTATTTGTTATTATTTAACCAACTTAAATAATGAAACAAATAATATCTCATGAACAAACTATCTATATAATATTGTTCTATTACAAAGTAATGTTTTAGAAAACCCATTTTCTAAATTGGTGTCAATGTTTATTTGTATGATCTCATCAACAAATAAATATTTATTGGTGTTTGTATAGCTTGTTATTGGGCATGACCCGAATTGGATCATAACGTACTAACACATCAATCTTGTATGTGTCTTGGGCATACAAGATCCAACAATCTCCCACTTGCACAAGATTCATAGAAGATTGATGCAAGCAGTAAATACCGCCTAACAACGGTTTACTACCCTTAATACGTATGACTAAGTGCCATTCAATAACATCATCCCCTTCAAGTACCATACTTGAAATGTTTTAGGTGAATCAATCATCTATCCTTTTGTCACAGATGTCATGTTAAATCCTAGAGACACAGAGTGATCATTCTCCATTGATTTAACTTTATCAGGCCTTAGACATCTTACTCTCAACAAATAAGAGAGACAAATCCTATCTTGACTACATACGTCTCTCACAATTACCTTATATCATACCTGAACTCAAACTTTTGTACTACCATGTTTCAGAACAGCGAAGAGCTAAGTCAAAGTATAATATTCGGTAAATATCAAGACCCAATATGTGTCTCAGTTCAGAGGATACCAAATGCTGTTCGCATTTACTCAAAATTACTTATGATCAATCAGGAAGATTCCATGTAGTAATATTTGAGATGCAGGTCAGTCCAATATTTACATCCCACAAATATCTATGAACTTTAGCAGCAACCTTTTGCTCTATATTCATCCATATGAATATCTACCAATCCAAGTTCATAATAGCATTACCTTCATACTTGTTCCCACAAGCATGAACAACTACGGACGTTCTGAGTAAATAATTTATTCATCGATTTTAAACATGCAAAAAGGAATATTAGTTGAATCATTATTACCAAATAATTCATTCAAGTAAGAAAGGGTTACAATATCTCAATACGAAACTAAAGATCAAATCCAGTCACTAGAATATTGCAGTCCCATGGCACAAGCATGACTTTCATGCTTTCCCTTTTCAAGAAGCTTCGTGAGTGGATCCGCAATGTTTTGATCTGTGTGAACTTTGCGAATACATATCTTTCCCTTTTCAACTTCATCCCTTATGTAGTTGAATCTTCGTTCAATATGCCTAGTCTTTTGATGTGCACGGGGTTCCTTGATTTGAGCAATCGCACCCTTGTCATCACAACGAATTCTAGGGGGTCCTGAATGGAAGGGCCACCCCTAGGTAGGCAATGAATTTCTTTAACCATGCAGCTTCCTGAGCTGCTAATGAAGCGGCAATGTATTCTGACTCTATAGCTGATAATGCCACCACATCTTGCTTAGAGCTCTTCCAAGAGATTGCTCCTCCATTCAAGATGCAAATGTACCCCGATTGTGATCGTGAATCATCTCTATCAGTTTGGAAACTCCCATCCGTGTAACCCTTTACTACAAGTTCCTCCTCACCAGATCCATAGATTAGGAACATATCTTTAGTCCTCCTTAGGTACTTAAGTATGTTCTTAATAGCCATCCAATGACTGCTTCCATGATTTTGTTGGTATCGGCTTGTCATGCTCAAAGCGCATGACACGTCTGGTCTAGTGCATATCATTGCATACATGATGGATCCTATAGCAGACGCATACGGAATTCCCTTCGGTTTGTCTTGCTTATCCTTTAAGCTTGGACATTGAGTCTTACTCAATGTTGTTCCTCTTGAATAGGTACGGTACCTTTCTTAGAGTTTTCCATCTTAAACATTTTCAAGATCTTATCAATGTATGCACTTTGATTCAAACCTATCAACCGCCTTGATCTATCCCTCTAGATCTTTATTTCTAAAATATAGGCGGCTTCACCAAGATCCTTAATAGAGAAACAACTTCCAAGCCAGGTTTTTACACCTTCCATGGTTGGAATGTTATTTCCAAATAGTAGGATGTCATCGACATACAATACTAGAAAAGTGGTGATGCTTCCACTAGCTTTCTTATATACACATGCTTCATCAGCGTTTTTGATGAACCCAAATTTGATTATTTCTTCATCAAAACGGTGATTCCAACTTCTTGATGCTTGCTTCAATCCATAGATTGATTTCTTTAACTTGCATACTTTGTTAGGATGTTTTGAGTTGACAAAACCTTCAGGCTGAACTATATAGACATCTTCCTCAAGATATCCATTTAGAAAAGCGGTTTTGACATCCATTTGCCAATCTCATAATCATAATGAGCAACTATGGCAAATAATATCCTAATAGACTTTAGCATTGCAACCGGTGAGAATGTCTCATCATAATCAACCCCTTGAGTTTGGGTGAAACCTTTTGCTACGAGTCTAGCTTTATAACTATCCAAGTTTCCATGCATATCGATTTTCTTCTTGAAAACCCACCCACTTGCTTCCAACTATCTTGGAATTAAGAGGTGGTTCAACCAAGTCCCACACTTGATTATCATACATGGATTGCATCTCAACGTTCATGGCTTCAAGCCATTTGTCACAATCCACATTGGACATTGCATCATGATAGGTGGTTGGTTCATCGGAATCTACCACATAGCATCCATCTACGAAAAATCCATCTTTCAGGCGAATTACTAATTCTACCAGATCTGCGAACGTTCTGTGTACTTTGATCAACCACTTGATCGTTTTCAACATCCTCATGATGAGTGCTAGTATCAACCAAACGTGTATCGTTTTGTGGTTCTTGATCCTCCTCAAGATCCACAGCTCTACCGCTAGTTCATTCCGTAAGGAACTTAGCTTTTAA
This sequence comes from Flaveria trinervia, assembly GCA_025506515.1. Taxonomy (NCBI): domain Eukaryota; kingdom Viridiplantae; phylum Streptophyta; class Magnoliopsida; order Asterales; family Asteraceae; genus Flaveria; species Flaveria trinervia. The sequence continues at coordinate 54,278,833 of CM046443.1, read as the reverse complement.
GAACTCAGCCTTCTTGGCAACAAACTCCTTTTGTTCTAATGGATCATAGAAATAATATCCCATAGAATCTTTGGGATATCCAATGAAGATACACTTAGTGGAACGACTTTCTAGCTTGTTTGAGATGGGAGTCTTAACATAAGCCTCACAACCCCATACCTTTAAATATGACCGTGATGGAACCCTTCCATGCCATATTTCAAAAGGTGTCGTTTCCACTTTCTTGGTTGGGGCCATATTCAAAATACGAGCCGTAGAGAGCAAAGCGAAACCCCAAAATGATAGAGGCAGTGAGCTTCTAGCCATCATAGATCGAACCATATATAATAGAGTTTGATTTCTCCTCTCGGACATGCCATTATGTTGTGGTGTTCCAGGTGGAGATAGTTGTGAGACAATACGACAACTTCTAAGATGATCTCTAAAAGCATCACTTAGGTATTCACCTCGTCTATGGTGCGAAGAATTTTTATTTTCTTGTTGAGTTGATTTTCCACTTCATTTTGGAAGATTTTGAACATTTCAAAAGCTTCATCTTTGTGTCTTAACAAGTACACATAACCATATCGACTATAGTCGTCGGTAAAGGTAATGAAGTATCTTTCATGGTACCTAGTCATTGGATTAAAAGGACCACATACATCCGAATGTATGATGCCTAATAAATCTTTTGCCCTTTCGGACTTGCCACTAAAAGGTGCCTTAGTCATTTTACCTTGTAAACATGATTCACATACATTGAATGAATCATATTCATTTGCTTTTAAAAGACTGTTCTTTTAAAGTGTTTGTATGTGCTTCTTGTTTATATGACCAAGACGGGAATGCCAAAGATAGGTATCACTCAAATCCAATTTGAGTTTCTTAGTGGTGGTTTGGTACAATGAGCTATCATATAATGTGTTTTCACGAACCAATTCATAAATACCATTAACAGGAATAGCTTTAAAATAAAACGCCCCATTTAAAGAAACATGAATTTCATTCTCAATAAATGACAAAACATAACCATATTGTCTTAATTGGGCAACAAAAATAATGTTCCTAGTCAAATTAGGAGCATACAAAATATTGTTCAAAATTGCTTCCAAACCATTTGGAAGCTTCAAGATGTAGTCCCCTCGGCCTTCAACTTGAACCTTTGCCCCATTCCCCATGTTTTTCTCTCAAAATCACCTAGAACAACACTCGGGTTAAGATAGAATCAGTAAGAGTTGATCACAATATAGAAAGTAATAAAGAACACAGAAAATAATTTTCAAGGTACTTTTATATATTGCTTTTCAACTCAAAATACAAGACTCTTACAAGCAGTTGTTGTTACAATGAGTTACAAAGAGAACCTATATATAATACTACCTACAGCCGGATATACTTTGACACCAACTAGGATCCTATAGCTAAAGTCTATACTACAAGACTAAAGTTTAAGGTATCTTGGATAAAGTCTTATTTGAGATTTGGTAGTCAGGACATGTCCTTGACTTGCCTTTTGTCACCAACTAAAGTTGGTAACATGTACTATCATGAAAAGGTGAACAGTGGAATAAAGTATGGTCAACTGCATGGCTCTTTAGGTAGAAGCCATACAGTATCAGAGGTCTGTAGCGGAGTGTCAGAGACCATACTTGTGTCCACTGGTCATAGCAGTGTCTTCCGAAGGTTAAATGGCTTTGGAAGAGTAAGTACTTCTGAAGCCACTTATACTTCGGAAGAGGCTGCTTCTTCCAAGGCTTGGAGACTTCTTCTTTTCATTATACTTTGGAAGTGGTCTTCAGCTTATTCTTCTAAGGCTTGAACTTCGGAATTATACACTTGACTTTGGAAGTAGAGTTCTGTCTTCGGAAGTTGATCTTTTACTTTGTCTTCGGAAGAACTCTACAACCTTCCGAAGTTCTATGCTAAGCTTCGGAAGAACTCTACAACCTTCGGAAGTTCCATGCTAAGCTTCGGAAGCCTTTGCATTCAGTACCAAAATTATCTTAGTGACTTAGTTTTGGTTGCATTAGCATTCTTCTTTATCCAACAAACTCCCCCTAGGCTGATGCTACCAAAACTTCACTTGTTTCTGCTTCTCAAAACTTTCAGCATCAAGGAGAGTAAATATTTGTCTGTCTCCTTGTTCTTCCCTGATGTGGTGCTGAGAAGTTTGTACAGATCCTTGGTGGACAGGAAATCCAGTCTGTGACCTTGGATAACATGTACCCTCTGTTGTTGCCCTCTGAAAAGAGTTAGTTGATGGGAACTGTAATCATATTCCCATCTGACTATAGGTTCCAATTCTGGACCCTCCACCATCTGTAGAAAGGCAGTGCCTTTGGTGGGAGGTCTTTCCTTGTCTTCCTGTCTTCTTAATCTCAACTCTTCTTCAATCTTGGCCTTTGCAGTTAACTCGGCTAGGTGAAGGCTGCTAAGATGATTTTTGATGAGAGCAGCAGCTTTAGAGTTGGAGGGGTTGGAGAATGGCTTCTCTGCTAACTCAGCAATATCAAACCTGCTGGAGTGTAGCAGAGAGGTTGCATTAAGTCTATTGACTTCGCCATTCTCCCTTTCCACAACAAAGTTATGAGAAGTTTCATCAAACCTCCACTGGAGTATTTTCTTTCTAGGCACAAGAGACTAACTTGGGAATCTTGTCCTCTTTCTTAGTGTCCAGCAGAGTCACCAGTTTCCTTCTAAGTTTCTTCTCTTCATCATTTATTGAATCTGAGTTGAGGCCTAGAAGTCTAGCTGCCTGGTCCAGTGTTCCTCTAGGTAAATCAAGAAATTGATCTCTTGTGAGGGAACAAGAAGATCCATTAACATAGGTAATGTTGACAGAATCTTTATCACATGAGACTTCGCTCAGAGTTGTGCAGTTGATGAGCTTGGTCTAGATTACCAAACTCCTCAAGAAAGAGATGTTAAGAAGGCTGAGGGGATGGTGTGGATGATTGTTGGATAGGTTTAGGCTCAGAGGTTCTGGCAAGTGTTTTGGGTTGAAGGATAGGAAGTTTGGGAGGTTGTGGTGAGGGAGTAGATGTGGGTAATGGTGTGGGTTCAGGGGTGGTGAAGGGTGAGCGTGAGGGTTCAGGTTGAGGTGGAGTGGTTGTAGTGAAGAGCATCCCCTTTACCCTTCTGTACATCTCTTTTCTCTTCCCCATCCAGATGTCAGCCATGATTTCACTAATAATCCCTTGAAGTGTCTTCTCAGACATAGGACCCACCTGCCTACCAGAGAAGCCATGGGCCCGAAGATAGTCTTTCATCCAGGCCTTTTCAGTGAGCTTCTTGGTTGCAGTGACCCTAGCCTTTTCTCCTTCTTCTTCTTCTCTTTTGCCTTTTCTCTTGCAGCCTTCTTCCTTTCTTTCTCCATTTGATCCCGCTCTTTGTTGTAGAGCCATAAGATCATATCATCATTGTGTGGAGAAACTTCTTGAAGATTAAAGCCTCTGGAGAGTAGGAAGTTTATCCTGTCTCTCCTCAGCTGTAGCTCAGCCTCCTTTTGGTTTTCTTCTTCTTTCTCCACTTGCCTTCTCCAGATTCACCAACTCCTCTAGTGGTAGCAGGAGTGTCTCTTCATTGTCAGCTCCCATTTGGATAAGTTGGTCAATGATCTCTTCTCTTTTCTTGTTGTTGACAGCCTCCTGATTGGTTACAGCTGCTTTTGTGCTGGCAGCTAGCAACTTCTCAGTTGGAAGTATTCCTTTCTTCTTTAGTTTCTCAATCTTTTCCGCTTCTTGAAGCTCTTCTGCAGTCATCTTTCTTTTCCCTTTATCTTTTGAAGATCCTAACTGTGGTGGTTCTTGGAGAGTGAATTCTGATTGTGAGAGAGGTAGAGATGGTGTCTGGGATGGAGGTAGATTCAGAAAGTACTCACTGTTCACCTCAGATGCCATTTCGAGTATTGCATCTATGATGATCAGTTCCTCGGACATCTTAAACAGTCCTTCCGCAGCTTCCATGTCAGCTTTGGAAGATTCAGCTTGTTCTTCCGAGGCTTTAACTTCAGCTTCAGAAGTTGGAGGAGATGCAGATTCTGTCCCAACTGTTTCAGTTGTTGAGCCATCAGTCCCCATTTCCCCTTTGAAATGAATCTTAGGTTCCATGTGGACCTTAGGTTGACCAACTTCTTCCACAGTGGTAGAAGGTGCAGTCAGCCTCTGAAGCTCCTCAGCTCCAAAGTAAAGCATTGCAACATCTGGGCTTGGCTGATCTATGGAGGATCTCAACAGAAACTTGGTGAAGAGTCTGTAGAGATCACTGAGCATCTTTGAGTCAATCTGCAGAATGACTTGCGGTGGCTCAGACACAGTAATGATAGGAGTAGATGAAGTTGAAGTTGGAGTTGAAGTGTGGCTCTATTGTGGGTCCTCAAATGTTTGTCTCTGAACATTCTCCCCCTTTTTGGTAGCATCATCTTGAGAGCTAGATGAGCTAGAGGAAGAAGTCAATGAGACCTGAATAGGTACATGGCTGACAGACCTCTCTGTCTGTTTCTTAGCTAGTTTGGCCTTGAGATTGTCAATCTCAAGTTGCTGAGTGGCGGACCTTGCTTCTAAAGTCCTAACCAAAGATTCAAGGTTTGAGACTTTAGATAGAAGGTCATGAATGAGGAGTTTCATGCTTCCCTTATCTTCTTTTGAAGAATCACGGGGAGATGAGGTAACATACCTGGTATGTTCAGCCTCACCACCAGATGTGATTTCTTGGCACCCTGGTTTCCCATGCTCAATGATGTCTCTTTCAGAGTCATCAAAGTGCTCGGTTGCGGCAAATTCAGTCTGAGATATGTTACCACTGTCCACAAGGTCCATTGAGGCACCTTCTATAGTGGCAGCTGAATCTGCATGAGTCCCTTCCACATCAGTAGGACTCACCTCAGTAATAGGTTGTTGATAGGGGCTAGAGATAAGGGATTTCTTCGGGCTCTGTTGACCTTGAAGAGGGTGTTGTAGATCAACTTCATTGCCATGGAGAGATGTTATCTCTTCATTAGTTTTTAAGAGAAGGTCATGTAAAAGATAGGGAGGTTAAGCCTACTGACCCGGGACCTCGATCAATGTCTACAGGCATTGAGCCTCTGGTGGGGTTGTCCCTTGTTGGCTGTTCAGAAGAGTGTAGATACTCATTCTGAAGGCTGCTGGTTTGGGTGTCGGGCTCCTGGGTTTGAGACTGAGGAGACTCAAAACCCATATTGAGGTCAAAAGAGAAGGATGGAGAGACCTCAGACTGAGTGGGAGCCCATGTTTCCACTCTAGTCTTTTTGGATTGAACAGGAGGGGCTTGTTCGATCAGAGTAGATTGAACAAGGGTTCGTTTGGGACGTCTTTGATATGTAATGGTGATGGGTGGAGAAGGTAGTGTTGGCATTGTGGTGGTGGTTGCTGGTGTGGGTTCATCACCTGTGGGGTGAACAGGGATATCACCAGGAGCTATGCGCTCAGTCATACCTGGAAGCAGAGTGGTGTACCTTTTAGTGAAGTTGGTGGACACCTTCTTCAATGTCTTGAAGATGGTAGGCCGCATGTGGGGGACAGTCAGAGTAGCTGCACAGACAAGCATGCTCTGGTCCAACTCACAGTTGATGATGTGTTGTATGAATCTAGGATACATATAGAATGTCTTCTTTTGTAGATTCCCAATCAGATTGGTGAACACAAATCGTGATTAATTGAAGCACATGCCTCTCACCATTCCATGAACTAAGTATCCTAGTTCATATGGGCTTTGATCCCATCCGCCAGACTTGTTGGACGAGCACTGGAGAACAACATGCATGAGAAACTTCCAATTGTAAGAGAAGTTGAACTTATACACTGTTGACCTGCTTATGTCTCTGCTATATCCCATAAGGATGTAGGTACTATCCAAATCTGCCTTCGGGAACTCAGTCCTCCTTCATCATGAAGCTCTAGATGCTCCCTGATGAGTTGTTCAGTAATGATCAACTCCTGTCACAAATATTGGACCTCAGTACTCGAATCCCATTTAGGGTTTTGGCTTGACCATTTCCCTAAAATTCGGCCATGTGGTTAGAGTAAACAGTGGGGTTAACGGTAATAGTAGTGTAGTAAGGTGATTGGGTGAGAAAGGATATGATTTCAGAGAAGTTGGCATCCCTTGAAGAATCAAGGAGTGCGACCTAGTTGTGTTAAGGGTTAAGTGCCATTTGAAGAAAGGTGAATGTGGATGATTTTGAGCTTGGGTAAAGTTACAGAGGAGAAAATTTTCTAGGGCAGTAAAAATTGCAAGTAAGAAGATGAGATTGAATAGTCGAGATTATTTAAAAGAGGATGGGAAGGCGGTAATAGGGGTTAGGATAAGGTGATATGATGGTTTAGTGGATGAAATGACAGTGGCGGTAAGGTTAAAATCAGTTAAATAATTTGACATCATTAACAAAATCTTTGCTTTTTACAGTGTGAGGCCCAAGAGATTTACGTTACACAGTAGAATCTTTCTTCCGAATGTAAAACATTTCCGAAGGTAATTTGTCTTCCGAAGGCAATTCTTACTTCCGAAGCAAAAACTTTGCTTCCGAAGCTTAGAGTTGCTTTCCGAATGGAGAATTTGTAAACCTCAGAAGTAGATCTGATATATAATCAATCGCTTCTTTCGAGACCAAAAGTTCTTCTGAGAAGAAAAATTATCTTTGAGAAATTATGCTTTGGAAGATATAAAAATAACTTATGAGGGTTAATTTCTCTTCGGAAGAAATTCACTTAGAAAATTTTCAGAAAGATCTTTTGTAACATGGCTTAAATTGTATTGATAGAAGACATTACACATTAAAAGGTTTTCAAAAGAGGTGATCTAATCAATGTTTATCATTCCAATAGCTGTTATGAGATACTTAAATATTTGCTCATCAAAAGCTTTAGTGAACAGATCAGCATATTATTCATTTGAGTCAACTTTGATTAGTTTAATCAGATTTTTCTCATGAATATCTCTAATGAAATGATACCTGATGTCAATATGCTTTGTCTTGGAGTGCTTCACCAAATTTTCAGTAATGGAGATAGCACTGTTGTTGTCAATATGGATAGGAGTACTCATAAAGTTGAATCCATAGTCTAACATCTGATTCTGAATCCATAGCAGTTGAGCACAGCAGCTAGCAACGGCAATGTATTCAGCTTCAGCAGTTGATGTAGATACACAGGATTGTTTCTTGCATTGCCATGAGATGATCCTTCCACCAAGAAATTGACATCCCCCTGATGTTGATTTCTTGTCAATATTGCAGCCATCATAGTCACTAACAGAGTATCCATACAGATTAAAATCCTTGTTTCTGGATACCAGAGACCTAATTTAGGTGCTCAAGGTATCTAGGATTCTCTTAACACAGCTAAGTAAGACACCTTTGGAGCAGCCTGATATCTTGCACAAATGCAAGTAGCAAACATGATATCAGGTCTACTAGTAGTAAGATACATCAGAGAACCAATAATTGCCCTATACTGATGTTGATCAGTATCCTCCCCCTCAAGGTCAGGACAAAGATTATGGTTTTTGGGTATGGGTGTCTTGGTAGGCTTGCAATCCTTCATTTCAAATCTTTCTAAGATGTCAGAGACATACTTAGATTGATTAATGAAGAACCCTTCCTTCATTTGCTTCCCCTGAATTCCAAGGAAAAAGTCCATTTTTCCTATGGAACTCATTCAAACTTCTTCTTCATAATGCTCTCAAAGTCCTTACATATTTGGTCATTTGAAGAACCAAATATGATGTCATCAACATAGACTTGAACGAGCAAGATGTCCTTTCTAGACTTTCTGATGAAGAGAGTCTTGTCAATAGTACCTCTAGTGTAACCGTTCTTCAGAAGAAACCGAGACAATGTCTCATACCACAGCCTAGGTTCTTGTGTAGCCCATATAGAGCTTTATCCAATCTGCATACATAGTTGGGGTGCTGTGGTCTTCACATCCTGGAGGTTGGCATACATAGACTTCCTTATCTATATCCCCATATAGAAATGCACACTTGACATCAAGTTGATAGACAGTGAAGTCATTGGATGCAGCATAAGCAAGGAAGATCCTAACTGCCTCAAGTCTTGCAACTGGTGCAAAGACATTAGTATAATCAATTCCTTCCTCTTATGTGTATCCTTGAACTACAAGTATTGCTTTGTTCTTGATGATCAAGCCTCTATTATCTCTCTTGTTTCTGAAAACCCATTTAGTGCCTATTGATACTTGACCAGATGGTAGCAGACATAGGTTCCATACCTTTTGTCTCTTGAATTGAAGCAGCTCCTCTTGCATCGATTCAATCCAACTACTATCTTTTAAGGCATCTTCTACCTTCTTGGGTTCCATCTGGGATAGAAAGCATGAGTACAAGCAGACATTCCCATGATGAGTCTGTCCTCTTGTTCTCACACCCTTAGTGACATCCCCTATGATGTTCTCAGCAGGATGAGTGTTATGAATCCTAAGGCGAGGAATCACTTCTAGTTGCAGAGATAGCTCCAGGTTGGACATATTCTGCTCAGGAACTGGAACACTCTGTCCTGCTGTTGTTTCAAAATTATTCAATGAGGACTGATTGAATGAGTGAGAAACATCATCTATGGTTGGCTGTGAAGTGGTGTTAACAGTTTCCTGTCCCTTCAAAACACTACTTCCTTTTGCCTAGTGTTATGATGGACCACCTGATGAGTTTTGAGGCTCAGTAAGTGATTCACTTGAAGTAGCTTCACAATTCCTTGATATAGTCAAGCTATCAATCTGTGAATGGTGGAGACTTCGTTTGTTGCAGCTCTTGGAGAATTGGACTAGGTTGGGAAGCTCAAACAGTTGATCATCAGTAGCAGCATCGCATCATTTTGAGCACCCGTTCCAACTGAAACATTCTCACAAGATGGTTTAGAACAGTTTGGAAACAATTCTAAATCAAAGATATGATTAGGGCCATTTCCCTTAACACAAGGAGTGTGCTCATTAACAACTATATTGGATGACTCCTCAAATTGTTGATTCTTAATGTTGTATATTCTATAAGCTTCGGAGCTAGAAGAGTATCCAACAAAAATAGCATCATCCGACTTTTCAACAAACTTTGCTAAATTGTCTTTTGTGTTAAGTATGGTATACCTGCTGCCAAAGGACCTTAGAAAGCCAATGAATGGTGGCCTCTTGTTCCATAGCTCATAAGGGGTTTTTCCATGGGGCTTAACTACAAGAACTCTGTTATGCACATAGCATGTTGTGCTGACTGCCTCTGCCCAGAATGTTAGAGGTAGTTTTGAATCAGCTAACATAGTTCGAGCAGCCTCAATAAGTGTCCTGTTCCTCCTCTCACAACACCATTTTGTTGAGGAGTTCTGGGAGCACTATATTGTCTTGTAATCCTTTTGAGTTACAGAATGAGTCAAGAATGAAGTTCTTAAACTCAGTCCCTTGATCACTTGTAATGATTTTAACCTTGTGATCAATTTGGTTTTCTATTTTTAAGAATAAAATATTTTAATGTTTCACCAGTTTCATCTTTAGTTCTTAAAAAGAATACCCATGTGAATCTTGTAAAGTCATCAACTATCACAAGGCAATATGATTTCCTTCCAATGCTCATTATACTTGTGGGACCAAAAAGATCCATGTGCAATAAGTGTAATGGAGTAGTGATAGAGTTAACACATTTGGATTTATGAGATGTCCTATGTTATTTCCCTTTCAGGCATGCAACATAGTTATCTTTGCAGAAAAACTCCTTTTTAGGCAAACCATGTACCTAGTTATTTTAGCCAATTTATTCATTGTCTTAAAATTTACATGACACATACGTTTATGCCACAGTGTTGACTCATCACTATCAGCTTTGGAAAGAAAGCATGATACTTCTCCCATTGGGGAAGCATTGTTCATATCAAGCTTGTACATATCCCCTTTTCTTGGAGATCTAAGAAGCACCAATTCCAGAGGAATTGTCATCCCAGGTTTGAGGATAATGCACTCATGTTCTGTGAAAAGCATTGGTGCTTTTAATCACAGAATTGAGAAACACTTAACAGATTGTGTTCAAGATGTTTGACAAAGTGAACTTTGTCAACCTTTAATTTAACATTGGATATACTCCCTCTGCCAAAAATATATCCTCCGGTCTCACCTCCAAATTGGACAGGACCTCCATTATAGTTCTGAAACTGTTGAAGGAGAGATCTGTTCCCTGTCATGTGCCTGGAGCATCCACTATCTACAATCCAGATATTGTTGTTCTTGTCATACGGATGTCCCTACACATAAGATGAGAATGTTAGTTTTGTTTGGAAGCCCAAGCCTTGCTGGTCTTGGGTTCTTCCAAAGATAATGACATAATTGAACCAAATGTTATGCATAGGGGTTCAATAGAGGTCTTTGAAGAAGAGGTTTGGGCTGCAACATCTTCCTTGATCTTCCAGTCCATCCCTTGGTTGATCTTGGAAGACGAGCTTGTTAAAGCTTTAGCAGCATGACTATCTTCCGAAGTTTTTTTCTTTTCGGAAGAAGTCTTCACCACCTTTTCTTCCGAAGCAGTCTTCTTCTGGGGAGGTTTCAAGGGAACTTTCTTGTTCTTCCGAACCTTAGTAGCTTTTGCTTCTGAAGCCATTTTCCCTTCGGAAGAAGAGTTTCTTCTGAAAGCAACCTGGCTTCCGAAACTAGCTTTCCCTTTTTCATCACTTGAACCGTATGAAAAGGTCCAAATGTGACCTTCCTTGACTCCTTTCCTAACATTATTTGCATAATGTGTGCTTGCAGGATTGAAGTAACAATCTTTTGCCATGTGGTTTTGCAGTCCACACATTATGCATGCAAAGTTAGTTCTTTGAGAATGTGAAGGTTGCTGTTTCTTGGGCTTCTTTTCTTCATCAGCAACTTTTCCCTTCAACTTCTGATCCTTTGGTAGGACAGAAGTGTTGGTATTACACTCTTTTCCTGAATCAGAAGTACCTAACACTTGGAATCCAGCTGAGATAAAGACACCCTTCTGCTTGGGATCAATCTTCAGCTTGGACTCAACCACCTTCTTGGCAGTTCTCCTAGTAGCTTTAGCTTTGCTTCTTCTGGCCTTAGTGGTTAGGATTTGTTCTTCACAAGAGGAGATGGGTACATCTACCTGTTCCTTCCCTGTGGTGACCACTATTGTTGCTTCATCCTTCAACTCTAGTGAGGAAGGGTCAGCAGTTGGAAACTCTTGCTCTTTAGTACCACATCTAGGCTGTCTAATAGACTGATAGGAGTGTGGTGGAGCAATTTCATTGGTTCCCAACCCTCCTTTGTTTTGATAGCAGAGTTTGGAGTGGGAGGATGATGCAAGAATAGCTTGGAAGTTTTGCTCAGAGATAGCATGCTTCCTGGCCTGAGCCTCAGCAGTGACAAGCTGGGCTTGAGCCTCAGACAATTTGGATATCAGATCTTTGATTTGAGTCTTGTAGTTGGTGTGTTTATGTTTTAAAAGAGACAAAATTTTCTCCAACTCCTCAATTTTCTTTTGATAGTCAGATTCAGCTCTTTTAAAATCATATTTTAAGATATTTAAAGACTCATTATTAGATTTGATTTCCATATTGTAATCCTAATAGAGTTTAACTTTAGCTATACATGCTGGAGTGTAGAGATGTTCATATACCTGGGCATCATCTGTTCCGGCCATAAGAGCTTGAGCAGGAGTCACATCCTGTATCATGAAGCTCCAGTCAACTTCTTGAGCCATTGCAGTTGTTTCAATTGACTTCTCAGTGGTCTTTGAGGTTGAGGGATGTGTGGAGGCCTGTGGGGTTCTTGGATTGGTCGTGGGAGCCTTGCATTCCCTTGCAAAGTGACCCAGATGGTTACAGTTGTAACACTTTGCCTTGGTCTTGTCAAACCCGAACTTGCTGATAGTTGGGTTTTAAGGGAAGTGCCTTCCAGTTCTCTTAAAGAACTTCTTCGCTCTATAAGTTAAAAGAGCCATCTGTTGGACAATGTCCACATACTCTATATCATCTGGACTGAAACACTCAAGATTATCAAAGCAGTATTGAAAATCACCAAAGTGTCCACTTCCTGAGACAAAGGCACAACTTTCTTGAAAGGAGTTGTGTTGAGCCTGTTGAGACCTTGGAGTCTCAGGAAAAGTGATGTAAGGTCCAGGAGAGCAGGATGGTTGCTGGTAAGTCAGGAAATGCTAAGGTTGTGGGGGTAATGAGCCTTCAGCAACCATTAAAGCGTTGCTAGCAGGAAGACTCATGGGTCTGCTTGTTTGGTGGCCCTTCTTACTCTCCATCTCTAGGCGATATCCATCAAGGATGCTGTAGAGTTCAGTCATGGTGAGAGTGTTCAAGTTCTCTGTCCTCTTGATAGAGACACAGTAAAATGTCCACTCATTTGGAAGAGCACTCATGAACTTTCTAGTAAGATCTCTGAGTTCGGAGTGATCTTCATAGACTAAAGAGAAGAGATAAGATCCATGTACCTGAAGTACTGCTGGCTGAGGGTCTCTCCAGCAAGATGCATGAAGTTCTCAAACGGCTGCTTCAGTGAGTCCTTCTTTGGGTCATTGGAGCTTGAGTACATTTGAGCAAGTGCATCAAACAATTCTTTGGCAGTCGTGCAATGCTCGAATCCTACCATAATGGAGTTCGGTATTGTAGTCATGAGAATGGTCATAGCATTGCTGTCGATATCCATCTTCTTTCTGTCTTCATCAGAGTAATCTTCCACAACCTTTTCTATCATGGTCCCGTTTCCTCCAGGTGATGCCACTTTGGGCTTATACGGGCCATTGACAATGGAGTTCCACATCTTGCGGTCTTGGTATCTGATGAAGCCTTCCATTCTACTGCTCCAAGACCTGAAATCATGGTTCCCATCTCTACCTCGGATTATTAAGAGCCATTAGAGTGAATGGGTTGTAGGGAGGAGTGAAAAAATAGGTTGATTTGGATGGTTAGATCACGCAATCAAGAGCCTGAAATGCTCTGATACCAATTGCAGGATTGATGTTTGTCACTAAACACTTATGTTTTTCTCTCAAGCTCACCTAGAACAACACTCGGGTTAAGATAGAATCAGTAAGAGTTGATCACAATATAGAAAGTAATAAAGAACACAAGAAATAATTTTCAAGGTACTTTTATATATTGCTTCTCAACTAAAAATACAAGACTCTTACAAGCAGTTGTTGTTACAATGAGTTACAAAGAGAACCTATACATAATACTACCTACAGCCGGATATACTTTGATACCAGCTGGGATCCTATAGCTAAAGTCTATACTACAAGACTAGTGTTTAAGGTATCTCGGATAAAATCTTATCTGAGATTTCTTAGTCAGGACATGTCCCTGAATTACCTTTTGTCACCAACTAAAGTTGGTAACATGTACTATCATGAAAAGGTGAACAATGGAATAAAGTATGGTCAATTGCATGGCTCTTTAGGAAGAAGCCATACAGTATCAAAGGTCTGTAGCGGAGTGTCAAAGACCATACTTGTGTCCACTGGTCATAGCAGTGTCTTCCGAAGGTTAAATGGCTTCGGAAGAGTAAGTACTTCCGAAGCCACTTATACTTCGGAAGAGGCTGCTTCTTCCAAGGCTTGGAGACTTCTTCTTTTCATCATACTTCAGAAGTGGTCTTCAGCTTAGTCTTCTAAGGCTTGAACTTTAGAAGTATACACTTGACTTCGGAAGTAGAGTTCTGTCTTCGGAAGTTGATCTTTTACTTTGTCTTTGGAAGAACTCTACAACCTTCGGAAGTTCCATGCTAAGCTTCGGAGGCCTTTGCATTCAGTACCAAAATTATCTTAGTGACTTAGTTTTGGTTGCATTAGCCTTCTTCTTGATCCAACACTCTTTGAGATGGACTGGGCAATTTCTTGCCCAATTTCCAATCTCCCAACACTTAAAGCATGGGTCATTTGAAGCAACCTTTTGCTTCTTCTCCACCGGTTTTGGTGATGGCACTCTTACCACTCCCTTCCCCTTTCCCCTAACGTGCCCTTTACCCTAGGCAACATTTTCCTTGGGTGCGGGGTGAGGCCTCTTCTTGTTCCCACCTTCATTAATGGTGAGAACGGGTAAAACCCTTTTACCCATGGCCGCCTCGGTAGTTTTGATCATAGAGTGAAGCTCACTTATGTTCTTGTCCCACCCGTTCATGTTATAGTTCATGACAAAGTTGTCAACCTTTTTGACAAAGAGTTGAGGATCAAATCCGTAGCCAACTCTTTCTAGACGGGACAATTCATCCTTTCGAGGCAGTCGATGTGGCTTTTCATCTTAAGCACATAAGATGAAACAGATTGGGTGTCGTCCATACAACACACATGGAGTGCTCGAACCGTTTTGAAGCGCTCAATCTGTGCTTGTTGTTGGAACGCTTCCTTCAACTAGGTTATCATGTCATATGCTCCATGATGTTCATACTCCTTTTGGAGATCTAAAGTCATACTTGCCAACATGAGGCAAGACATTTGGACCGAGTCCTCAGTGTATTTTACCCAATTATTGTAGGCCTCCTCATCATCCACACTAGGTTGATCAGGAATCGGATCGTCTAATATGTATGATCGTTTCTCTTGCTTGAGAACAATTCTCAAGTTTCAAAACAAATCAATAAAGTTATTATGGTTTAGACGCTCCTTTTGGAGAATGGTCTTTAGTGATAGTTAGTGAGCGGACGTGATTTCATTGTTTTCATTATTGTTGGTGGCCATCTACAAAATATAAAGTTCAATTTTAGTAATTTCAATATTGTTCATATTTTAATAATTAAAACCCCTTTTAAGTGTCTTACACAATTTTAAAATCTAGAATCCAACGTTACATTTAAATAGTAGTTAGGTGACCTTTATCCCACTATTTAAATTAACAAGGTAGTCAACGTTTTGACAATTGCAACCCTTTGCAACTTCTAGGGTATGGGATCGACTTTAAAACATCATATGTATAGTCGGCATGTTAATCCCATCAACACCTTTGTAAACCATATTATAGGTGATCCATTTAATATGGTTTGCAAATCAAGTTTACCCTACTTGCACACACATGTGAGTTTTCCAACATAAGTGGTTAGGTGACCTTTATCCCACAAATATGGTATCCTCACCTCAAGTCACAAGTTCCCTCAAAACAGTTAGGTGACCTTTATCCCGTTAAGAGTTTCCAAATGACTCAAGTGGTGTGCAAAAGGACAGTGTTAAAGTTGTTTATAATAGAAAATTAAGTTTTCATAATCTTAGTTTAGAAAACTCTATGTACCTTATATTTGCATGCTTTCAAATACAAGGTACCCTATGGTTCACCTTTAATAAAACCTCTTTTATTAAAACCATTAATCCTTTTAATAACCTTTTATTAACCACTTAATGATAAAGAACCATCAAATTTTCAGCTTGTAAAGTTTGTTAATGAGTTTGTTATGCATAACCAAATGACAACCAATCAATCAAATAACAAACATCCAAACAAGCATAAACATACAAACATGAGTGCATAACCATAGCCACTAAGTTGACCACACTTGTTTGCCATAACAAGTGTTGTCATAAGGTCTTTCCTAAGGGTAGAGATGACACATCAAAATGTGTCCATGAACTCCCACTTGAAACCGCATCCAAATGCTTCAAGTGTCCATGTATTTTGTGTCCTTCTTTGAGTCTTCATCTTGTGCATCTTCTTTTACAAAAATCATATCCTAATAAAATTTTTCTAATAAAAAAATGCACCTAATCTATTTATTACATAACAAATGAATAAATAAATTACAACCCAAAATACAATTACAACCCTTACAAGAATCAAAACCAACATGACAAATCACAATCAACCAAAACCAAACACATAAGGCCAAGGCTATGTTATGCACCATAATATGAAACATATTCAACATCCAAGAACAACAATGAACCCCTTATTTCAGCCCTAAAGTTTCAGCCAACATAAACTAAAACTTTAAGGTTTGTCCAAACAACACAATCAACCATTTGATGTAAATCTTTCAAGTTTATACTAAAGCATGCAAGATTAAACCTTGAAACACAAGGATTCATACATCCACAACAAAACAGCCCCTATGGGTTGAAAAAGTCCATGAAAAGTAATTTTCAAGACCTTTTGAAGCACATATTGCACATATCCGGCTCTAGATGCCATTGTTGGGTTTTGTCACATGTAGAACAAGCTAGTTTAACCATTTAAACTATAAAAACGCAGCGGAATATATGTTTTAACATATGGTTACCAATCTGAAAATTTTAGCATCTTAAAGCATAAACAAAACCCAAGAATAAGGATCAATAATATATGTGAAATAGTGTGCTATCAAACCATAAAACAACCATAGGGAGTTTATAGATACAACCTTTCTTGTACAAATGTTGTAGATGTATGAGATGAAGATGAAGATGTTGTCGAATATCCAGCCCTCAAGAGAGAGAGCCTCAAGTTGTGATACCCATAAGCTCTTCAAACACTTTGCTTGTTAGGATGCAACACTAAAGAAACCTCTTCCTTAGGTCCTCCAAAATGAAAATTTCAGCCCCTTTTTCAGCTTCTTAATCCGAATTTCAGCCTTGTTTGGGAGGTTCTTTTGCTTGTGTGTGTGAGAGAGAGTGTGAGAAATGATTGAAGAGTGTAAGTATGGTTTGAGCCTTGTAGTATCCAAGACTAAAGGACTCCTCATGTGGCACATGGGGCGGCCGAAATGGGGTTCAAAAATGGGTTCCCCCTATTTTGAAACTTTTATAAAATGCACTCTTTCAACCCTTAATTTTTATAAAATTAAAACCTCTTTTAATTTTATAATAATAACACACTTTTATTTGTTATTATTTAACCAACTTAAATAATAAACAAATAATGTCTCATGAACAAACTATCAATATAATGTTGTTCTATTACAAAGCAATGTTTTAGAAAACCCATTTTCTAAATTGGTGTCAATGTTTATTTGTATGATCTCATCAACAAATAAACATTTATTGGTGTTTGTATAGCTTGTTATTAGGTATGACCCGACTTGGATCATAACGTACTAACCACATCAATCTTGTATGTGTCTTGGGCATACAAGATCCAACAGATGCATATGTACCTAGTTTATGAGCTTAATGTAAAAAGTCTTTCATGTCTTACATATATGTAACTGGATGGTTTGAATGAAATACAATGTGTGGTTTGTGCTTATAGTGTTTAATATTTCATTGATTATTGTGTGTTAACGCTTATTGAACTAACATATAGGTTTGTGGTTGTTTGAATAGATCTAAGTCAAATAATGATTGTGAAACATATTCAAACTTAGTCATATGATGTTCTCATGCGAATGTCCCATGCTAATGGACCATGCGCATGAACAACTTCATGCTAATGAACCAGTCGCACGAGTGAAGTAGGAGACTGGATCAGTCGCACAATTGTGACATGAGATTGACTCAGTCACATGACTGAACACTCAGTCATGCGAATGGGTCAACCGCATGACTCAATCGCACGACTGAACCATGCTAATGGTTTAGTCGCACGAATGAGTAACCCTAACCTATAAATACCACTTAATTCGTGGAACAACATAACACTTTGAAGAATTCGACTCATACACGTACCCTAGCCGTCCAGAACGTCCAAGAAAGCCAGTCTAGGTTCATAGATCGTTCTTGATCGATAGCTATTCGTTCTTAATGTTTAGATTAATCTTATATCGATCGGGTTAACGTTCTCACTTATTGGATCGCCAATAAAATAGGATTCCGCACTATTTGATTCGGTATACACGTAGATCAGTTAGTACCCGTCCAGTACACAGTCCTCTAACAAGTGGTATCAAAGCCAAGGCTGTTGATTCACGTGTGATTCAATCGATTTTGATATAAAAATTGTGTTTTTCACGCAAAAACGCAATATTTTTGTGTCAATCGCTGTTTTGGATGTCTCCAGATCGTAAAGTTAACGTTTTTCCGGCATACGACAATTAGGGTTCTTGAAAAATTCATGTTTTTGCGTCAAAATACCTTAAACCTTCAAATTTTTAAGATTCAGCAGCCTCGGTCGCACGATTGACTCAATCGCACGACTGAATTCATACGCATTCATCATACGCACGATTGGACTCATTCGTACATCCATTCGTACAATTGAATTGCCCATTCACATTGTTCATCCACACCTGTCCATCACACGATCAAGCCATCCGCATTTGCTCATTCGCACGTCTGAGTCAACCGCATTGTTTAATCGCACGAAGTGTTCTATCGTATACCTTCATTCGCACAAGTTAAACAGTTTGTTCCAAATTTTAAAGTTGATAGTAATGGAGGATCAATATTCAGCATTCACCGCCGGAAGGGACTCTCGGATTCATAACAAGCCCCCTAAGCTTATAACGTTAGATGATTACCCAAAATGGAAGCAAAGATTCGAGATTTACTTAAATGGAGTAGATCCTAATCTGTAGGAGTCGATAGAGACAGGATATAGTATGCTTGTAGGTGCAGATGGAGTCAAACTCACCTTAAGCCAATATGACTAACAGAAAAAAGGTAAAGTACAATGCCGAGAAGAAAGTATATGCGTTGCTAACTCAGTCAATTCCCAAGGACATCTTCCATCAATTTTCTGAGAACAAGCAAGCTAAGAAGCTTTGGGATGCATTGGAAAAGAGGTATGAGGGAAATGCATCATTAAAAGCTCTAGTGGCTAAAATGTTGAAGAAGGAGTTTGAAAACTTCTCATCATTGGGAAAAGAGAGCTTGGACGATGTCATTGATCGTTTCTACCACCTGATGAGTGAGCTACACACTCATGGAGTCACTACTTCAATGGAAGACAAAGTTTCAAACTTTGCAGATGGTTTGCTCGATAAGTGGAGTTCGTTTGTACCCAACCTCAGACAGAATGATATGCTAGCGAAGTTAGACATCAACGACTTCATCCTGGAACTACGAGATGAAGAGTTGAGGATGAAGTACAGGGCCCAAAAGTCTACTTATGATCAGAATCCGGCACTGTACAACTCAACTCGACAAGCCAAAACGTCTGGAGCACCACTTCAAACAGCGTTTGTGTCGAGTTCAGCTGGTCCATCACAAGCTACTACTTCAGGATCTGACACGTCAGGGTCGTTTGGTATCCAATACGTAGCACCTGAAGCAAATGCTACAAAACTAAAGACCGAGAATCTTAGGAATGTGACAATAGAGGTAGTAAAAGAGCACATGGATCTCTTAGCAGCTGTTGTCCACTCCTATGATGGGCTAGTTGCTGGGAAAATTGGGAACTACCATTTGGCAGACGAGGATTACGAGCAGGTCGACGAGACAGAGTTAGAAAGAATGGACATCATGCGGGCCTTAGCAAGTGCTCTTCGGAGAGCAAAGAAGTTTGTCAAGAAGACCGGGCAGAATCTGATTGCCACTAAGGACACAACTTTTGGTTTTGAGAAGACAAAAGTTACCTGCTTCAACTATGGGAAAAAGGGGCACTTCAAACGTGAATGTGTGAAACCCAAGAAGACGGGAAATGGGAATCCATTCTCATCTTTCACTTGTCAGGATAAACCCACAAGCAGCCCTACTTCGTCGAGCAAGGATCCTAAAGCATTGACCGCTCATGATGACGAAGGACAAGATTGGAGCTTCCGGTTACGTCTCCGGGAGAATCCAACATTGCTAGTGTCGAGGATCTAAATGACGACTCAGGAAGTGAAGGTGATATTGTAGTGGAGCTTGCGATGTCAAATGTTGAAGAATCTGCAATAGTAGTTGATCACCGGCCTGAAGAAGGGACAAGTTCAACAACTCCAGAATCACCAGAACCAGAAAAGTCAGACACTACTTTGATGGCTGATTCATCCACACCTCCTCAGTAACTACCACTACTCAGTTGTTCAATAATCATGCTTGCTCTAATTGTAATATATTTAGGGAAAGCATTGATATGAAATTTGCTAGGTTATTAGACCATAATGATAACTTAGTAAAGGACTTACAACTATGCAATGAAGCCAATAGAGTCTTAAAACAAAATGAGCACAGCTATAAAGAAAAGATAGAACTCTTGAATAAACAACTTAGGGAAACTAAAGTTGTAGCCTTTAATCAAGCTAATGAAATTAAGTTCTATCTAAACTCCCTAGAAGACAGAAACAAAAGCCAGTTTTAGAAGTAAAAGTAAATTCATTAAAACAAAAACTGCATAGTTGGACAAATTCTTCTCACATTGTCCAACACTTAGTGAGAGAACGCAACAATGGGGAGGGTTTGGGATATAAAGTGGTACCACCACCACATGAGACCTTGATGAATGCCAAAAGTAAACCAATAAATAATAACCCAATCAAGGATCATGTGGTGTCCACTCCTCTTGTAAGTGACCCAGATTCCACATGTGAAACAAATGAATCGGTCACTAAACAAAAGGATACCACTTCAAAATCAAAAGGTAAAATGCCTTGTGTTAATCTGGACGAACAATTTGAAAAGGTTAAAATAAAGTCTGGTTCAAACAACTTTATTTCTGAACCAGAAATGCCAAACAAATTAACCAATCGCGTGCTTCATGTCTAAGTCCAAATAAACAAAAGGGAAAAGATGTTAACAATGTCCAAACAATTAATTTTGTTAAACAAGATAAAACATCTAAACAAGAAGTGTCAAAACCCAAACAGAATAAAGTCACTCGTGTGTCACATACTTCTCCACAGAAACAAGTAAATCGTCAAGTTGAAAGCAGATCATGCTACAACTGTGGAAAGTATGGGCACATAATGTCCTATTGTCCTTATTATCAGACACCAAAGAAAAAAATTGAAATTTATGACACTAAAGCAAGCTCTTCCAAAAGAAGCTCCATGACTCCACCAAAAAGAGTCAGTGAACCTAAAGCTCAACCTATCAGCCAATCGTCTGTTTATCACAACTAGGCCTTACACAAAGCTGGCTTAAGGAGAGAAAAGTCTATGTCTGGTAATGAGAACAATAAGACAAATGATCTTCCCTCACCCTCTAATGGACAATGGGTAGAATTTATGATGTGTGATGCCTCTGGGACACCCAAGCCGGTTAAGGCTTGGGTCCCTCACCTTAACTAATGTTTTCAATTGAATGTGCAGGTGTTCGCTATAGTGCTGAAACAAACACTTGGATTGTAGATAGCGGAGCATCAAGGCAGATGATTGGAAACCGGGCACTCCTATCAAACGTCAAACAAATCAAAGGAGGTCATGTTTCTTTTGCTGGAAACAAAGGAGGGTACATCACAGCGCAAGGGGAAGTAGGGAACTAGAAAGTTACGTTTGACAAGGTAAACTATGTTCAACAACTTCAGAATAATCTGCTTTCTGTTTCCCAAATATGTGACAAGGGCTTTAAGGTAGTTTTCGACAATAAGAAGTGCTATGTCCTGAAAAAGGACTATGTGATTCCGGAGGAACAAGTATTGATGTCAGCCTCAAGATATAATGACCTTTACGTCTTGGATCTATCGAAGACCTCCACAACGGATCATCAAGTTCGGTGCTTTTTATCAAAAGCTACTGAGAAGGACTCTCTCTCCTGGCATAGGAGAATAGGGCACATCAATCAATGGAAAATGAACCATTTGATCCAGAATGATCTAGTGCAAGGAGTCAATGTCAAGAAATTCCAACTCCCAGACTTTTGTGTCGCATGCAAGAAAGGCAAAAAGACAAAGAAGTCTCATAAACAAAGAAGTTAATTCTATAGAACTGCCTCTTGAGCTTTTTCACATGGATCTGTTTGGTCCAGTCAGTACAAGAAGCATCGCAGGCGACTTGTACTGCTATGTAGTTACCGATGACTACTCAACCTGAATTGAACCTCCTGCGGATAAAAAAAGGAGGAAGTAAAAAATAAATAAATAAAAGTAAATAAAAAAAGAGATGTTAATGAATCAAAGGTCCAACTGATCGCCGCGTCTGTATTGTCAATATGCAGTTACGAATAATCCAGCCAAAAAGTAATAGGAATTAGACCTAACACGATTCCAAATAGAAAAACTTCAAGCATTTCGATTGATTTGAAAGGGGAAAAAGATAGGGTTCCAAACCTAAATAAACATCCGAATCGCCCATGAATCTCAATGACCAAGAATTGGCAATTGACGCGGGAAGGAACTATAGAATACCTGGAATCTCACAGAAAGTCATCTGTTACATCTACTCATCCCACGATTCCGAATCAACAGACCCCATTACCGAGATATGGCAACTCTTTTTGAAAGTCATAGTAATAAGAACTGTGTCGTCTAACTTCATTCACAAAGAAATGGTGTAAGCGGAAGGGAAGGCGTGAATCCTCGATCCTAGCTAGTTTCTTGGGTGATGTTTCTGAAATCAAAATCAAAAACATTTGAGTCATTCAAATAATTGGTAACTACACTGGAGTCTCTCTACAAGCTGAAGGTGAGACAAGTACGCTCAGACAACGGAACCGAGTTCAAGAACCAATGGATGGAGGCTTTCTGCAATGAAAAAGGAATTGTGCACCAGTTCACTTCCGCCTACACTCCTTAGATGAACGGGGTCGCTGAGAGAAAGAATCGCAGCTTAATAGAGACAGCACGTACAATGCTAGCAGACTCGAAACTGCCTATCCAATTTTGGAATGAGACAGTAGCCAATGCGTGTTACACGTTAAATCAAGTTCTGGTGGTAAAACATCATGGCAAGATGTGTTATGAGTTACTTCAAAAACGTAAACCTAATCTGGAGTATCTGAAACCGTTTGGAGCACCATGTACGTTGCTAAAGAAAACTCATGAAGGAAAGTTTAGCGAAAAGGCTGAAGAGGGTATCTTTTTAGGATACAACATACCGAATAAGAGAGTTTACAACAACTCAACTGGTCAAGTAGAGGTGTGGTGTAACGTCGATGTTCAGAGATACACCACCCCTCCTGCTGGAAAAGGACCCGCATACTTTTTCGACTATGATGGATTCTTCAAGTCCTTCAACATCCCTCTCTCCACTTCTGATGATGAGTTAGAAGCCAAAATGATGTATGATGTCTTAAACAAACCATCACAGGACTCTACATCATCTGGCTCATAAGGTGAATCATCTACCCACTCAGGGGGAGCACTTGAGGTAAGTGACTCTTCCTCTAATGATGAAGCCATGGAGGATGATCAGGACACTTGAGAGCAACAGGTTCCTACTACTGGAAGTCCATAAGCATCTGAAATTAATGCCTCTGAGTCTTCGGAACCTCACACTCCTATTGCCTCAGGATCTGAACCAAACGTTCATACTCTTGATTCTGAGGTAGTTGTTCCCACCCCTCCTGGATCAAGCCTAAATGTCTATCATCCTCTGGAAAATGTAATTGGGAATGTTAGATCAGGAGTTTAGACAATAATCAGCTGTATTCAGCTGATTATGCCTCGGTAATGGAAAAGGGGTATCTTCACGATGGTGCTTACCGCTGTTTTGTGTCTTAGTTTGAGCCAAAATACGTCAGTGAAGCCCTAAATGATTAGGCATGGGTGAGTGCCATGCAAGAAGAACTTCTTTAGTTCAAGAGTTAGGTGTATGGACACTGGTAGATAGACCTAAAGGTGCTAAAGTCATTGGCACCAAGTGGGTCTTGAAGTATATGAAAGATGACCAAGGTGTCATCATCAGGAACAAGGCTCGACTTGTAGTTCAAGGATTTCGACAAGTCGAGGGAATTGATTACAATGAAGTATTTGCACCTGTGGCGAGAGTGGAAGCCATCCGTATCTTCCTAGCCTATGCCTCTTACATGAAGATTAAAGTCTATCAATTGGATTTAAAGAGTGCATTTCTTCATGGTGAAATCCGGGAAATAGTGTATGTCAGTCAACCCGAAAGATTTGAGGATCCATATCATCGGGACAGAGTTTACAAGCTGGATAAGGCTCTCTACAGGCTTCACCAAGCCCCGAGAGCATGGTATGAAAAACTCTCAACTCACCTGGTGAAACACGGATTTCGCAGAGGTGTAATTGACTGTACACTGTTCATCAAAGAAAATGATGGTGATCTATTGCTGGTTCAGATTTATGTTGATGACATAATCTTCGGTTCCAAGAACGAAAAATTATGTAAAGAATTTGAAGCAGTAATGAAGGCAAAATTTGAAATGAGTGCATGGGAGAGATGAAGTTCTTTCTCGGGTTACAGGTGGATCAAACACCAAAGGGGATATTTCTACATCAGACCAAGTATGTAGGGATATCCTCAGTTGGTTTGACATGGAGAATGCTTCCACAGCTAGGACTCCACTTGCTACAAATCATGATGTAGCACCCGACGAGAATGGTGATCTGGTTGATGCCACCATGTACCGAGGAATGATTGGATCCCTCATGTACCTCACTGCCTCAAGAGCTGATAAAATGTATGCAACATGTCTTTGTTCAAGATATCAGCAAAACCAAAAGTTAACCATCTTATTAGGGTTAAAAGGATATTTCGTTATCTGAAGGGTACACCCATACTTGGGTTGTGGTATCCTCATGACGATGACTTCGAGCTTACCGCGTACAGTGACTCGGATTATGGCGGTTGCAAGATGAACTACAAATCCACCTCAGCAGGTTGTCAATTCTTTGGGAGAAGATTAGTCACGTGGCAGTGTAAGAAGCAGACATCAGTTGCGTTGTCAACTTGTGAAGCTGAATATGTTGCTGCGGCAAGCTGCTGTTCTCAAATCATCTGGATTCAACAGCAGATGCGGGACTATGGTTTGGAATTTTTTAACACTCCTATATTTGTTGATAATTCTGTTGCGATAACCATTACTAAAAATCCTGTCCAACATCCTAAGACCAAACACATCGGAATAAAATATCACTTTATACATGATTGTTTTGAAAAGAATCTAATTGATGTTGTTAAAATAAATATGGATTTTCAACGCACTAACCTCTCTACAAAAGCCTTTGATAAACCATATTTTCTATATTTGTTAGAGGTCAACGACGTTAAAAAGAAAAGTGATGTGATTCCAGATGATGAACAGGTCTAGTTCGATGCGTCAAGTCTATTTTCTTTTATTCTAGTTTGTTTTATTTAATTTATTTTATTGATTTCACTTGTTCGCCTATTAAAATCCTAAAAACGCAAAATCTTTTACAGTTTTAGAATTTAGGGGGAGAATAGTTAAGTTAGTATTAAAGAAACAAGGGAGGAGGACAGGCAAGCTGATAGAAATGAGATCGTATCTGGGATATCAATTCAGCGACTATGGAAAATGATAGTACACAGGAACAAAGCATTTGGACTTTAAAAAATTTAATTGAATTAGATGCGAAATTCAAAGTATAAGTCTGTGAAGTCTAAGAAAAAATAAAAGGAAAAATGATAGTAAAACTAGCTACTACTAAGGTAACACGGAGAAAGTAGACCTAGAGGTTGCTAGACCATTAGATGATATGTCGGTAGATTCAACACAATAGATAAGTAGACCTCTTTGGTGATCTCAAGATCAAACTAAGCTGTTCAACAAGCTATGGGTCATCATCTTATCCCTGGTTAATACAATCAACAGAGTTCCAATAAGGGGTGACGAGCAAACTAAACGCCACAAATGTGTGCGGATGACCAACATATGAGCAAAGCACATGATGAAAAATGCAAAAAGCAATCAAACTGATAACCTATGTTGTTGGTGCGATCTGTGCAACAAATTTAATTGCTCAAACAAGAAGATAGGTTATATGTCTCTCTGTTGTGCGGTGGCACTGACCTGAGGATAAGCATAACCTACATATTCTAGAATTCGTTGTTGTTTGCCGCCTCTCTGCTGTGCGGTGGCACTGACCTGAGGCTTGGCTATTCTTTGAAAGCTCTAAGAATAGTGTCTTCTTGTAAAAAATAATACCCAAAGACCGCTCAAAAATCTCCTGAGGAATGTTGATTACCATATAAGCGTGGGATCCACAACTGCTTGTTGAAATAATTAAACCTTAACAATCACCAATCTATGTCAAAAGTCTGTGTATGGATTTAAGTGGAAAAGTATACTAACAATCATCTTGGCTGCAATTCTTGAAAGTCCAAATTAATGTGTGTCTTATAGTACTAGTATGATTTCCTTAATTTGCAAATGACTCTCGGCGAAAACAAGAATCTAGCGTCAAATGATTTTGATAACACGTCTTGAATGATTTGATTACCTGTATGATTCCATAATGAATCGTTTCCTCCTATGGTCAATATAACTTGAAGCTGCTTGTTCAAGAAGTAAATCTGTTAGATTTTTATCTTAGGATTTCCACCTCACACAATCACAAACTTTAGTTTTGTCTTTCAATGTTAGTTTCTTTTGTTTGGTTTAAACATTTAGTCAATTTAGAGTTATAAGTCGGACTATATCATGGAATTTAGTATGGGATTATATGCTTAAAAGGGTCATGTCTGAGGTGACCAAACGTGTTTTAAAATGTTAAATGGGTCACGTCTGAGGTGACAAAATGTGTTTTTCTTTAAAGGGATCACGACTGAGGTGATCAAAAGTTTTTAAAGTTAAAATGATCATGTCTGAGATGATCAAATTCTTGTAATGTTTAATCAACAGTTAAATGGGGTTAAATGTCAAATGGTCATAAAGTCAATACCATAAGTATGGATCAGTCGTCCGATTGGACCATACTTATTCACTAGACAACCGAATGGAGCATGAGTATGAACCATTCACACGAATGGCTTACAAGATTGAGCCAGTCGCCCGAATGGAGTTGTCCGAATGAGTCAGTCGCCCAACTGAAACCCAGTCGGCCGACTGAATGTGATCGACTGAACCAATCGTACGACTGAGATCCAATCGCCTGAATGAAAAGAGAGAATGGGTCCAGTCGCCGATTGAAACCAGACTCAGTATAAATAGGGCCATAGTCGATCGCATAAATTCATCACCCCTCATTCGCCCGAAACTCGCACAGCATACCATTACTCTGCCAAATTCCTCTTACCTAATCTGACTTCATATTTTGATATTTTGACGATCTTTGGTGTTTACGCAGGTATAATGTGGTGCAATCTACCCAAATTTCAGTCGATTTGACTCCAAAATACGATATTCGGCCCTAACAAGAATCGTGACTTAAGTTGGACAAATAACCTAATAAAACTAAGTAAAATGTTGAAATCAAGGTTATAAGATACTTAGTAGGGTTATTGCGAGTCTATTGAACCAAACACAATGTCTAATGTTTAGATTTGGTCAAAATTCGAATTTCAATAGAACAAACAGTGGGTCATGGGACTAGACACCCGGATGAACTACAATCGCCCGACTGAGCTGGACGAATGTCTCAGTCAGCCGAATGAATGATACGAATGAGCTTAGTCGGCCGACTGAACCAATCGCAGGATAGTCACCTGATTGAATTCCATCGCATGATTAGTCACCCGATTGTATCCAGTCACATGTTAGGTCAAACGACTGAACCCAGTCGTATGGTTCAATTGCACGATTGAACCAGACTGATCTCAAACATGTTAATAATCAATGGTTTCTGTTGTGTGATGAACTAACTTGTATGCTCCTTGTGCTACAAATTAATGGCTGATCGGTGGACCATAAACACCAAGCACAATATTTGTGCTCATATGGACGCCACAACTCGAAACGCTGCCGAGTTTGCTGGCATCATAGCTTTTCTGAAGAGGTCACGGATCCACAGAGCCATATCTATACCGTGCACTCCCTACAGGTCTATACATCAGGCCTTTTGGGAGGGTGCATCGGTTGATCGATCTCATGAGCCCTACTGCATCCGGAGTACTATTTTTGGGCAGGATATCGAGGTGACTGCTGAAGATATTCGACGAGTACTAGATCTGGGTGACGATGCAGATCACCTGACCAGACTACACCCTCTGATAGTGAGAGGGTGTTTCCTCAGGATTAAGTACTCCGGGGACATAAATGCAGGTGTGCTCAACAAAAGCAACCTGTGTCCCCAGTACAAGTACTTAGCACATGTGATACTTAAGTGATTAGCTTCGAGGAAGGGTGGCTTTGATGATCTATCAGACTAGATTCAGAATGCCTACGAGGCACTTGTGCTGAACCAACCTTTCAGCTACTCCAACATGATATTCTCATACCTGATTGAGAATCTTGAGGCTAAAGGTAAAGAGCGATTTTGTATGTACCGAGGTTTCTTCAAATGATTATTGACGAGAAGCTGCCCTCTCTGCCTAAAGAGAGCCATTATGCGGTATCACTGGAGGTGATGGATGACACGACACTAGGCTGCATGAAGCTCTACAGGGGAAAGCAGGTCAAACCC
This sequence comes from Flaveria trinervia, assembly GCA_025506515.1. Classification (NCBI taxonomy): domain Eukaryota; kingdom Viridiplantae; phylum Streptophyta; class Magnoliopsida; order Asterales; family Asteraceae; genus Flaveria; species Flaveria trinervia. The sequence goes on along the minus strand of CM046443.1, from coordinate 54,250,596 downwards.
TCTGTAAAGAGACTGATGAGGCATCTGGCCCAGGTGGAGTACGTGGCGCCGGGTAGGCGTAAGTGGGGCCATAAGGAGAGTGATTAAGATGTTGAGCAGGTTGCTCTTTTCATCTGATGACTCCAAAGATGATGAGAGACACTGGTGGAGATTCTGGCCCGCTGTCCCTAGGGCCAGCACTGCTCATACTACACCTCTACCACCCACTCACATAGATGCCACCACCGCCAGTTTCCATCAGGATTTCTGTCCTCCTGATAAGGAGGAAGAGAGTGAAGGAGCCCCTCAGGACAATGGGCAGCAGGGGGTTTCCACTGACCAAGGCATTCGGGAGGTTGGAGGACGCCCTAGCAAGTCTAGGGAGACTACAGCTAACCCCAGCTACTCACCAGGTCAGCCCAGCAGCATCCCAGGGGGAGCATCCACCTCCAGGGGCAAGAGGAGGAAAAGGATGGCTCAGCCCATTGGATGAAGTCAAAGAAGAGGAGGATGACCTTTATCACCGCCACCACCTCTACCACACCACCCACTATATCTACCTCTCCCCCCATCACCACTGCCACCATTCCACCTGTCACCACTACTGCAGCACACACACTACCACTACCTCAGCTACTCCACCACTTCCCCACATCACATACACCACTACTTCAGCTTACGCATCACCACCCACAACACATACCACCTCCCATATACACCACTGCCACCACCACCACCTCTAGCCACCAAGCAGACCATCATCTTACCCCTCCTTTCCATCAGGATCATCTCTACCTCCTAGTGGGGTAGAGGAACAACTTTCAACACTAAACCGTATGGTGCTGAAGCTATTAGCAGCCGATGACAAGAAGACTGCTCAGCTGCGACAGTTAGTGGAGCTTGCTGCTGCACAATCATAGCAGATATCTCAGCAGGCGCAACAGATTGAGGAGCAGGCTCAACAAATGGCTGCTCAGAGTCTAGAGATCTCCCAACTCAAGGAGCAAAATGTCTTATCTACTAAGAAGATTAAGGAGTTGGAGGATGCTAAGAGGACCATCCTGCTCAAACTTAAGGGCACAAAGGATGAGCCTCTAAAGATCAGAGAAGGATCGGAGATGATGGTGATGATAGTGATAATGATGATAGTGATGATGATGATGGTGACGATGAAGGTGATGATATAGATGGAGGAGACTCTGAAGGAGGAGGAGAGTCATCTGCTTCGGGTGCACAGGAAGCTAATGAGAGGCGGACCAAAAAGACTCAAGATCCAGGTGCCTCGACATCTGCCCCGATAGTAGAACACATGATCCAAGACAAAAGTAATGCATATAGTTTTGTGTAATTAAATCACGTGTAATTTGAATATTGTATTAAACTTATGTGTTTGAATGTTAATGTATATATATTAATGTTTAATGTCTTGATTATTTACTGATACATGATATGTTATATGTTTAAATCAAGCAGATCACACATCTCAGCAAGATGGGTATGACGTTGCTCCCCTTCAGCAGATCAAGTCTCAACTCACAATGATACTTGATCTGCAAGGGATCGTTAGGAGGTCTGTGAGTTATACTCCTGAAGAAGGAGAAATAATAAATCACGACCTTACTGATGAGCAACCGGCTGAGATGTTCCGACTAAATCCAGATGAGATTGTGAAGGATGCTCCTACTGTGGACATGGATAGTGACGATGAGCTTAACGATGTGGATGAAATTGAGATTGAAGACGTCACCGCATAACAAGGATAGTCCCTAATTTGGGTGACACCCTTGTTAGTGATACTTTTGAAACATTGGATAAGATGGAGCAGGAGTCGGAGAAGAAGAAAGATCAAACCCGAGCCTCATACACAGATGTCAACATCAAAAAGGCTGAATAGGTGGCATGTTTTGCTGAGATCCGAGCCATGCGCACTGCACAATAGCCAAATGTCTACACCAAGCTGTACAAAGTCAAGAAACACTTAAAGGTGTCAAGCAAGATCATCGCATGGGCTATTTTGAGGATTTGAATGTATATGCCGTGAAGAGAGAAAAGGGCATAGAGTACTTCAGATTCCCACATGATCTGAAGACTCTACCCGGTTTTGAGCTTAACCAGCTGGCCAAGTTGAAGCTGTTATATGCTAATCCTTAAAAGATGTCCGGCTGGTTTGAAGCTACTTTGAAGAGAGAGTACCACACCAGGTGGGTCAACTTCAAACCTCAACAACCAACGAGGTATATCAGAAGATCTAAAGTTGATACATTACTGGGAAGCCAAAAATATGCTAAAGTGGAGTCCTCCGCGTACAATGTCGAGAGTCCCTCTAAGGGAAATGCCTCAGGACTTCACTCCACACTTTAAGTGGTGGTACTATGACTGGCGAACGAGTGAGGCGGTCATAGTTCTGAACAGAAATGGAAATATGGAAACTATTAGGGTATTTGACCCGATGTGGCTAACTAACTTGTCTTCTGACGATGCCAACACTTTATATAAGTGGCCACTATTCTATGACGCGCAGGATATTGTACAAGCTCTCCAATTCCAGAATGTGATACGGCTCTGCTTTGCTTTTGAAATACATGCAGGAGTCACAAGAGAGGAGAAGTACAAGAAATATAAAGAGCTGATGAAGAATGTTAGACAAAAGATTAAACTAGGTCCAAAGGGGAGTTTGTAGATGCATATGTACCTAGTTATGAGCTTAATGTCAAAAGTCTTTCATGTCTTACATATATGTAATTGGATGGTTTGAATGAAATACAATGTGTGGTTTGTGCTTATAATGTTTAATATTTCATTGATTATTGTGTGTTAATGCTTATTGAACTAACTATATAGGTTTGTGGTTGTTTGAATAGATCTACGTCAAATAATGATTGTGAAACATATTCAAACTTAGTCATATAAAGTTCTCATGCGAATGGCCTATGCTAATGGACCTACGCATGAACAACTTCATGCTAATGAACCAGTCGCACGACTGAACCAGGAGACTGGATCAGTCGCACAATTGTGACATGAGATTGACTCAGTCGCATGACGGAACACTCAGTCATGCGAATGGATCAACTGCATGACTCAGTCGCACGACTGAACCATGCTAATGGTTTAGTCGCACGAATGAGTAACCCTAACTTATAAATACCACTTAATTCATTAAAAAACATAACACTTTGAAGAATTCGACTCATACACGTACCCTAGCCATCCAGAATGTCAAGAAAGCAAGTCCTAGTTCATAGATCGTCTTGATCGATTGCTCTGATTGTATTCCCAATCAAATAGGATTCCACACTATTCGATTCGGTATACACGTAGATCAGTTAGTACCCGTCCAATACACGGTCCAATAACAACATTTGTTATAGGACCCACATGTAAGGCTGCAGGATTAGGTTTATCACTAAACACTTGGTTTTTCTCTCAAACTCAGTTAACTACACTCAGATGAATCAGTGTCTCTAAGAGTTGATAATAATAATAAGTAACAATAATCACAGAAAGATAATTTTCAAGGTACTTGCATATATTGCTTCTCAACTCAAAGTATTACAATACTCTTACAAGCATGATGTTATGAGTTATAATGAGAAACTATATATAATACTACCTACAGCCAAATATACTTTGATACCAGCTGGAATCCTCTAACTAAAGCAAATACTACAAAGCTATAGTTTAAGATATCTTAGATAATGTTTTATCTAAGATATGGTAGTCAGGACATGTCCCTGACTTACCTTTTGTCACCAACTAAAGTTGGTAACTTGTACTAACATAAAAAGGTGAACAGTGGAATAAAATATGGCCAACTACATGGCCTTTTGGGAAAATGCTATGTAGTATCAGAGGTCTGCAACGGAGTGTTAGAGACCATACTTATGTCCACTGGTTCATAGCAGTGTCTTCTGAAGGTTAAATGGCTTCGGAAGTACAAGTACTTCCGAAGCCACTTATACTTCGGAAGAGGCTACTTCTTCCGAGGCTTGAGGACTTCTTCTTTTCTTCATACTTCAGAAGTGTCTTTTGATCTTTTCTTCTTAGACTTGATCTTCAGAAGTGAGTACTTTGACGTCGGAAGTAGAGTTTGTCTTCGGAAATTGATCTTTTACTTTGTCTTTGGAAGAACTCTACTTCCTTCAGAAGTTCCACACTTGGCTTCGGAAGCCTTTGTAAGTAGCCACCAAAATTTATCTAAGTGATTTGGTTTTGGTTGCACTAGCCTCTTCTGATCCAACAAACTCCCCTAGGCTGATGCTACCAAAACCTCACTTGTTTGTGCTTCTCAAAGCTTCCAGCACCAAGGAAAGCATATATATATCTATTTCTTTGTTTTTCCCAAAAGTAGTGCTGGGAAGCTTGTACAAATCATTTGTTGACAGGAACTCCAGTCTGTCACCTAAATGATAGTACCCTCTATTGTGTCCCTCTGAAAAGAGTTAGTTGATGAGAGTTGTAGTCATACTCCCATAACTATAGGTTCCAATTGAGGGCTGTAGGATCAGCGATCACAAGTTTGATGTTATTAGAGTTAAAAGCAGCGGAATAAGAACATGAATTAGACAAATTGTAGCAAGAAATCGATACTAGTATGCATTAAGAGCACATACGGTTATAGTGAGAGAATATATTTCTGATTCAAGGAATGTTTATAGATATGGAATATTTCTGATCAAATCATTCACTTTATTACAATAGGTTGTTGCTCCTTATATAGAGTCCAACAATCACTGCTGTTATCACGGAAAGTGACAACTGGCAGATCTATTACAAAAATAACTAAATCTTAACAAACTACTGAAATGTTCACAACTACTGAGAACATATCAGAGTGTTAAGTACAGAATATAAAACTACTGATTAGAAACTACTGAAACTACAACGACTGAAGAACAAGCTCTTCAGTCGTTTTACAAAACTACTGAAACTAGAAATATAAAACTACTGATATCACAACTACTGAAGAAGTACTCTTCAGCAGTTGTGACAAACTACTGACGCTTCAGTACTTGATCTTCAGACTTTGACCTTCAGATGTTTCATCAGCTGATGACTTCAGTAGATATCATCAGCTGATGTCTTCAGTCTTTGTCTTCAGACTTTGTACATCAGTTGTTGATCTTCAGCACTTGTAAACTCTTCAGCTGTTGTACTTCAGTACTTTGGTCTTTCAGCTTCAGCACTTGTGTTCTTTAGCTGTTCAGCTTCAGTACTTGCGTTCTTCAGCTGTTCAGCTTCAGTACTTGTGTTCTTCAGCTGTTGTACTTCATCACTTAAGTTCTTCAGCTGTTGAAGTCTTCAGCACTTGATCTTCAGCTGTTGAAGTCTTCAGCACTTGTCAAACTACTGATGAAGCTTTCAGCAGTTGTTGTGATACCATGTGGGACTTAGAGGTTTTCTGATCTTGGCTCATTGGTTCTTTTGGTCAAACAAACTCCCCCTGAACCAATGCAGCCAAAACCTCTAAATTATTATTATCCCACTTATTGTTGGCAAAATGTGGTCTTTTTCCTTCTTGATCAATAGAGAAGATGACCCATGTAAGCTCCGGCCTGGGAAGAAATCTCAGATATTTGTTTGGCAGGGTATGAATGGGAACTCTGTTTTGGGGAACTAGACACAGAGTTGTTATCCCATTCATGAGATTTACTTCCCCATAATAAGTCTGTATGACTCTCGAACATAGGCCTCAAGGAGAACAACTTGTTCCTCCTGAGAGAGTTCTTCTACTCCTCCTTCGAAGAAGAACTCTGGACCATAGTACTCAGATAAGTACTTCATGGTCCTGCCATTTTTTAGCTCCACTGTAGTTACCTCCCTATAGACAAATTCATCAGGATGGGTGCCTTCAAGGAGTAACTGGAGCTCATTCTTCTGGATGTCTTCAAGCTTTTTATATAACAACCCCTTTTTAATCATCTTGTTTTCTAGTAAGGCTTGAGGGGTCATCTTTGCTTGATGGGCTTTCTTGAATTCATCAATTATTTCCCAGGGTGTGACTACAATGGCCAACATGATGGTAGATTCTATTGTTTTTCTAACCTGGCCATTGTATCTGTGTGGAATAGTTCTTTTATGGATTCTAGAACTCACCCTGGGGTCTGGCCATACTCTCATCTCTCCTTCTGATATTGAAAAGTGTGCCTGAGAGTGAACAGCCTCTGAGCATGCCCTTTCATGGCTTGAATAGATGATGACTGAGGAAATTCCTTGTCAACCATCTTCAATAGTTGCTCATCGTGTTGTTTCTGCTGTTCTTCATCTTCTATCTTGACTCTGACCATTTCCCTTTGAGAGTCAGGTGTGATCATGGGTTGACTTCTGGGTTTTGGTAGCTTTAGAACAGCAGAGAGTGGCAGACTATCATCTTCATCCTCTTCTTCTTCTTCTTCTTCCATCCTCAGCACCCTTCTCCTCCTTCTAGGTGCATCACTGGATGATGGTTGGGTTGGTAAGGGAATTGGTTTTGAAGAATGAGGATGTTTGGACTTTGGCTTAGAGATTGGTTTGGAGATTTGAGGGGTAGTGGTTTGAGTGGGTGGAAGGGAAGGTTGATCCAGCATCTTTGTAGTAAGTTTCGCCTTTGTAAGTTTTGCCATTTCTAACCTTTTACCAGCCCCAGCCTCATCAAGGGCTTCAACAATAATCCCCTTGTGGAATTGCTCAGACAGACAGATTCTGGTGGCTATAGCCAGAATACTGTCCCTGGTCCACGCGCGAATCTCCATTAACGATCTTCCTAAGTATTTTGCATGAAGCGGACCATGATCTCCAATCTCTCTTTTTCAAGAGCATCATACCCAGCCATCGGGTTTGAATCTCTTGCACTTCCAACTTCTGATCTCACTATCCAATGTGGCTGTATCAAACCCCTGCCTGAAGAGTTGTTCAATTATTTATCCATGGATCGGCTGTGTGTAGTGCCAGCTTCTTTCACCAGCTCTTCCAAGGATTTGTCTTCAGCAGTATGATCATCAGCACTTTTCTTTCGCTTGTAAGTGAGCAGAGGTTGTTTTCTTTCTCCTCCTCTTGGGCTTGCTTCTCTTCCTTCTCTTCCTCTGTTCTTTTCCTCTTCTTTTCTTTCACTGCAGTACTCTCCCCTTTTGGATGCATTGGAGGAAGGGGTTTGTACGCAGAGAAAGTGTTTGCACAGCAGCATCAATCAAGGGTTGTAAAGTTGAGGAAAGCCTCTCATCAATGGCTTTAGTCACAATATCAGTGATTATGGGTGTGATGAGAGGAGGGAATTTTGAAGTACAGCACCTATTTGCTCAGGAGGGTTCTGTTCTTGACAATAGGGCCTGAAGCAGAGGCAGGTGGTTGAGTTTGGAGTGGCTCAGTGTTTGGGGAACCTTCAACTGAAGGTGCCATCTGTGGGTTGGTGGAGGCAGATGGTCTTTGTCCTTGTGAAAGTGGTCAAGTAGGTTTTGAAGCCTACTGACTTTCTCTTCAAGGATTGTGTTCTGGGCAAGAACATCGTAGAAAAAGCCCAGGTCATCATCAGCCGAAGCTGAATCATCTGACCTCCTGCTTGGAGCAGGATTGACATGCACTGGGTGTAGACCAGTTGTTGCATGTGCCCCTTTTGCTTGGTACTGGGGACTTCCAGCCTCAGGACATGTCCATCATCAGCTGTTGCCTCTAGTGAGGTCTTAGCAATGTTACCAGCCTCATTCTGATCATGTGCTGATGCAGAAGAGGTGGCAGCCTCACTAGATATTCTAAGCTCCTTATCTACACCAGGAGATAGAAGTGGTAAACCCCTGTGCTGTGGGTTCTCAATTGCACTGTGTTCCTCCCCCTCAATTGTAGAGGTGTTCCAGTAGTAAGAGGTTTCTGGGGAGGGGGTGAAGAGTGCAGTTGAGTCAGCACTTGTGACTATTAAAGTTGGGCTGTGAGGGGCGGTTGTATGGGGTGAAGGGATAGAAGCAGTGTGCACCTGGGGAGGTTGGTGCGTTTCAATGGCAATCTCCTCAAGTGAGGAAGATCCCAGATATGTAGGTACCCCTTGTGTGGTTGCTGCAGGCTCCGGTTGAGAGGAAGCCTGAGCGGCTATGGCTGGAAGAGTCAGTGTATCCACTAGGGGGTTTGGACTAGTGGATATATCCTGCGTTTGTGTTGCAGGGGCATCCTCAGGGGACTCAATTCCCTGAGTATCCGTTTTGGGTTTCTTTTTGGTGGGTTTGGTGGGGACTTTTGATTTGGAGGTGGTGGCTGTGGGTTCCAGCTGCGTGGGTTTGCGCAGCTTGGCAGCAATTTGAGTGTCTGGTCAGAGTTGTGCCGGGAGTATACTTCCGGCAGAACAGCCGTAGCAGGGACTCCCAAGCCAACAAGTCCCTCAGCATTAAGCTGGTTTGTAATGATGGCCATTATGAACCGTGGATATAGTATCCAACGGTTAACAGTTAGTTTTTGAGCCATATCCTTGAGCTCCGAAAATATTATTCTGAAAAGTTAACGGTTGTTGCTCAAGAATAGAATACATTACCTGCTGCCACTTGTCGACATTTGATCCCAAGACGAAGTCTTAGGAGCCAAACATACATTCACCATGTGAAAAATTAGGCGTTCAGAGTCATGGAAGTGTTTCTTCATGATAGTGGAGGCACTGAGATTGCCTTGATATCCATGTTGGGCAAAGGATAGATCTGTGGTGCCCTTCGGATATCCAGCAGGAGAACTAGCATCATCCAGAAGAATTTGGCGGATTATTGCAGGAGTGATGACCACTTCTTTGTTGTTGACAACCGACTGGAGAGATGGTGTGTTGTTCTCCCCAGTGGTAATAGTAACGTTCATCCAAAATTGTTGGAGGGATTCGGCATGTAGTATGGGATTCAGAAGAAATGCCGTTTTGTATTGAGACTGAACCATAAGATCGATAGCAGTATCGAACTTAGCCCAGACAGGCGATTTAGTAAGGTAGGCAACACAGTTGTGTCGTGGTTTAATTTGCATGGACGCCATTGAGAAGAGAGAAGTTTTGGAGAGGAACGTTAGGTTTGAAGAGGATGAAGCATTGAAGGATTAGGTCAGGGGTATTTATAAGGTACGGGTAAGAAAACGACTGAAGGATGTGGTGTTAGTCATCAGTAGTTTTGAACGACTGTTGACATGGTATGAACCTTTCAGACGTTGAAACAGCTGAAGTCGTGGTGTTAGGCATCAGAAGTTAGAAAACTACTGAAGACCGTGGTTTTGACTTCAGATGATGAAACAACTGAGGACATGGTGTTTGTCATCAGTAGTTATGAAACTACTGAAGACAGTGGTTTTGTCATCAGCTGTTGTAAACAACTGAAGACTTAGTATTAGTCATCAGTAGTTATAAAACTACTGAAGACATGGTATTGCTTCAGTTGTTTAGAATGAAACAGCAGATGTACAAACGACTGAGGAGAAATTTCTCATCAGCTGTTTTCGTTAATTCTTAGCTTTTTAGCTGTTTCATACTGTCCTCAACACATTCATCAGCCTTTTTGGCTGATTTCAGTTTTTCATAGGACATCAGTACTTATCGTTTTACTGATTCAGTAGTTGTAACTAACTGCATAAGTAGTTGTAACTACATCAGTAGTTTAGAACAGATGAAGTACTTCAGTACTTGTGAGACATTTAGCCTTCAGTAGTTATAAAAAGTGCTGAGGGTAAAAGAACTCATCCGTACTTATATGTGACATGGTTACCAATGATCATCAGTACTTATTACTAAGATCATCAGTAGTTGTCACTTATTCTAGCTGCAGCATACCAAGCCTTAACACCAGGTTTGGAAAGTTGAACTATCCAAAGGCTTAGTAAAAATGTCTGCAAGCTCATCAGCACTAGGCACAAACTTAGGATCAATCAGACCTTTTTCAAAACAATCCCTTATAAAATGATGTCTGATCTCTATATGTTTGGTCCTAGAGTGCTGGACTGGATTTTTGACAATGCAAGAGCTGAAGCACTATCCATTAATAATGGAGTCTTAGTCTCTGTAATGTCATAATCCAAAAGTTGGTTTTGAAGCCAGAGTACCTGAGATGTACAACTTGCAGCTGCAATGTACTCTGCTTCAGCAGTTGATGTAGCAACTGAGGTTTGTTTCTTGCTCTGCCAAGAAATCAAGCAGTTGCCTAGGAATTGACATCCACAAGAAGTTGATTTTCTGGTCAACTTAACCCTGCATAGTCACTGTCAGAAAAAGCAACTAATTTACCAGAATGTCCAGTAGAATACCATAAACCTAGAGATGGAGTGCCTTGCAGATATCTAAAGATCTCTTGACTGCAATCAGATGAGACTCTTTAGGTGCAGCCTGAAATCTAGCACAAACACATGTAGCAAACATAATATCTGGTCTAGAAGCTGTTAAATACATCAAGGACCCAATCATACATCTGTAAGTGTTCATCAACCACTTTACCTTTCGGATGTATCCAGTTGTGTGGTGCTGCACATGGGGGTAGAACAAGGCTTATAGTTTTGTAAATCAAACTTTTGCAAAAGATCTTTTGTGTATTTGGACTGATGAATGAAAATTCCATCAGCCTTTTGTTTGATTTGCAACCCCAGAAAGAATTGTAACTCTCCCATGGCACTCATTTCAAACTTGTTGCATCAACTTTGTAAAGGCATCACACAACTTTGGATCAGAGGATGCAAAAATGATATCATCTACATAAATTTGAACAAGTAGATTATGCTGCCCAGCTTTCTTAATGAATAAAGTCTTATCTATGGAGCCTCTAGTGAAATTATTTTCCAGAAGAAAATTTGATAATGTCTCATACCAGGCTCTAGGAGCTTGTTTTAACCCATAAAGAGCCTTATCAAGCTTATACACCCAATTAGGATGTTTATTGTCCTCAAAGCCTGGAAGTTGACATACATAAACCTCTTCTTTAATTTTCCATACAAAAATGCACTTTTGACATCCATTTGAAAAACTTTAAGGTTTTGATAAGCAGCATAAGCTAAAAACAATCGAATTGCTTCCAGTCTGGCTACAGGGGCAAAGGTTTCATCATAATCGATACCTTCTTCTTGTGCAAACCCCTGAACAACCAGTCTGGTTTTGTTCTTAACAATAAGCCCATTTTCATCAGTTTTGTTCCTAAACACCCATTTAGTGCCTATTGCACACTTACCTGGAGGTAGAGGAACAGTTCCCACACTTGCTGTTTCTTGAACTGAAGAAGCTCAAGCTGCATGGCATCAACCCATCCATTGTCCTTTAAAGCAATGTGATAATTCTTGGCTCTTGCTGACTAATGAAGAGAGCATAGAAGCAGAAATTTGACAATTGACTTCTTGTTGATACTCCAGCAGTGATATCACCAATGATTTAAGACATAGGGTGATTCTTCAGATCTGATACACAATGAGATCTGTGCAAGTGTTTGTAGCTGGCGCAGCAGTAACAGATGGTGATGGTAATCATTTCCTTGAAACCAATCAGTGGATGGTAATTCAAAGGAAGTTGAATTCGAAGAGATCTCATCAGCATTTGTTGTGGATGGTGCTACTGGAGCTACAGGAACATCAGGTCTAGCTGAATTAGGCAGTTGATCACTAAACCTGAAGAGGTGAGTACTGCAATCATCATCATCATCAGCACCAGCAGTACCACCAGGTGGGAACTGTTGACAGGAGCAACAGCAGGAGTTTGATAAGGAACATATTGCAGTATGTCCAAATCAAATAACTCCACAGGGCTTTATGGAATCTTGTCCTTGGAGATTCATTGAACTTAACATGTAGAGTTTCTTCAACCATCTTGTTCTGCAGTTGAAGACTCTGTATGCCTTGCAAGTAGATGAATAACCAACAAAATACCCTGCATCCACCTTAGGATCAAATTTATGGAGTTGATCCTTTGTGTTGAGAATAAAACAGGGACACCCAAATGCTTTGAAAAATGAAATCAGAGGAGCCAAATGATGGAGAACTTCATATGGAGTCTTCATCAACCTCTGATTTACTAGAACTCTATTTTGCACATAGCAAGCTGTGTTGACAGCTTCAGCCCAAAGGTCAGTGGCAATCAGAGTCAGCCAGCATGGACCTTGCAGCTTCAATGAGGGTCCTGTTCTTTCTCTCCATTACTCCATTTTGTTCTGGAGTCCTTGGGATGCTAAACTGCCTTTTGATTCCCTTTGAAAGATAGAAGTCATCAAGTGTATGATTCTGAATCAGTTCCATTGTCACTCCTAATACACTTGATGGAAGGGAATACTGCTTCTCAATATACAACACAAAGTGAATAATCTTCTGAGCAACCTCATCCTTTGAATGTAGAAAGAAAGTCCATACAAATCTGGAGTAATCATCCACAATTACCAGACAGTATTTTCTTTGCCATGCTCATTACTCTCACAGGACCAAATAGATCCATATGCAGTAATTGCAAGCAGGCAGTGGACTTAGGCTCTTCAATAGGAGGGAATGAGACTTTGTGCTGTTTTCCTTTTAAACAAGCAGTGCAGGTTTTATCACAGTGGAACTCCTTTATTGGTAAGCCTTGACTAAACTCTTGTGGGTAAGCTGATTCATGTTTTTGAAATTAACATGACCCAGCCTTCTGTGCCACAGTTTAGATTCTTGAGAAGAGGCTTTGGAAAATAGGCAAGGATTGCCTCTTAGATCAATTTTCTTGGAAAGATCTAAGGCATACACTCTTCCTGTCCTGTTGGCTTTCAGGAGAGTGTGATTATCCAACACCTTATCAATCAAATGCAGAACTTTGGATGACAGAATCCTACAGTTCTGACTGGTGAAAAGAGCAACATGACCTTTATCACACATTTGACTGACACTCAAGAGATTGTACTTGAGATTTTCCACATGATTAAATCATCAAACTTGATTTCTCTATTGGAGACAAAGCCATTTCCAATGATGTAACCCCTAACATCATTGCCAAAAGAAACAAATCCCTTCTTTCCTTGAGAGTAGTCATGAAGGAGAGAGCTGTTCCCAGTCATGTGCATAGATCCCCCACTGTCTACATACCAGATGCTACTTGGCATGTTGAAGAACCCTGCAATAAAAACAATCAGTTAGTTTTGGAGACCCAAACTTTTTGGTTTTGGGCCTGGTCTCATCAATAGATGGTAAACTAACAGGTTTATTTGGAACAACAGCCTGAGAGGAAGAAGATGGTGAAGAAGAGGAACCTTTGGCTTGGACCTCCTTTTCTGTGGTTTCAACATAGGAGCATCTAGTTGTTAACTCTACCCAACAGATGTTGAACCATCATAACCAGCTGTGTCTGATTTTGTGATAAAGCTTTCAGTTCATCAGGACACATTGCCAGTGGAGTTTGATAAGTTCTTATGTTGCACCTTCTTCTTCTGAGCACTCTCAGCTGTCACCTGTTTAACCCCTTCCTTTTTGGATTTCTTTGAGGACTTAAGGGTTACAGGATTTGATGTTGCTGATACAAATGTGGTCTCAAACTCAGTTTTCATTTTTACCATTTTCTTTAATTTCTTCTTTTTGTTTGAGTTGGAACCTCTTTTGTACCAGCAATCATCTGTAAGATGATGGAACAAACCACATACTTCACATGGTTTCTTCTTCATCTTAGGTTGATCATCAACTAAAGAGGGGTGAAGCAACTGGAGACTTGCTCTTCAATGCTTTGGAAGCATTGTTTGCTTTCTTGACTGCCTCTTTAGTAGTCTCAAACTCTTTCTACTGATAGTTATCTTCTTTTCAGTACTAACAGTAGTTGGAGTTTGAACTTCAGGTGTTAAATCCTACTCTCTAGTCATTTCAGGACTTTCAGAATTACTCCTGAGTTGATCAACTCATTGATCATGTGAGGTGTTAGCATTTGAACCATCAACATCAGCTGATAGGTTCAGAGAGGACTTGATGCTGACTGCTACTTCTGATTGTGCTATATCAGAAAGAGATCACATGATGAGATGGATTGGTTATCACTCTCACCATCAGATTCTACCTTGCTCTTGGAGTAAAATCTGTAGGTGGAGCAGTGTGATTGTAACCAATGCCAAACTTCACATTTGAAGCAGATTGTTACTGAGAAGCATTTCAAAACCTTTGCATGATTGTACCCATCTATCACACTCTACCTGGGTAACTGCAAGGGTTTCTTGAGATCTTTGTACTTCTCTAGAAGTACCTCTTCTCTAGCCTTATCATCAATTATTTGGCATTTCAGTTTATAAATTCATCATTTTTATCTTTAAGCACAAACTCAAACTCAGCTTTTCTTTTGAAAAACATTTGTTCTAGCTCATGTTCTTATTAATTAAAGCTACATTTGCTTCTCTAATGGAAGCAAATGCTGCTATGCATGTTCAGAACATAATTGGCTTTTGCCTTAGAGGATACTTGTGATACCTGAGGTGTAGAGGCATTAGAAAATGAAGTATCAGCAGACCCAAAGCCATAAGAGCTAGATTCCCAAAAGGACTGTCACCACCATGTTGACCAGCACCTGAGAACAGTTGTTCATGACCAGACATGTCATCTGGTAAACTGCTCTAGTCAACAACTCCTGGGGTGAAGAAGCTGTGTTGTTGAGGTTGAGTTTGTTGTTGAGATTGGGATGGCTGAGGTTCTGGTAGTGCATGAGGTTGCGGTGCCATAGGAACTTGAACTTGATTTGACTGTGGCATGTAATAACAAGGGTAAGGATATGGCATTTGACCCTAAGGAACAAAATATGCAGGAGATTGTTATTGAGGATGATGACTAGAAGTGACAGGATGTTGCCCTCTGTGTTGTTGACTATTGCCATGAAAAGTCACAAAGGGTGCAGTGGAGTTAGATCCAGTTGATCTACACTCTCTTGCAAAGTGTCCAAGCCTTTGGCATTTGTGACACCTCAACTTCCTCTTGTCAAAACCAACTTTGGTTTTGCCAGAGAGTCCTGGGAATTTTCTTCCAGTTCTTTTGTAGAACTTCTGAGATCTGATATTTATCAAGGCCATTTGGCTCAAAATATCCATCTCTTCTAAGTCGTCATCAGCATCCCCTTGAGATCATCCATAATGAAGCATAAATTGTCATTATTACACCCAGTAAACTGACCGTCAACACTCACAAATGCAGAATCAGAAGTGTTTGAAGAGAAATTAATATGCTCATCATACTGACATTCAGATGAAGCATATTCTGACTCATGACCAACCAAGGCAGTGTTGCCTGGTACAAAGTCTTCAGTGAGCTTTCCAGATGAAGACAGCTTTCTCTTCTGTTCTATCTCTCTCTCAAACGTGAGCAGTTTCCCATGGAGTTGGGTGAGAGATAGTTTGTCCAAACTTGCACTGGAGCGTAGGACAATAGTATATGTGTCCCATCTCTCAGGCAGTGATCTGAGAAATCTGTTATTCATCTGAATATTAGTGTACTCAAGTTTGACCATTTTTAATTCAGAGATCAAACAAGAGAACCGCTCAAATTGTTGAGTCAGTGTCTCACCCTTTCTATGAGAGAATGTCTCATATTGTTGGGCAAGAATTTCTCTATTATTTGCCAAGACCTCATCTGTTCCTCCAAATTGTTCTTTCAATGCGTTCCAGAGGTCATGGGCAGTTTCATAATGCATTAGCCCATAATAGATTTCATTGGGCAGTGCCATGGCCAGAATTCCATGGGCTTTTGCATCAATTTCAAGTAACTTCTTATCCTCATCTGAGTATTGCTCCCTCCTCTTCGGATCCATTTGATTGGTTTCCGGGTTATTCACCATAGGCTTGTGTGGACCATGTACCACTGATGTCCAACAACCTGCGCTGTTAACAGACAGGTGATGGAGCATTCGTCGTTGCCATATGTTATACTCATTCCTAACCAGCATTGGTGGCTTGGTTGAGGAACCAGTATTGTGAGGATCATTGGAGGGAGTAGTCATTTTCAGTTCAAAAACAATTTAATTCAAGCTTTTAAAAGTTTTACACAGACCACAACAAACTCAATGAAAACCAAGAAAAGATCTCAGGATGAATGACCAGAGATACAGAAAATTCAATCTCTATAACCGCTTCTTGCAAAAACAAAAGCTAATTCAATCAAACTTAGATCTTGAATAGCAGTTTCAATGATCAATTATTAGATCGATCAATGATTAACCTGCTCTGATACCATTTGTAGGATCAGCGATCACAAGTTTGATGTTATTAGAGTTAAAAGCAGCGGAATAAGAACAGGAATTAGACAAATTGTAGCAAGAAATCGATACTTGTATGCATTAAGAGCACATACAGTTATAGTGAGAGAATATATTTCTGATTCAAGGAATGTTTATAGATATGGAATATTTCTGATCAAATCATTCACTTTATTACAATAGGTTGTTGCTCCTTATATAGAGTCCAACAATCACTGCTGTTATCACGGAAAGTGACAACTGGCAGATCTATTACAAAAATAACTAAATCTTAACAAACTACTGAAATGTTCACAACTACTGAGAACATATCAGAGTGTTAAGTACAGAATATAAAACTACTGATTAGAAACTACTCAAACTACAACGACTAAAGAACAAGCTCTTCAGTCGTTTTACAAAACTACTGAAACTAGAAATATAAAACTACTGATATCACAACTACTGAAGAAGTACTCTTCAGCAGTTGTGACAAACTACTGACGCTTCAGTACTTGATCTTCAGACTTTGACCTTCAGATGTTTCATCAGCTGATGACTTCAGTAGATATCATCAGCTGATGTCTTCAGTCTTTGTCTTCAGACTTTGTACATCAGTTGTTGATCTTCAGCACTTGTAAACTCTTCAGCTGTTGTACTTCAGTACTTTGGTCTTTCAGCTTCAGCACTTGTGTTCTTTAGCTGTTCAGCTTCAGTACTTGCGTTCTTCAGCTGTTCAGCTTCAGTACTTGTGTTCTTCAGCTGTTGTACTTCAGCACTTAAGTTCTTCAGCTGTTGAAGTCTTCAGCACTTGATCTTCAGCTGTTGAAGTCTTCAGCACTTGTCAAACTGCTGATGAAGCTTTCACCAGTTGTTGTGATACCATGTGGGACTTAGAGGTTTTCTGATCTTGGCTCATTGGTTCTTTTGGTCCAACAAGGGCCTTCCACCATCTGTAGAAAAACAATGATTTTAGTGGTTGACCTTTCCTTGTCTTCCTTCTTTCTTAGTTTCAACTCTTCTTCAATCTTTGCCTTTGTGGTAAGCTCAGCAAGAAGAAGGCTGCTAAGATGACTTCTGATGTGAGTAGCAGTTTTAGAGTTGGAGGGATTGGAGAATGGTTTCTCTGCTCACTCAACAAGTCAAATCTGCTGTAGTGTAGAAGAGAGAAGGCATTTAGCCTGTTGATTTCTCCATTCTCTCTCTCCACAACAAAGTTGTGAAAGGCTTTATCGAACCTCCACTGGATGATTTACTTTCTAGGAACAAGAGGCTGACTAGGAATCTTGACCCCTTTCTTAGTGTCTAGCAGAGTCACTAGCTTTCTTCTTAGTTTCTTCTCTTTATCATTTAAGGAGTCAGAGTTGAGACCAAGAAGTCTAGCAGCATGGTCCAGTGTTCCTCTGGGAAAATCAAGAAATTGATATCTTGTGAAGGAACATGAAGATCCATCAACATAAGTCAGTTTGATAGAGTCTTCTTCATAAGAGATGTCACTCAAGTTGTACAGTTTGAGAGTGTTGTCTGATTGCCTTAAATTCCTCTAGGGAGAGATGTTTAGAAGGCTGAGGATCAGGTTTGGAAGATTGTTGGGTAGGTTGAGGTGTAGTGGTTCTGGAAAGTGTTTTGGGTTGAAGGATGGGTAATTTCGGTGGTGGAGGTGAAGAAGTGGGTATGGATAGTGGTGTATGTTCAGGTGTGTAAGGTTTAGTTTTGATGGTGAATGGTGAGGGAATTGGTTGAGGCTAAGATTGAGTGGTTGGCTTGAAGAGCATCCCCTGTACCCTTCTATACATCTCTTTCCTTTTGCCCAAATGAATGTCAGCCTTGATTTCACTGATATTTGTTGGAGTGTCTTTTTAGACGTGGGTCCCACCTGCCTGCTAGACAAGCCGTGAGCCCGGAGATAGTCTTTCATCTAGGCTTTCTCACCTATCTTCTTGGTCGTAGTGACCCTAGCTTTTTCTTCCTTCTTCTTCCTCTCCTTCAACTTCTCTCTTGTAGTTTTCTTTCTCTCCTTCTCTAGTAGATCCTGCTCTTTGTTGAAGAGCCATAGGATCGTCTCACCATTGTGTGGAGATAGTTCTTGAAGAGAGAAACCTCGGGAGGTTAGGAAAGCTATCCTTTCCCTCCGGAGCTGCATGTCAGCTTCCCTCTTTTCTCTTTCTTTCTCTTCTTCTAAGGCCAACCATGTTGCTTCCTTCTGTTGCTCATTTTGTAGCCTGGTTGCCTTTTCCAGCTTTACCAACTCCTTTAATGGTAGCAGGAGTATGTCTTCATTGGTAGCTCCAAAATGATAAGCTGATCAATGATCTTACCCTCTTCTTATTGCTAATTGCCTCCTGGTTGGCTGCAGCTGCTTTGGAACTGGAAGCTAACAGCTTCCTAGTTGGAAGTCTGCCTTTTCTTTTAAGCTTGTCAATCCTTCCTCCTCCTGAAGCTCTTCCGCAATCATTTTCTTCTTTCCTTTATCATCATTGAAGTGCTTGAGTTTGGTGGTTCTTGGAGAGAGGATTTAGATTGTGAGAGAGGTAGTGAAGGTGTCTGAGCTAGAGGTTGATTGAGAAAGTCCTCACTATTCACCTCAGATGCCAGCTCTAGAATTGCATCTGTGATGATTATCCTCAGACAGTGAGAACAATCCTTCCCCAGCTTTCATTTCAGCTTCGGAAGAATCACTTGTTCTTCCGAGGCTTTGACTTTGGCTTCGGAAGTTTGAGGGAGTGTAGTTTCTGTCCCAACTGTTTCAGTTGCTGGGCCATCAGTCCTCATTTCCCCTTCGAATTGAATCTTAGGTTCTATATGGATCTTAGGCTGACCAACTTCTTCCACAGGTGTAGAAGGTGCACATAACCTCTGAGCTCCAAAGTACATCATAGCCGCATTAGGGCTAGGCTGATCTAGAGAGGATCTCAACAAAAACTTGGAAAAGAGTCTATAGAGATCTCTGAGCATCCTTGGGTCATGTGCAGTACGACCTAGGGATGGCTCAGTAAATGTAGTTGCAATGGGAGCTGGAAATTTGAAGTTGAAGTTTGGCTCAGTGGTTTCTTAGATGTTTGTCTCTGAACATTCTCCCCCTTTTTGGTAGCATCATCTTGAGAGCCAGATGAGCTAGAGGAGGAGGTCAAGGAGACCTGAATGGGTATATGCCTAACAAATCTCTCAATCTGTTTCTCAACTAGTTGAGCCTTGAGATTGTCAATCTCAAGTTGCTGAGTGGCAGACCTGTCTTCTAAAGTCCTAACATTGGATTCAAGGTTTGAGACTTTAGAAAGTAGGTCTTGTATAATGAGTTGTATTCTTCCCTCATCTTCTTTTGAATAATCATGAGAAGATGAGGTAACATACCTAGTATGTTTAGCCTCACCACCAGATGTGGTTTCTTGGCACCCTGGTTTCCCTTGCTTAATGATGTCTTCTTCAGAGTCATCAAAAGGCATGGTTGTCGTAGATTCAGTCTCAGAAATGTTACAACTATCTAGAAGTTTCATTGAGGCATCTTTTGTAGTGGTAGCTGAATCTGCATGAGTCCCCTCCACATCAGTGGGACTCACCTTAGTAAAGGTTTTGCTGATAGGGGCTAGAGATAAGAGGTCTCTTTAGGCTCTGTTGATCTTGGAGAGAGTGTTGTAGATCAACTTCATTGCCATGAAGAGATGTAATCTTTTCATCAGTTTTGAAAAGAAGGTCAAGAAAGATAGAGAAGGTAAACCTACTGACCAGGACCTTGATCAATGTCTACAGGCATGGAGCCTCTGGTGGGGCTGCCCTTTTGTGGTTGCTCAGAGGAGTATAAATACTCACCCTGAGGACTTTCAGATTGGGTAGTAGGCTCATGGGTTTGAGACTGAGGAGACTCAAGACCCATATGAGGTCAATGGTGAAGGATGGTGAGACCTCAAACCGAGTAGGAGCCCAAAGTTCCACTCTAGCCTTTTTGGATTGAATAGGAGGAGCTTGTTCAATCAGAGTAGATTGAACAAGGGTTCATTTGGGTATCTTTGGTAAGTGATGGTGATGGGGTGAGAAGGTGAAGTTGTAGTGTGGGGGCAGTTGCTGGTGTGGGTTCATCACTTGTGGGGTTAACAGGGATGTCACCAGGAGCTATTTGCTCAGTCATACCTGGAAGTAGAGAAATGTACCTTCTAGTGAAGTTGGTGGACACCTTCTTTAGATTTTTGAAGATGGTAGGTCTCATTTGAGGGACAGGCAGAGTGGCTGCACAGACAAGCTGACTCTGGTCTAGCTTACAGTTGATAATGTGCTGGAGAAATCTGGGATACATAAAAAATGTTTCCCTTTGGAGATTTCCAATGAGATTAGTCAGCCCAGATCTTGAGTAGTTGAAATGGAGGCCTCTCACCATTCCATGAACTAGGCACCCTAGTTCGTATGGAATTTGATCCTATCCCTCAGATTTATTAGACAGACAGTGAAGAACAACATGCAGTAGGATCATCTAGTTGTATGAGAAGTTGAATTTGTAGACAGTTGACCTGCTGACGTCTCCACCATATCCCATTAGAATGTAAGTACTATCTAAATCTGCTTTGGGGAACTCTGTGGGTGCACCCTCATCATGAAGCTCAAGATGCTCCCCGATGAGTTGTTCAGTAATGACCAACTCTTGACCACAAATGTTGGATCGTATTACACGAACCCCATTTAGGGTTTCAACTTGGCCGTTTCCCTAAATTCAGCCATGAGATTGGTGTACACAGTGGGATTAACAGTCAGGGCAGTGTAGTAGGACGATTGGGTGAGAAAGGAGATGATTTCAGAGAAGTCCGCATCTCTTGAGGAGTCAAGAAGTGAGACTTGATTGTGTTGAGGGTTCAGTGCCATTTGTGGAAAGTTGAAGGTAGATGTGTTTGAGCTTGGGTGAATTGGGGAAGAAGGAAACTTTTAGGGCAGTAAAAATTATGGTAAAAAGATGAAAGTGAATAGTCGGGATTATGTAAAAGAGAGTGAAATGGCGGTAATGGGGTTAGGATAAGGTGATGTGATGTTTTAGTGGATGAAGAGACAGGGGCGGTAAGGTTAATTCAGTTAATAATCCGACATCATTAACAAAATCTTTACTTTTTACAGTGTGGAGCCCAAGAGATTTCCGTTACACAGTAAAATCTCTCTTCGGAGTATAAAACATTTCCGAAGGTAATTTGTCTTCTGAAGGCAATTGCTACTTCCAAAGGTAAAAAGTTACTTCCGAGAGTAAAGATTGCTTTCCGAATGGAGAGTTTTGTAAGCTTCGGAAGTAGATCTGATATATAGTCAATCGCTTCTTCCGAGACTAAAAACTCTTCCAAGAAGGAAATTATCCTTGGAGGAATTTTGCTTCGGAAGATATGAAAGATATCTTCCGAAGATTAATTCCTCTTTGGAAGAAATTGTAGTTAGTGAAAGTTTTTAGAGAGAGACCTTTTGTAACAGGGCTTAGATTGTATTGACATAAGACATTACACATTAAAAAGGTTTTTCAAAAGAGGTAATATAATCCATGTTATCATCCCAGTAGCTGTTATGAGATACTTAAATCTCTGTTCATCAAAAGCTTTGGCGAACAAGTCAGCATATTATTCATTTGAATCAACTTTGATTAGCTTAATCAGATTTTTTTCATGAATATCTCTAATGAAATGATACCTGATATCAATATTGTTGTCAATATGGATAGGAGTGTTTATAAAGTTAAATCCATAGTCTAACATCTGATTCTGAATCCATAGCAGCTGAGCACAGCAACTTGCAGCAGCAATGTATTCAGCTTCAGTAGTTGATATAGAGACACAAGATTGTTTCTTACATTGGCATGAGATGATCCTTCCACCAAGAAATTGACATCCTCCTGATGTTGATTTCTTGTCAATATTGCAGCCACCATAGTCACTATCAGAGTATCCGTAAAGATTAAAATCATTGTTCCTAGGATACTAGAGACCTATTTTAGCACTCCTTTGAGGTATCTGAGGATTCCTTGGCAGCAGCTAGGTGAGACACCTTTGGAGCAGCTTGATATCTTGTATAAATGCAAGTTGCAAACATGATATCAGGTCTACTAGCTATGAGATACATCAGAGAACAAATAATCACCCTATACTGATGTTGATCAGTATCCTCCCCCTCAAGGCTAGGACAAAGATTATGGTTTCTGGGTATGGGTGTCTTGGCTGGCTTACAATCTTTCATTTCAAATCTTTCTAAGATGTCATTGATGTACTTAGATTGATTGATGAAGAACCCTTCCTTCAATTGCTTCACCTGAATTCCAAGGAAAAAAGTCCACTTTTTCCATGGAACTCATCTCAAACGTTTTCTCCATAATGCTTTCAAAGTCTTTGCACATTTGGTCGTTTGAAGAACCAAAGATGATGTCATCAAAATAGACTTGAACAAGCAAAATATCCTTTCCAGACTTTCTTATGAAGAGAGTCTTATCAATGGTTCCTCTAGTGTAACCATTCTTTAGAAGAAACTAAGACAAGGTCTCATACCACAGCCTAGGTGCTTGGTGCAGCCCATATAGAGCTTTATCCAATTTGCACACATAGTTGGGATGCTGTGGGTCTTCAAATCCTGGAGGCTGGCACACGTACACTTCCCTATCTATATCCCCATGTAGAAAGACACACTTGACATCAAGTTGGTGGACAGTAAAATTCTTGGATGCAACATAAGCAAGGAAGATCCTAACTGCCTCAAGTCTTGCAACATATGCAAAGACATCAGTATAATCAATTCCTTCCTCTTAAGGGTATCCTTGAGCTACCAGTCTTGCCTTGTTCTTGATAATCAAGCCTCTGTCATCTCTCTTATTCCTGAAAACCCATTTAGTGCCTATGGGTACTTGACCAGATGGTAGCGGACATAGGTTCCAAACCTTTTGTCTCTTGAATTGAAGCAGCTCCTCTTGCATCGATTCAACCCAGCTACTATCTTTCAAGACATCTTGCACTTTCTTGGGTTCCATCTGGGATAGAAAGCATGAGTACAAGCAGACGTTCTCATGATGAGTCTGCCCTCTTGTTCTCACACCTTCAGAGACATCCCCTATGATGTTCTCAACTGGATGAGTGTTATGAATCCTTAGACGAGGAATCACTTCCATTTGCAAAGATAGATCCAGATTGGACATATGTTGCTCAGGAACTAGAACACTCTGTCCAACTGTTGTTTCTAACTCATTCAATGAGGACTGATTGAATGAATGAGAAACATCATCAATTGTTGGCTGTGAGTTAGAATTAACAGTTGCCTGTTCCTTCAAGATGCTACTTCCATCAGCTTGGTGTTGTGTAGGATCACCTGATGAGTTTTGAGGGTCAACAGGTGATTCACTGGTTGAAGCTTCACTATCCCTTTAAATAGTTATACTATCAGATCTGCCAATAGTGGAAGCTTGATTTATGGAAGCTCTTAGAGAACTTCAAAGAGGTCTGGGTAGCTCAAATAGTTGATCAGCATCAGCATCATTTTGAGCACCTGTTCCAACTGAAACATTCTCACAAGATGGTTTAGAATAGTTTGGAAACAATTTTAAATAAAAATATGATCAGGGCCATTCCCCCTAACTCTATTAGCTTTAGAGCTAGAAGAGGATCCAACAAAGATAGCATCATCCGACTTTTCAGCAAATTTTGCCAAATTGTCCTTTGTGTTAAGTATGGTACACCTGCTGCCAAAGGACCTTAGAAAGCCAATGAACGGTGGCATCTTGTTCCATAAATCATAAGGGGTTTTCCATGTGGCTTAACTATAAGAACTCTATTCTACATATAGCATGCAGTGCTGACTGCCTCAGCCCAAAATGTTAGAGGTAGTTTGGAATCAACTAACATAGTTCGAGCAGCCTCAATAAGTGTCTTGTTCCTCCTCTCAGCAACATATTTTGTTGAGGAGTTCTGGAAGCACTGTATTGTCTGGCAATCCCTTTTGAGTAACAGAATGAGTCAAGAACGAAGTTCTTAAACTCGGTCCCTTGATCACTTCTAATTATCTTAACCTTGTGATTAATTTGATTTTCTATTTTTAGAATAAAGGATTTTATTTAGCAGTTTCATCTTTAGATCTTAAAAAGAATACCCATGTAAATCTTGTAAAATCATCAACTATCACAAGGCTGTATGATTTCCTTCCAATGCTCATTATACTTGTGGGACCAAATAGACCCATGTGCAATAAGTGTAATTGAGTGGTGGAGTTAACACTTTTGGATTTATGAGATGCCCTGTGTTCCAACCATCTCCTCTGCCTTATGTTCAAGTCCTTCTGCTCACAGAAGTACCTCAAGCTCATAGAAGTACCTCAAGCTCTTGTAGTCAGTGAATATGGTGCACTTCGTCCCATACAGGTAGTGCCTCCAAATCTTTAAAGCGAAGGCCATGACTGCTAGCTCTAAGTCATGAGTAGGATAATTGACCTTATGAACTTTCAACTGTCTAGATGCGTAGGCTATAACATTTCCTTGCTACATCAAGACGTATCCCAACCCCCAGTAAGAAGCATCTAAATAAACTACCAAATCTTCGCTTCCATCGGGTAAAGACAAGCTAGGAGCTTGAGTCAACCTCGCCTTTAACTCATCAAATGCCTTCTCTTGAGCTTGACCCCATGCAAACTTTACATCCTTACGGGTCAACTTAGTCAACAGAGAAGCTATCTTAGAGAAGTCTGGGATAAATCTCCTATAATAGCCCGCCAAACCCAAGAAACTATGAATCTCGGATGGCGTCTTTGTAGACTTCCATTGTATCACCAACTCCACCTTTGTCGGGTCCACCATGATTCCTTCAGGATTCACTACATGACCCAAAAACTAAACCTCGTGCAACCAGAACACGACTTGGAGAACTTAACATATAACTTCTCCTTTCTCAATGTCTCCAACACTTCCCGAATGTGGCTAGCATGCTCCTCCTCGCTCTTCGAATAAATAAGATATCATCAATGAACACAATCAATGACTTATCTAACATTGGCCAACTCACTCGATTCATCATGTCCATAAAAGCAGCTGGCGCGTTGGTCAATACAAAAGACATAACAAGAAACTCGTAATGTCCATAGCGCGTGCGAAAAGCAGTTTTAGGAATATCCTGCTCCGTCACCTTCAACTGATGATAGCCAGATCGAAGTTCTATCCTCGAGAACCAACTGGCACCTTGGAGCTAATCAAATAGATCATCAATCCTCGGTAAGGGGTACTGATTCCTCACTTTTAACTTATTCAGCTCACGGTAGCCTATACACATCCTCATGCTACCATCTTTCTTCTTAACAAACAGGACTGGAGCTCCCTAAGGAGAGATACTTGATCGAATGAACCCCTTATCAAGAAACTCTTGCAATTGCTCCATCAACTCCTTCATCTTAGTCGGAGCCAACCGATAGGATTCCTTAGCAACAGGTTGGGCACCCGGTATCAAGTCATTTTGGAACTCAATCTCGCGGTCAGGTGGCACTACTGGTAAGTCTTCGGAAAACACGTCCGGAAATTCACACACAACCACATCAGATAGTTGTGGTGTTGGCGTATCCACATCCTTTACGTAGGCCAAGTAAGCACTAAATCCATGCCTCAAGCACTTTCCCGCCACTGCCATCGAAATCACTTTCAGAATCGTCGTGACTAGATCACCATAATATGTCACCGTATTCCCATCAGGCGCTATCAATCAGATCATTTTCTTGTGACACACAATGTTTGCCTCGTAGTCTACCAACCAATCCATTCCTAGGACTACATCGAACCCGCCTAAGGTCATCACGAATGGTCTAACAGGAAACTTGTGACCTAATTCTATGTCACAACCTTCTATCATCTCAGAAATCCTGGTAGACTTACCTATGGCAGTTTCTACATCGAAGGGCACATCAATACTTCTACTCCTAATGGACAACTTAGCACAAAAGGCAGTAGAAATAAAACTTTTATTAGCACCAGAATCAAATAACACGGAGGCTATAGCTTGGTTTACTAGAAACATACCTGACACAACATCGGGGTCCGTCCTAACCTCCTCCTACATCATTATGAATGCTCTGGCACTCACCCTCTTCCCTTCTCCTCCAGCTTTCTTCGCTCCCGAACTTTCAGCCCTTGGCTTCTTATAATCCCTGCTTAGATGACCATTTTCCCACAGTTATAACACCTTATAAATCCATAATCTCTCGCCATATGATTAGGCTTCCCACATTTGAAGCAAATGTTTAATCCCCATTTGCATTCTCCAAATTCCCCTTCCCGTATTTACCACATCTCTTCGATCCTGCACCAGACGTGACCACATGCCGGTCACCCACCTTCGCCACCTTATTGTTTGGAGTGGCTCCACCACGTCCAAACTGTTTCCCATTCTAGCTTCGGTCACCACCACCCTTCTTGCTCACCTCAGCCACCACCACCTCTCGCTCGTCATACAACCTTCCTGCCAAATCAATCGCCGACCTAAACGTGCTCGGTCGGGTAGCGATCATATGCCTACGGATATCCACTGGAAAGCCCTGGATATACCTCTTAATCTTCCATGAAAGAGGCATCACTTGATCCGGAACCAGTCGTGCCATTTTGTTGAACTTGGTGGTGTACTGATGATGTGTCATGGTCCATGCCTCCAGTTGCAGGAACTCCCTCTCAACTTTGTCCATCTCTCGGTAAGGACAAAACTCCTCAATCACCAGCTTCTTCAACTCTGGCCACCTCATTCTTCCAATTGCCTAGCTACCCTTGGCTTGGACAATATTGTCCCACTAATATAGAACCGAGTCCACAAACGAGTGGGTAGCGAATTTCACCATCTGGTCCTCTCGGCACTTGCTGATATCTAGTAGAGCCTCCATTTCCCTCACCCATCGATGAGCAGCAGCAGCAGTGCCATTACCATCGAAGGTTAGGGGCTTGCATCCTTTGAAATGCCCCGTAGTTATAGCCTCGTGCCGCCTCCGGCACGGGCTCTTCTTCCTTTTCTTCTTCATCCTCAAAGAAAATCGTCTCATCCTCTGGTCGCTCCCGTCCTCCCGGGGACCTGTTCCTCTCCCTTCTTTCTCCTTCCCACATAGCCTTTATCACTTCGGTCACCACAGACAGTAAGATTGTCTGCATGACCTGATGCACTTCCTCCATAATAGCCTCCTTCACTAAGGCTCTTAAGTTAGCACTCTCGTCCCTAGCTTCCGGATAAAGGGTTTCGGGTTCTTCATGAGCCACCTCTTCAGCTCAAGGTCTTCCTCTTGTGACCCATGGTTCAGCACCACATCCACCATGACCTCTACCACGTGAAGCCTTTGACGTTCTACCACCAGACATCCTCTAACACATTATTAGATTCAAACACTAAAATGGTCATTCAAGGGAATAGCTTAATTTATGTCAAGTATAATAAGTCCTTAATTACAGTGGCCAGTTGTGATGAGCCAGTTACTTACTCTTCATACCCTAAGCATTTCCTATCTTAATTACATCAGTATCTAAATCTACTAAAGGCACATAACCACATAACATGTGCACGTAATACCGGCTAACATTAAGAAAATACTTGATGGCACACAGCTACTCGGACTGGCATCCCTTCCCTTTTGTCCCATTTTTAGTTTAAGTTTAGGTTTCTTTTAAAAATTTACCCATTTTACTGAAACTTTGGGTCTGATACCAACTTGTAAGGCCCCATTCCCAGGAGGCTCATAGTTGGTCAATCATCGCACATAAAACATATGATATTCATCAACTAAATTAAAACATCGTAGTGAATGAATTAAAACGATCATTTCATTTCATATAAATACTCGCTTTTGCAAAATAATACAAAATTCATTACAAAAATATTGTTTGTTCGCATTATAATGCAAAAACTTTATCGCAACATAAAATGGATGCCATGCAAAATGAGCCAAGTAGCCACCCGTGCCATCCTCAGCAACTAGAAAATGCATAAAAAGTCAGCGTTGCTGAGTGAGTTCTTGTTGGCTGAGTGAGTTCTTGTTTTACAAAAAAATATATTACCTTTTATTCGTAAAAAAAACATTTTCTTTACTATCGCATGTGATCACACATCATACTACACCAAAGTAAAAATTATTATGTTCTTTCATCGTTCGTTTCATACATTTCATATGTTTTGCACATTTCATACTTATCGCACTTTTCGTACATTTATTATCTTTCACTTCTATCTAGGTCCTATCATATGCTTAACCCCCCTCTTGAGCACAAAGATATATCATCTAGGTTAAGCGACAAGGACCCCATTTCGCACATATCGCACATATCGCACATATCGCACATATAGAGTAGTTACTAGGACTGACTCCCCTGTGTGTGTGAACTCTTATGGGTTAGCCAAAATCGCATGCTACATAACACACAGTAATTACCAAATCGCACATATTGGAGCAGTCACCAAGACTAACTCCTACTATGTGTATGAACCCTTATGAGTTAGCCAAAATCGCATGCTTTAAAGACACAGTTGAGCTAATAACTCTTAATGATTTGTGAACCTCCTTTCATTTGCTTGCAAGACTTTTCATTCATTCATTCATTATGTTCCACTTTCATTATCTTAAATCTTTCACTTTGTTAAGATAATAATTTACGTTCATTATCATATTCACGCCACGTAAAGTCACATCATAATATGTAGTAAGGAACATAAGAAAACATATCATACACAAGCATAACATCATCACTCATCATCATACGTAACATATACCATCACACATCATCATAAACATCATGCATCATACATTCACATACATATACATATGTACCACAAGCATAAGTCATCATAAAACATAACCAACCCACCGCGGGGCAGTGGGGGTTTGGGGGCAGCAGCCCTGACAGCGGTGTCCTAGGGGCAACAACCCTACTAGGGTCCAAGGGGCAACACCACTGGCTAGGGTCGCGCTGCCAAGTCAGCGTGAAATTTTTTTATTTTAGAACATTTATATAGCACCTTTCCTTATAGAAAAATCTATCTTCCCGTTAAAACCACTTAAAATCTTAGTCGTTTTAAATGTATATTTGGTATGCATTTTCAGCCCCAAACTAATTCAAAACCTTTAAAATAGGGGATCTAGAACTTAACTGGACTCGATGAGTAGCTTCTCAATCAAGCTTTCAAAGCAAGGGTTGCACTACATAGCCTACAGATAAGTTAACACTCAAAGGAGTTAATTTCTGCCTAATTTTGCTGCTAATTTCGCTGCAAGATCAGTAGTTTCGCTGCTAGCTTCACCAGCAATTTCGATGCCACCTCCATGGGCAGTTTCGCTGGCATCTTAGCTGCTAGTTTCGATGCCAGTTTTGCCTAACTTTCATTAGATAACTATGTCTGCGAAACTACCTGCGAAACTATAGTTTCACAGGAAGTCTTCATAGTTTCGCTGGACGACTACGCAATTTCGCTAGATGAACCCTTAATTTCGCAAACGGGCTGAAAATTACGAACCGGCCCATTTTTGATCCAAAACTTCAATCTTTTACATCCAAAACCTTGGTTTATCACCTAATAAGCTATATCTAAGCTTCTTACATGTTTTCTTACACAAAAACGTGAGTTTTAGGCGAATCTTTGACACTTTCAAAAACCAAGCCCTAGAATTAGGGTTTACATCAAAAGGAACGATTAAATGATGTTTCTTACCTGGATTCTTGGTGTTTTCTTGTTGTTTGGATGCCCACAAACACCGATCTTTAATCTCATGATCAATCGAGCCTTGAATCTTCAATTCTCTCCACTTTCTCTCTCTACACTCTCTCTCTCTAGAATTGCAAAAAATGATTTCTTATATGATACAAAATGGTTTAAATTAATTCCGCTACGATCTTTAGAAATTGAAATGTATATTTTATGCTTTACGTGCGATGATTGTCCAACTATGAGCGTCCCAGGAACGGGGCTTTACAGAGGTCTTCCGAAAACAAGTCAAAGATCTTCCGAAGCTCAAGTATGAAGAACTTCCAAAGGTAGAACTTAGTCTTTCGAGACTAAGTAGTCTCCTTCCAAAGTATACATATTAGAAGATCCAAGGCTAAGTCTTCCGAATAATAAATTCATGAAGACTTGTAGAAGACTCGAAAGAAGTTGTTTCTTTCGAAGTATACAAAGCTTCAGATGAACTTATTCTTTCGAGTCTATTTAAGCTTCAAAAGAACCAACTATGAATCAGTGGACATAAGTATTGTCTTTCTGAAACCCATTACCATCTCTAATATACTATATGGAGCTTTCCCATGCCCATGTAGTTGACCACACTTTAATCCACTTTTCATCCATTATTAGTTAGTACAGTTACCATCCTTAGTTGGTGACAAAATTTAAGTCATCAACCTATCATGACTACCAAATCTAGGTTAGTATTTTATCTTAGATACTTTACTTTTAGCATTGTATTATTTGGTGGTTGTAAATTCTAGTTGTTATCAAAGTATAACAGGCTATGATAGTAGTATATATAGTTTCTTATTGTAACTCTTCTCATGTTGGGTAAGAGTCTTGTAACACTTAGTTGTGTATTAATATATACAAGTATCTTAAAACCATTCTTGTGTTCACTAACTTATTATATTTTTTGTCAACTTAGTTAGAGATTCTACTTCATCAACTGAGTGACATCAAGTGAGTTTGAGAGATAAACTTGTGTTGTGAGACCCATATTGATCATTTATTTGGTATTAGAGCTTTTTTGGCTGTTGATTGTGAGATCTAATCATCCTAAAACACCCTTTTTTCATCATACTTTGTTTTATTTCGGCTGACCCGGCTGACTTGGTTAGCCTGTTAGTGTGTTTGGTGTGGTTGTGGGGTTGTTCTAAATGGTCCATAGGTTCTGACCTAGACCTTAATTTTAACCTTTCTAACCAAGAAAAGGGGTGATGCCCCTCTATACACCAACCCCCAGAATCTGCCTCCTCCGCCAAACCCCCACCACGCGACCCCCTCGGCGAGTTCTTCCACGCGTCGGCGACCCCTCTCCGGCAATCTCCCTAACGGACAACCCCCTCTTTGAACCCCTATCCTCTCTACCACCTCACTGCGAGAGGAATGTGGTGATGGTTAAGATGGTGTACATAGTGGTATGACGATGATGATAATAATGATGGTGTTGGGTTTTGCATATCGTTGGTGGGTGTGTAAATTAATGAATTGATGGTAAAGATTGAACCTTTGATAGGTTTTAGAGGGTTATAGAAGGTGGATTAGATGCGGTGGCGGTGGTTATGGTGGTGGAGGTGATGGTGGTCGGAGGGGATGTAGAGAAGGGGTTTGTTTTTTTGATGGTGATGGTTGTGGGTGAGAGAGAGATAGAGATGGTGATGATGATAGTAGTTGGTTTTGTTTTTTTGATGGTTCCTTTTGTGTGTTAAAGTTATATATGAAGGGAGTTATTATATAACACTAGTTAAAATACAAGGGTTATTTATTTGATCATTTAGCAGAGTCAGTCAGATACTAAATGAAACAACCAAGTTTTAGTCAGATGCAGACTCAGTCAAAATTTCTACCGGGTCAGCTATAGACATTTGAGTAAGGGGCTATTTAATTACTTCACTTCACTCAAATGTCTCTTAACTACAAATTTATTGAGTCTAAGATGGGAACCTTGACAAAGGTTCCATGTAGGATCGTTTGAAGGATGGTCAATACAAGACTAACACATAATGAGAGTTGTTTAAGAAACACTCAACAAATCAAATAGGGAACTGGTAACACAAATGGGTTGATACTTAGAACAAAAGCAAATATGAGATAGAACAAGAGATAAAGCAACACAAGCATTGGTTTTCAAGAATGTTGTATATTGCTCTCAAGTTCTTTACAAGTGTTAAAGCATAAAGAAACTTACAAGGACCTAAGATACTTTATACAACATCCTATAGGTGGTCATACTTAGAGGCCAGCTAAAAACATTTGAACTAGACCACAAAATCAAATGTAAAGTCAAAAGGCAGATTGCCTTTTGACTAGTGACTATGACATGCCACAGCTCACATCCTAATATATTACAAAAAGGATAAAAGTATATAAAGTAGAAAACACAAATCAAGACCTCAATGTACAATTACCACAAGCATGGACCTTTTCACCAACTTGTGAAAGTTGGTGAATCAATAGAGTTGCAGCGAAAACTGATCCAGCTTTATGGTAAAGTACATTAGATAAAGCATGTGTTCAAAAATCTTCGGAAAACATGTCTTCACTTATTAGCTTCGGAAGACTTTGTCTTTAAAGCTTTGGAAGACTTCACTTTTGGCTTTAGAAGATGTTGGTCTTGGCTTCGGAAGGTTTTTACACTTAGAATATTTCTAGTGCATGGTGTAAAACATCCGAAACATTTCTAATCTGTTTTCATTTAGTGCATGCATGCATGAAGACTTTGGATGTTTTAGGTGCATCAGTCTTACATAAAACATTACAAACTTCCTCTAGGATGATGATACCAAAACATTTGAAAACCTTAGATGTTGACAGTCCTCATTATGACGATGACCATACCCTTCTTTATTAGATTATCAGGATCACTCAGACTCTCATAGTATCTTCTCGTCTCAAAGAGATCATGTAAAGGTAGATTGAACATGTCCTGCCATGTGTAGACATCTTTAATACCTTGATATCTGATTACATGCCATCTTTTTGGATTAGTAGAGTAAGTCTTGGACAAGATGGGTCTTCCTGATGCAAGAGAAGCTGCTTGAATTGGAGTTGTTTGACCTTCCTCTTGTTGCACTTCCTTAGGATGTTCTGACTCATCTTGAGATTTGGAGGTAGATGACTCTATCTTCTTCCCCTTTTTTGACTTGGTTTTAGATGCAATCCTTTTCCTCCTCTTTGAAATCTTCAACTGAGAAGACTAGCCTGCAACATCTTGTTGTTCAGTCTTGTCTTTCTCAGTTGGGTCTACCTCCCTCACAGGTTCAGAAGGAGAGGGAGTTTGACCTGCCGTAGATGAGAAGATAAAGCTTGCTGAGACTTAGTAGGAGGTCCCGGTTATGTTGTCTCAAATGGTTCAACCTTAACCTCCACTTCTTGAGGGGATTGACTTGGTAGGGAGTGTAAATCAATAAGCTCTCATCTTTAATCTTCTGCTTGATCACCCTTATGTGCTCATCCATAGTGGATAGAGACATTGGGCCAAGTCTCCTTCTTAAGAATCCATACAACTTCAAGATGCTTATCATCCTCTGCCTATTAGCAGACTTCTTTTGACTCTTCTGGATGATGGCTCTTGTCTGGCTGCTTCTTCCTCTTGTATCCTTTTGTTTTTTGAGTACTTGAAGTTAAGGTACTTAACTCAATATACTCAAAGGCTAATAGAAGAAGTGCAACTGCCTGGTAGAGACCTGTGATACTCAGGTAGTTGATCATGTTTTTCCTATTAGTTTCTTTATCTACATGAGGTTTTTGTGTTGCCATAGTCTCTTGCATAGGGCTTTCTTGAACTGGGGAGAGAGTAGGAACATGTTTCTGTCTCTTTTTTCTTTGATTTGGACGATCAACATTGCATCCTTTGCTTCTTTCCTCTCTCAAGACAATTCTATGTCTGCCAGTTCATTTAATTCCTCTAAGGGGAGAAAGATGATTTAATCAATAACATAGTTCCTGGTTTGTAAGTAAGTAATCCTGACTACCCTTAACTCATCATTTTGAGTATTTGGTTTGGGGGCAACCCTAATTGCAGCTTACATGAAGCCTAAAAACCCAGCAGTGGAACTTTTTCCCCTTAGCATCCTCTTCCTCTCTCTCCTCCCCCACAATCTCCTCAGGAATCATAATCCTTTTTCCTTTGTCACCCACAGACCTTTGTAACTCAAGATGGAAAGAGCTTTGACCTTCATTGCTTGGAGTAGCATCCATGCTCTGGCGAGAGATAGGTTGTGATAAACCTTCACTAGTAGGTGTTTCACTGACGGAATGGATTGTTGAAGTTGTTGTAGTTATGATAGGGGCTGAGGCTCTATCACTGGGCCTTCAGTCAAAGTTTTTACTTTGAAGCTAATCTCAAGGTCTGCCTCAACGTCTAGTTGACCAATGATATTACCTGATTGCCTTTGTCTTCTTTTTTCGCTGAACTCTTTAGTAATCCTGTAAGGTTTTATGTAAGGCTGATGCACCTAAAACATTCATAGTCTTTCATGTATGCATGCACTGGAGTATTTTCTGTAGGGATGCTTCGAATGTTTTACACCATGCACTAGAAATATTCTAAGTGTAAAATCTTCCGAAGCCAAGACCAACATCTTCCAAAGCCAAAGTGAAGTCTTTCGAAGCTTCATATACATAGTCTTTCGAAGCCAAGAAGTGAAGACATATTATCTTCCGAAGACTTTTTTGCTTAATCTAGATGTACTTTACCATAAAGCTGAACCACTTTCCGCTGCAACTCTGTTCAGTCACCAACTTACATGAGTTGGCGAAAAGGTCCATGCTTTTGGTAAATTGTACATTGAGGTCTTGAGTCTATGCTTTATACTTTATGTGCTTTTATCCTTTTTGTAATATATTAGGATGTGAGCTATGGCATGCCATAGTCACTAGTTAAAAGACAATCTACCTTTTGACTCTACATTTGATTTTGTTGTCTAGTTCAAATGTATTTAGCTAGCCTTCTAAGTGTGGCTAGCTGTAGGATGTATAAAGCATCTTAGGTCCTTGTAACTTTTTTATACTTTGTACACTTGTAAAAGAACTTGAGAGCAATATACAACATTCTTGAAAACCATATACTTGTGTTGTTCTTAGTTCTATCTCTTATCTTGCTTGTGTTCTAAGTATCATTCTTCCGTGTTACCAGTTCCTATTTGATCTATTAAGTGTTCAAAAACAACTCTCCTTATTGTGTGTTTATGTTGTAAGTGACCAACCCCTCTAAACGGTCCTACAATTGGTATTAGACCACTCCAGGCTCTTGATTGTAAGATCTCACCATCTTAAGGTCCATCACACACAAATAATACTTAACATCTTAAATGGAAGCTCTCACCAAAGCTGATATGAAAACTTGAACCATGATAAAGTCCCCACTGATCTTTCTTGAAGACTTTGACACTTGGTATGAATGGATGAAAGGGTTCATCAAGTCACAAGACTCTAGGATATGGGAATCTATTGTCACAAGGCCACACATACCAATCACCTCTTCAGCTGTTACGGATGTGGTATGATTCCAAAGGCTATGGCTGAATATTCTGAAGAAGATAGGAAGAGAATAAAGATTGATCAGAAAGCCATGACAACCCTTCAAGCTGTTCTTTCAAACTCCATATACAGAAGCTTCAAGAAGTGAAAAACAGCTAAATAGCTCTAAGGTGCATTGAAGCTAATGTATGAGGGGTCAACTAAAGCCAAAGAGAACAATAAGGATCTTTTGAAGGAGTAATTTGAGAACTTCACCTTCAAATTAGGTGCAACCATGACTTAACAATACTTCAGGTATGTTAAGATTGTGGATACAATAATAGATGTTGGAGTGATTCTTGAGAATAGGGACATTGTAAGAAAGTTCATGTCCTCTCTTTCTAGACAATGGATACATTATTATGTTGTTATCAAGAGAACTGAGAAACTTAATATGACATCCGTCACTACCAGGTCCGTTAATTGACTCGAACTCGTTAACTTTCTTCATGCATTTATTGTTCTCGTGTAATTAATTCGTTTTTGAATCGAATCTCTTCGTATATCCGTTTCGTGTTAACCCTAATATTATATAATATTAATATTAACATTTCTTTTATTATTATTACTAATATTACTATTAAAATTATTATAATTATTAATATTGTTATTATTATTATAATTATAGTTTAGGGTTTAAATTTTATAATTAACTAAACTTAGGGATTAATTAATTGGAAGTCTAGGGTCATAAATGTAAATATGAATAAATATATATATATATATATTCTTCGGTCAACCCTAGCAAAACCAACCCCCCCCCCCACCGCTGTTGCTCCACGTTCCAGCCACCGTAGGCCGCTGCCGATTGCCGACGTTCCACCGTTCAACCATTTCGCAGGTAACAGGTCATTGTGAGTTTCGTTTTACCTCGTTTTGTAATGTTTTGTTCGGGTCGTTTTGCTGGTTCAGTTGTTCGGTGGGATCCATGTCGTTATATATGTGCGAGTATATGCATATGTATGTGTCAGGTGTTGGTTATCGATCGGAACCAAACACAGCAGCCGAAGGCTGCTGTGTGCGGCCCGATTGTGTACGTATACAACGTGTATATACACATATATATACATATATTATATATATATATATATATATATATAATATATATGTGTGTATATATATGTATGCGTGAGTATGTGTGCATGGCTGCCCCTGCACTGTGTCTTTCTGTATGTATATATGTGTGAGTATATGATTGTATATATATGATGTGTGTCGGATGTGTTTATATATATATATAATATATATATATATATTATATATATATATATATATATATATAATATATATATATATATATGTGTGTGTGTGTGTGTGTGTGTGTGTGTGTGTTGTGTGTGTGTGTGTGTGTGTGTGTGTGTGTGTGAAACTATGTGTTGTGTGGGTAACAGTCTGTGTGCGTGAGGTGTGAATGTGCATGTGTGCGTGGGTGTGCTGGTGTGTGTGTATGTGTGTGTTATATATTAATGTACAAACATATGTGGTGGTGGTGTATAAATGTGGTTTGTGTTAGAATTGGACATATATATACACGTATATGTTTATATGTGTGTGTGATCACCTTCTGTTGGATGAGTATATACATACATATAATCATGTATATATAAGATGTGTAAACCGTGTGTATGAGTGTGTGGTTTGTGAGTATACTAGGGAGCATGGATTAGTGTGTGTTTGTAACATATTAATATTATTAGCGTTATTAATACAATTATTATTATTCTTATGAGTATTATTATTACTATCATTCCGTTGTGTGAGTGGATATGTATAAATAAGTGGGTGTAGTATATAGTTCATGCAAATGAGTACATGTCAAACTTATTTATATAAGTAATAAATGTGTGTGATTATAGAATATACAAATGTGGATATTAATGATAGTATACTCAAATTAATTCTATATTTATAACTACAAATAAATATATATACCTTTTAAACATGTCGCGTGTTATGCCCGAACCGACCCGAACCCGACCGAACGTATCTATTCTCTTTAGACTCGTCTTAAGATTTTACTAAAACTAATTATAGGTGTTTGAGTTGCTCGTTTGCTCTCATCCTTTAAGTCTATTGAGGGGCTTAAAGATGTTCATCGAGTGTTTTTGATGAGTTTGAGAGTAGTGAATCGAATTCAAGGGTGGGTTGAGTGGCCTCGTGTTCAGTTTTGGTTTATAGAATATATAAGGAAATATTTCATATTTGATTACTTATTATGATTTTGGAGATCTTTATGGTTATAGTTGATCATATTAGTATCGAATTGTGTTTACAAGGTTACAAAGTGACAACTCCAAAGGATTGAAGGTTGTACGATAAGATAAACTTTTCCATTCAAAATCTATATCTATTTAGTGTTTTTGTAAATGTATTTCATTTAACATGTATCATGTTAAGCTTTCAAGAATACTTGGATGCACAAATCTGTACTTGCACTACTTAGAGAAAAATACAAGTAGATCTATTAGTTAGTCGTGTGAGTTTGATTTAACTTCTTATTCATTGGTTACACATCAAGTTACATCTTTGATATCTGATACTTTCATCCCACAACTATGATTTGATTTCTGATTCTTATTGAATGAATACGAGTAGTCTCTGGTTCTTTGCAACATACATGGTTGCCATGGCGCTCAATAACAGATTTTATAAATAAAGTTGTTGCTTTGATTCATTTCGGTGGATTTTATAGGAAAAAGGCACCTAAAGATGGTGGTCAAGTGTTTTGGATAAGTTTGATAGTAGTGAATCGAATTCAAGGGTGGGTTGAGTGGTCTTGCGTTTAGTTTTGGTTTAGTTTACATTATTACAAATATCTCATTTTGATTATTTATTGTAATTTTAGTGATCATTAGGATTATAGTTGATAAAATTATTCTAGGAGTGTGTTTAGAAGGTTATTGAATCACAACTCCATAGGATTGAAGGTTGTTACGATAAGATAAACCTTTCCATCAAGATTATATCTATTTAGTGTTTTTGTAACGTATTTCATTTAACATGTATCATGTTAGACTTTCAAAAATACTTTTTCACACAAATTCGTACTTGTGCCACTTCAAGCGGAATACAAGTAGATCTACGTTAGGTGGTCGTTTGAGTTTGATTTAACTTCTTTTTCATTGATCACACAGTAAGTTAAATCTTTGATATCTGGTTACTTTCATTCCATAAAATTTGATTTGATTCTTGATTGTATTGAATGAATATGAGTAGTCTCTTGGTCCTTTGCAACAAATATGTTTGCCTTGGCGCTCAATAACGGATTCTATAAATAGAGTTGTCGCTTTGATTCATTTCAATTGATTTTCTAGGCAAGAGAGGCTAAAAGATGGTGTTCGAGTGTTTAGTTTTGGTTCTAGTTTTGGATGAGTTTGAGAGTAGTGAATTGAATTCAAGGGTGGTTTGGGTGGTCTCGTGTTTAGTTTTGGTTCTAGTTTATGGAATGTATACAAACATTTCATATTTGATTATTTATTATGATTTTAGTGATCGTTAAGGTTATAGTTGATCAAAGTAGTTTTGAAGTGTGTTTAGAAGAGTACAAAATCACAACTCCATAGGATTGAAGGTTGTTACGATAAGATAAACCTTTCCATTCAAGATCAATATCTATTTTTTTGGGTAAAGGGTTACCCCGGTGATTTGTATATATCAACAAAACCAAATACAAGCAAGTAGCATAAAAGAGTTCTATGCTAGTTCATAAACAGGGCATAACCCATTTATGTGAAACCAAGAAACGACATTACATAAGAAACAAGATTATTAAAATAATCATCATACATAACTAAGAGTCTAGTCTAGTTCAATATCTTCAATCTTCCAATCTTTAAGAATATCATAACCCCCACTGTTTTGCGGACCTTCAACTTCATAAGGCGACACCGGATAGTATCCAAAATGACGCCAAGCAATAAGTCAGGAGGGCGTGCATTGTTTTGGAATATCCTATTATTTTCTCTTGCCAAATCATATAAGTTGTAGCCACAACCGCTATACGGCCTAACACATCCATAAGCTTCCTTGATTTACCTCTAGCAGTAACCCATTCCATAATATCCGACCAGTTCTGATTAGCTTGATGCATACCTATTTTAGTCTTGACAGCATTCCACACAATAGTCGGTGCACTAAGAATAAATAGGAATGTGAATCAAAATCTTCTAAACAAAGTGGGCAAGCCATAACATTCATTGATTTTCTTCGAGACGGTGGCCATTGAAGAATCTATCTTGTGTTAACAATTACCCTGCATAATTAGCCAATGTAAAAACGCATGTCGAGGGATACATTGAGCGAACCATATGCTTTTTTCCATTGAACATCCACTCCCCGAGCCCTGATCAATTTCCAAATAGCTATCGTGAAAAACTCAGAAATAATTTGACCATCCTTCCATCGAATAACATCCAAACGTTGCATGTCGAGAATGTGCTGCACATTAAGGAGGTTCGAATTCTTAGCAACCCATTCCGTAGGCCAATTCTAGTTACCATTGGAATACACATCCGCCACCCTAGATTGTAAGATGAATCCAGCTCTTCTAATGTCACGGTTTGATAAAAAATCTACCAACGGGCTCAATGAACACCAATATCAGACAATAATGAAGTCTCCATCCCATTACCAATACTAGACCAAAGGAACTTACAAATACATGGATGTAACATCAAGATCTTCCGCCAGCTCCAAGCACAATTGGATGGGACTTTAATAGTCCAAAAATTACGATCTTTTAGCCGATACTTCCACACCCAATCTGCCCATAATGAATTGCGATGAGAGAGAATGCTCCAAACCTGAAATCTCATTAACGCTTTAAAACTCTCAATTCTTCTAAAACCCAACCCACCCTCATATTTTGGTTTGCACATATTCTTCCATGAAACTTTGGCTTTACCAATTTGCATTGGACCTTGAAAACAAAGGAACCCATTCATCTTAGCTTCTAGCTCTTTTATGACCCGTTTAGGTAGAATTAAAACCGAGGACCAATATACATGTAAGGCGATAGAACCGAGAGAATTAATTGACAACTTCCAGCAAACAATAAGCATTTGTTTCTCCAGTCAAGAATTCTACTCTCCATTCTGTCAAGTAGGATCTTAAAATCCTTATAAAGTAAACGAGATGAGATTAGAGGGACACCTAAGTACTGCACAGGTAAAGTACCTTCCGTAAATGGCATAACCTCAAGGATCACGACTTTCACATTATCCTGGACATTACAAAAATACACGGTGCTCTTCTGGACACTTGGACAAGGCTGAACATATTTTCAAACATCTTTAGAGCCTCCATAATGCACTTGGCCGAATGCAATTCACCTCTCGCAAACATAAATAAATCATCCACGAAGCAGAGGTTAAAAGCCGTTGTTTGTCACACTTGTTGTAGAATCTGAACTAGGTGTCAATCCGGGTAGCTTTATATAGTAACATCGTAAGAACCTCCATAACGAGAGTAAAAAGGTAAGGAGACAAAGGATCACCCTGTCTTAACCCACGCTTTCCTTGAAAATAACCACAAATATTACCATTGACACATACCGAAAAGGATGAGGATGAAATGCAAAGCATGATCCATTCCACGATTAAAATTGGAAAACCAAAACCCATAAGAATCCGCCTTAAGAAATCCCAACTTATTGTGTCATATGCTTTCTGAATATCAATTTTAAAAGCACATCGCGGAGGACCCCATTCCTATGATAGTTATGCATTAACTCCTGCGTTAAGAGAATATTGTCTGAAATTCTCCGACCCGGAATAAAAGCCGACTGATTAATACTAATAATGCTATTCAGCACACCCTAATACAGTTGGACAGAATTTTGGTGATGCACTTGAACAACAAATTACAGCAAGAAATGGGATGGTAATCAGTAACCACCATAGGAGTTTCCACCTTAGGAATAAGAGCAATAGTGGTATCATTCCACTCCTTCAGCAACTTCTATTTAGAAAAGAAATCCCTAACAGCTAGAGACACATCACCTCCAACAATCGTCCAGAACTTTTTGAATAAAGAAGAGCTAAATCCATCAGGGTCTGGTGCCTTATTGTCACCAATAGAAAACATAGCTTGTTTAACCTCCTCTGAAGACACACTTCTAGTCATATGAACCGCTTGAGATGAGCTAACTTTATGAACAAATAAATCATGAGGCGGTGACAATGTAGTATCACCCTCACGGCCCAAAAAATCCTCATAAAATTTGACAAAAACTTTCTCCACATCCCCACCTTCATACATGACTCCATTAACATCCCGTATAGTGTCCACTCTACTCTGATTGTTCTTAGTTTTAAGAATACAACGGAAATAGTAGGTATTTGAGTCACCTTCAGAAAGCCATTGCACTTTAGATTTTTGCTTAAGAAATCTTTCTTCATCTAAGGCTGCTTCATGAAAAGGTTTTAGAAGAACCTCTTCACGGCTTCTTAAAGAAGAATCATACGAGTCCTTGTCAATTTGGAGCTGCACCTCATCCAATTATTCTCTATATTAGACACCTTGGTTTGCAAGTTACCTTGTTTGAACAAAAGAGACCTAAGAGGTGTTTTGAGACCTTTCAATTTCTTAGTAACTTGAAACTAGGGAACACCTGCCACACTTTTGGTCCAAGCATCTTCCACAATCCTAGCACATTCTGGTTTATATAGCAGGAAGTTCGCCAACTTGAAAGGCCTTGGCTTGTTACGGTTCATAGAAGGAATCTTCAGAACACAAGGGCAATGATCAGATAAGCGATAAGGCTGGAATACAACACTTACCATACTAAATTTATCTAAGAATGGTTCATTGCACATAACCCGATCAAGCTTTTTAAAAATGCCCACACCAGTCTTCGGCTTCTGGTTCCACGTAAAGTGACAACCAGAAGCATTCACATCAGTAACTTCAATCTCCTCCACACATTCCCTAAACTCCCTCATACTAATTTCAACCCTTGACGGTCCTATGAGGTAATCATCCAGATTAAGGGTCGCATTAAAATCCCCCATAAGAACCCATGGATTATCTTTAACAAGTTGTTTATGGTATCACAAGCTGCTCAACAAATGACATCTAGAAATATAGTAATTATTAGCATAAATGATAGAACAGAAGAAAATCTTTTTATCCACTTTCGATGAAACTTACAAATGCACCACTTGATCCGACTGATCAATGATCATCCCATCCAATATAGCTGGGTCCCACCCAAGAATGATTCTCATTCCCTTAGTACATACATGCCCATTAGATGACCAGTCCCATTGTTTAAAAACTTTCTTGCAAACAGAAATCAACCGAGAAATATCTACATGCGACTCTAGGATAGCGTAGAAACTTAGTTTATTATCTTGTACCACCTGTCGAACCTCTTTCTGTTTTAGAGGACGGTTCACTCCTCGTATGTTCCAACATGCAAGACTAACCATTGATAACCAATCCAGAAGGAGTGCTTGCCCCTTTTTTAGTACCTTGTTTGTTTAACCTGGCCGTAACAAAACTTGCTATTTTAGTTGAGTCATCAAAAACTTCATCTTCTTCCTTTTCCGGACCTGATGTTGTATTCAGTGTAGAATCATCATTATCTAAGGCACCAAAAGAATTACTTGTTGAAGGTATATCTTCTGGCTTTATATTAGATTTCGGTTGGGATTGAGATGAGTTTAACTTGGGACGGTAGACAAAATTCTGCTTGGGATTTCTTTTTTTTGTTCCTCACTTCCACGAATCCATCACCATTTGTTATCTACCTGCTTAGGCTTTGTGATTGCTTTAATTTGCTTTGGACAAGCATCAGAATTATGACAAAACACCTTGCAATGAACACATGTGGAGGGTAACCATTCGTACTCCACATCCATACTAGCTTTAACAAACCCGTCCTCTTCCAATTCTGGAATATCCATTGTGATAGTCTCTTTTATCTCACAATTAGCTGAGATTTCAATCAACACACGAGCATTACTACTCCTTCCCCACGCTTCAGTACACATCTTTATTGTGTATGCATCAAGATCCTTAGGTTGACCAAGAGATAATGCAATTAAACTAAGACCATCATCAGTGTAAGCTACAATTAGAAAATCATGAATTTTAACCCAAACTGGAACCATTGTAACCTCCTCCTTCTTTAAAATAGTTGTCGGTGTAGATATTAAGGAATAAGGGCTGTGACCTGACAATCCACGGACCCTTATCTAAGACTTCTTTCAATCCTTTCTGATCAGCAAATTTAAAGAAGAAATAGCCATTCGAGTTCATCATAAGATTTTGCAGCCCATACTACATCTAGTGTGTCTTCACATAGTGTTCAACGACTGGGAAAGCCTCTCGATGATCTAAGAAATACCCATAAATGGTGTTAGCAAATCTTTCCTTGATTACACGAACAGACTCCTTCGGAAGAACCATATCAAGCCCCTCATGGACCTCATTGCTTTTAATGAACCTGAAATTAACAACTTTAGGAACACCCACCCTCTTCTCATGAGAATCAGTTTTCGCAACCGAGGCGTAAGAGCCCTTACTCTCCATATTAACCAGTCCATCATTGAAAGATTGAACAACTTTAGGATCCACTACAACTGTAACCTCCACTTCAACAACATTTGAGTAGGGGTTTTTAGAGAACCCACTTTAGAATTTTGAGGCATGCAAACGTTATCCATGTTAGGAGGCTTCAAATTGCTTCCTATACCTTCTTTAGTTGACAAATT
This sequence comes from Flaveria trinervia, assembly GCA_025506515.1. Taxonomy (NCBI): domain Eukaryota; kingdom Viridiplantae; phylum Streptophyta; class Magnoliopsida; order Asterales; family Asteraceae; genus Flaveria; species Flaveria trinervia. Next base: position 54,206,611 of record CM046443.1, on the reverse strand, counting down.
GACACCCTCATCTACTTTCAGATTATTGTTTTTGGGAGATACTCCTTCAGAATTGGTTGTCTTATTCCTCACGCTACCCATAGATGGATTTTTAAGTTACTTTTCTTAGGCATGGTTATTCACCCATCAATATTCAAAATTTTGGATGCTAAGGATGAGGTTGAAGTAGGTTTAGGCAGGATCAGATTCACCATTATCAGCAAAACCTGAAGAGACCCTAATTGGCTGTGCCCAAAAAACTTGAAGAAAACCCTAATCGGCTGAAAACTCGATACCAAACCAAACCCGTAATAGGTTAATCGAATTCGTAAAGATCCAGCTAAACTATCACAAATAGTCACGACCAATAACAGACCGACTAAGAAATCAGGTTTAAGAGTGTTATATGAGGCCAAGAAATCAAAATAGAAAGCAAAAATCCTAGTCGCATGCAACCCTAAATCGCATGCAAACCCTTCCTAATCAGCCTCTCTTCCCGCTAACAGTGCTCGTATCTAGTAGATTTCATGGAGAATAATCTACTAAATGAGATCAATATCTATTTAGTGTTTTCATATACCTATTTTATTTAGCATGTATCATGTTAAGCTTTCGAGAATGCTTGGATGCACCACTTCGAGTGAAATACAACTAGATCTACGTTAGTTGGTTATGTGAGTTTGATTTAACTTCTTATTAGTTGATAACACGTAGAGTTACATATTTCATAGCTGATTACCTTCATTCGACAACTGTGATTTGATTCTCGATTCGTATTGATAGAATATGAGTAGTCTCTTGGTCCTTTGCAACATATTAGGTTGCCTTGCGCTTAATAACGGATTCTATAAATAGAGTTGTCACTTTGATTCATTTTAGTGGATTTTTAGGCAAGAGGGGCTTAAAGATGGTGGTTGAGTGTTTTGGATGAGTTTGAGAGTAGTTAATCAAATTCAAGGGTGGGTTGAGTGGTCTCATATTCAGTTTGGGTTCCGGTTTATAGAATACATACAAATATTTCATTTTTGATTATTTATTGTGATTTTAGTGATTGTTATGGTAATAGTTGATCAAATTAGTCTCGAAGTGTGTTTTATTGAATCACAAATCCATAGGATTTAAGGTTGTTACGATAAGAGAAACCTTTCTATTCAAGATCTATATCCATTTAGTGGTTTTGTAAACATATTTTATTTAACATGTATCATGTTAGGATTTCGAGAATACTTGGTTGCACAAATCTGTACTTGCACCACTTTCACAAAAATACAAGTAGATCTAGGTTAGTTTGTCGTGTGAGTTTGATTTAACATCTTATTTAATGATCAGACTTCAAGTTACATATTTGATATCTAATTACTTTCATCCTACAACTGTGGTTTGATTCTCTATTCATAATGAATGATAACAAGTATTCCTTGGTACTATGCAACATATATGGTTGCCTTGGTGCTCACTAACGGATTCTATAAATAGAGTTGTCGCATCGATTCATTTCAAAGGATTTTCTAGGAAAGAGGGACTTAAAGATGGTGGTCGAGTGTTTTGGGTGACTTTGAGAGTAGTGAATCAAACTCAAGGTTGCAGTGAATGGTCTCGTGTTCAGTTTTAGTTTTGGTGTATGGAATATATAGAAAAAAATTATTTTAATTATTTATTGTGATTTTAGTGATCGTTATGATTACGGTTGATGAAATTAGTTTCGAAGTGTATTTAAAATGTTACAGAATCACAACTCCAAAGGATTGAAGCCTGTTACGATAACATAAACCAATCAATTCAAGATCTATATCTAGTTGGTCGTGTAAGTTTGATCACACATCGAGTTATATCTTTAATATCTAATTACTTTCATCCCACAACTATGATTTGATTCTCGATATGTATTGAAAGAATATGAGTGGTCTCTAGGTACGTTGTAACATAAATGGTTGCCTTGGCCTTAATAACATATTCTATAAATAGAGTTGTCACTTTGATTCATTTCAGTGGATTTTCATGGCATGAGGGCCTTTAAAACAAGGGTCTAGTGTTTTGGATGAATTTAAGAGTAGTGAACCGAATTTAAGGGTGGGTTGAGTGGTCTCGTATTCATGTTTGGTTATGATTTATAGACTATATACAAATATTTAATTTTTGTTTATTTATTGTGATTTTAGTGATCGTTATGGTTATAGTAGATCAAATTAGACTCAGAGTGTGTTTAGAAGGTTACAGAATCATAACTCCATAGAAATGAAGTTTATTATGATAAGTTAATCCTTACCATTTAAGATCTATATTTATTTGGTGTTTTCATACGTATTTCATTTAACATGTATCATCTTAAGCTTTAGAGAATACTTGGATGCACAAATCTATACTTGCACCATTTCAAGTGTAATATAAGTAGAGTTACATCTTTGATAGCTGATTACTTTCATTCCACAACTGTGATTTGATTCTCGATTCGTATTGATAGAATACGAGTAGTCTCATTGTCGTTTGCAACATATATTGTTGCTTTGGCCTTAATAACATATTCTATAAATAGAATTGTCGCTTTGATTCATTTCTGTGGATTTTCTGGGCAAGAGTGGCTTAAATATGGTGATCAAGGTTTTTGGGGGAGTTTGAGAGTACTGAATCGAATTCAAGGGTGGGTTGAGTGGTCTAGTGTTTGGTTTTGGTTTCGGTTTATAGAATATATACAAATATTTCATTTTTGATTATTTTTTGTGATTTTAGTGATCGTTATAGTTAAAGTTGATCAAAATAGACTCGGAGTGTGTTTATAAGGTTACAGAATCATAACTCCATAGGAATAAAGATTGTTACGATAAGATAAACCTTTCCATTCAAGATCTATATCTATTTAGTTTATTTTGTAAACGTCTTTCATTTAACATGTATCATGTTAAGCTTTCGAGAATACTTGGATGCACTAATCCGTAACTGCACCACTTTGAGCGAAATATAGGTAGATCTAGGTTAGTTGGTCGTGTGAGTTAAATTTAACTTCTTATTCATTGATCACACTTCAGGTTACATCTTTGATATATGTTAACTTTCATTCAACGACTATGATTTGATTATCGATTCGTATTGAATTAATACGAGTGGTCTCTTAGTCCATTGCAACATATGTACGGTTGCCTTGGCGCTCAATAACGAATTCTATAAACAAAGTTGTCGCTTTGATTCATTTTAGTGGGTTTTCTATGCAAGAGGGGCTTAAAGATGGTGGTCGAGTGTTTTGGATAAGTTTGAGAGTAGTGATTTGAATTCAAGGGTGGGTTGAGTGGTCTCGTGTTCAGTGTTGGTTCTGGTTTTAAGAATATACACAAATATTTCATTTTTGATTATTTATTGTGATTTTAGTGATTGTTATTGTTATAATTTACCAAATTAGTGTCAGAGTGTGCTTAGAATGTTATAGAATCACAACTCCAAAGGATTGAAGGTTGTTACAAAAAGATAAACCTTTCCATTCAAGATGTATATCTATTTGGTGTTTCCCTTAACGTATTTCCTTTAACATGTATCATGTTAAGCTTTTGAGAATACTTGGATGCACAAATCTATACTTGCACCACTCTGAGCGAAATGCAAGTAGATTTAGGTTTGTTGGTCGTGTGAGTTTGATTTAACTTCTTATTCATTGATCACACGTTGAGCTACATCTTTGGTAGCTGATTACTTTCATTCCACAATTGTGATTTGATTCTCGATTCGTATTGAAAGAATACGAGTAGTCTCTTTTTCGTTTGCAACATATATGGTTTCCTTGGTACTTAATAACTGATTCTATAAATAAGTTGTCGCTTTGATTCGTTCCCATGGAGTTTCTAGGCAAGAGGTGTTTAAATATGGTGGTCGAGGTTTTTGGGGGAGTATGAAAGTAGTGAATCGAATTCAAGGATGGGTTGAGTGGTCTTATATTCATGTTTGGTTATGAATTATAGAATATATACAAATATTTCATTTTGTTTATTTAATGTGATTTTAGTGATTGTTATGGTTATAGTTGACCAAATCAGTATCAGAGTGTGTTTAGAATGTTACAGATTCACAACTCCAGAGGATTGAAGGTTTTTACGATAAGATAAAACTTCCCATTCGGGATCTATAGCTATTTAGTGTTTTTTGTAGACGTCTTTCATTTAACATGTAACATGTAACATGTTAAACTTTCGGGAATACTTGTATGCACAAATCCGTAACTGCACCACTTTGAGCGAAATACAGGTAGATCTAGGTTAGTTGGTCGTGTGAGTTAAATTTAACTTCTTATTTATTGATCGCACTTCGAGTTACATCTTTGATATCTGTGTACTTTCGTTCAACAACTGTGGTTTGATTATCAATTCATATTTATTGAATACGAGTGGTCTCTTAGTCCTTTGCAACATGTATATGGATGCATTGGCGTTAAATAATGGATTCGATATACAAAGTTGTCGCTTTGATTCATTTTAGTGGATTTTCTATGCAAGAGGGGCTTAAAGATGGTGGTCAAGTGTTTTGGATGAGTTTGAGAGTAGTGATTCAAATTCATGGGTGGGTTGAGTGGTCTCGTATTCAGGTTTTGTTATGATGTATAGAATATATACAAATATTTCAGTTTTGATTATTTATTGTAATTTTAGTGATCGTTATGGTTATAATTGATCAAATTAGACTCATAGTGTGTTTAGAATTTTACAGAAACACAACTCCATAGGAATGAAGGTTGTTATGATAAGATAAACCTTACCATACAAGATCTATATCTATTTTGTGTTTTAGTAAATGTATTTCATTTAACATGTATCATGTTAAGCTTTCAAGAATACGTGGATTCACAAATCCGTACTTGCACCATGTTGAGCGAAATACTAGTAGATCTTGGTTAGTTGATCACACATAGAGTTACATCGTTGATATCTGATTTCTTTTATTCCACAAGTGTGATTTGATTGTCGATCAGTATTGAAAGAATACGAGTAGTCTCTTGGTCGCTTGCAATATAAATGGTTTCCTTGGCGCTTAATAATGGATTCTATAAATGGAGTTGTTGCTTTGATTCATTTCAATGGATTTTCTAGGCAAAAGGGGCTTAAAGATGGTGGTCGAGTGTTTTGGATGAGTTTTAGAGTAGTGAATCGAATTCAAGGGTGGGTTGAGTGGTTTCATGTTCAGTTTTGGTTATGATTTATAGAATATATACAAATATTTCACTTTTGATCATTTATTGTTATTTTAGTGATGGTTATGGTTATAGTTTATCAAATTAGACTCAGAGTGTGTTTAGAAGGTTACAAAATCACAACTCCATAGGAATAAAGATTGTTATGATAAGATAAACCTTCCATTCAAGATCTATATCTATTTAGTGGTTTTTGTAAACGTATTACATTTAACATGTATCATGTTAAGCTTTCAAGAATACTTGGATGCACAAAACCCTAATTGCACCACTTGAGCGAAATACAGGTAGATCTAGGTTAGTTGGTCGTGTTAGTTAAATTTAATTTCTTATTCATTGATCACACTTTGAGTTACATCTTTGATATCTATTTACTTTCATTCAACAAGTATGTTTTGATTATGATTCGTATTTAACAAACAGGAGTGGTCTCTTAGTCCTTTGCAACATATATATGGTTGCCTTGGTGCTCAATAATGGATTCTGTAAAAAAGTTGTCGCTTTGATTCGTTTTAGAAAATTTTCTATGCAATAGGGGCTTAAAGATGTTGATCGAGTGTTTTCAATGAGTTTGAGAGTAGTGAATCGAATTCTAGGGTGGGTTGAATGGTCTCATGTTCAGTTTTTGTTCCAGCTTATAAAATATATATAGAAATATTTCATATTTGATTACTTATTGTGATTTTACAGATCGTTATGGTTATAGTTGATCAAATTAGTCTTGAACTATGTTTAGAAGGTTACAGAATCACAACTCCAGAGGATTGAAGGTTATTACGATAAGATAAACCTTTCCATTCAAGATCTATATCTATTTAGTGTTTTTGTAAACGTATTTCATTTAACATGTATCATGTTAATCTTTCGAGAATACTTGGATGCACAAATCCGCACTTGCACCACTTCGAGCTAAATACTAGTAGATCTTGGTTTGTTGGTCGTGTATGTTTGATTTAAATTTTACTCATTAATCACATATCAAGTTACATATTTGATATCTGGTTACTTTCATTCCACAATTGTGATTAGATTCTCAATTCTTATTGAATGTGTACAAGTATTCTCTTGGACCTATGCAACATATATGATTTCCTTGGTGCTTAATAATGGATTTTTATAAATAAAGTTGTCGCTTTGATTCATTTCAGTGGATTTCCTAGGCAATAGGGGCTTAAAGATGGGGGTCGAGTGTTTTGGATGAGTTTGAGAGTAGTGAATCGAATTCAAGGGTGGGTTAAGTGGTGTCGTGTTTAGTTTTGATTCTGGTTTAAAGAATATACACAAATAGTTCTTTTTTATAATATTTTTGGTGATTTTAGTGATCATTATGGTTATAGTTGACCAAATTAGTATCGGAGCGTGTTTAGAATGTTACAGAATCATAACTCCAAAGGATTGAATGTTGTTACGATAAGATAAACATTTCCATTCAAGATCTATATCTATATAATGTTTTCATAAACGTATTTCATTTAACATGTATCATATTAAGCTTTCGAGAATACTTGGATGCACAAATCTATACTTGCACCACTCCGAGTGAAATGCAACTAGATCTAGGTTAGTTGGTCGTGTGATTTTGATTTAACTTCTTATTCATTGATCACATGTTGAGTTACATCTTTGATAGCTGATTACTTCATTCCCCAACTATGATTTGAATCTAGATTCGTATTGATAGAATACGAGTAGTCTCTTTGTCGTTTGCAACATATTACAGTTTTTTTGTAAACGTATTTCATTTAACATGTATCATGTTAAGCTTTCGAGAATACTTGGATGCACAAGTCCGCAATGGCGCCACTTTGAGCGAAATACAGGTAGATCTAGTTTAGTTGGTCGTGTGAGTTAAATTTAACTTCTTATCCATTGATCATACTACAAGTTACATCTTTGATATATCTTTTCTTTGATTCAACAACTGTGATTTGATTATCGATTCGTATTTAATGAATACGAGTTGTCTCTTGGTCCTTTGGAACATATATGGTTGAGTTGTGGCTCAATAACGGATTGTATAACAGAGTTACCGTTTGATTCATTTCAATGGATTTTCAAGGCAAGAGGGGCTTAAAGATGGTTGTCAAGTGTTTTGGAGGAGTTTGAAAGTAACTAAACGAATTCAAGGGTGGTTGAGTGGTCTCATGTTTAATTTTCATTCTAATTCATATAATATATACAATATTTCATTTTTGAATATTAATTGTGATTTTAGTGATCATTATGGTTATAATGAAGGTTGTTACGATAAGATAAACCTTACCATTCAAGATCTATATCTATTTAATGTTTTCATAAACATATGTCATTTAACATGTATCATGTTAAGCTTTCGAGAATACTTGGATGGACAAATCCGTACTTGCACCACTTTGAGCGAAACACAAGTAGATCTTGGTTTGTTTGTTGTGTAAGTTTGATTTAAATTCTTACTCATAGATCACACATACAGTTACATCTTTGATAACTTATTACTTTCATCCCACAACTATGATTTGATTCTCGATCCGTATTGAAAGAATACGAGTAGTCTCTTGGTCGCAACATATATGGCTGCCTTGGCGCTTAATAATGGATTCTATAAAGAGAGTTGTCGCTTTGATTCAATTCAATGGATTTTCCAGGCAAGAGGGGCTTAAAGATGGTGGTCAAGTGTTTTGGATGAGTTTGAGAGTAGTTAATCGAGTTAAAGGGTGGGTTGAATGGTCTCAAGTTTAGTTGGGTTCTGGTTTAAAGAATATATACTAATATTTCATTTTTGATTATTTATTTTGATTTTAGTGATCATTATGGTTATAGTTGATCAAATTAGTCTCGGAGCGTGTTTAGAATGTTATAGAATCGTATCTCCAAAGGATTAAAGGTTGTTACCATAAGATAAACCTTTCCACTCATGATCTATATCTATTTAGTGTTTTCGTAAACATATTTCATTTAACATGTATTATGTTAAGCTTTCACGAATACTTGGATGCATAAATCTGTACGTACACCACTCCGAGCAATATACAAGTAGATCTAGGTTAGTTGGTCATGTGAGTTTTATTTAACTTCTTATTCAATGATCGCATGTTGAGTTAAATCTTTGATAGGTGATTACTTTCATTCCACAAGTAGTATCTTTTTCCTTTGCAACATATATGGTGGTCTTGGCTCTTGATAACAGATTCTATAAATAGAGTTGTCGCTTTGACTCATTTCAGTGGATTTTCTAGGCAAGGGCGGTTTAAAGATGGCGGTCGAGTGTTTTGGGGGAGTTTGAGAGTAGTGAATTGAATTCAAGGGTGGGTTGAGTGGTCTCATGTTCAGTTTTGGTTCCACTTTTTTGAATATATACAAATATTTCATTTTTGATTATTTATTGTGCTCTAATGATTGTCATGGTTATAGTTGATCAAATTAGACTCAGAGTGTCTTTAGAAGGTTACAAAATCACAACTCCATAGGAATGAGGGTTGTACCGATAGGATAAACCTTTCCATTCAAGATCTATATATATTTAGTGTTTCTTTGTAAACATATTTCATTTAACATGTATCATGTTAAGCTTTTGAGAATACTTGGATGCACAAATCTGTAATTGCACCACTTCGAGCGAAATACAAGTAAATCTAGATTAGTTGTTCGTGTGAGTAATTTTAACTTCTTATTCATTGATCACACTTCTACTTACATCTCTTATATCTGTTTACTTTTAGTCAACAACTGTGATTTGATTATCGATTCATATTGAATGAATACGAGTGGTCTCTAGATCCTTTGCAACCTATATGGTTGCCTTAGCACTCAATAATTGATTCTATAAAGAAAATTGTCACTTTGATTCATTTCAGTGGATTTTCTAGGCAAGAGGGGTTTAAAGATGGTGGTCGAGTGTTTTGGATGAGTTTAAGAGTAATGAAATGAATTCAAGGGTGAGTTGAGGGGTCCATTGTTCAATTTTGGTTCTAGTTTTTAGAGTATATACAAATATTTTATTTTTGAATATTTATTCTGATTTTAGTGATCGTTATGGTTATAGTAGATCAAATTGGACTCGGAGTGTGTTTAGAAGGTTACAGAATCACAACTCCATAGGATTGAAGGTTTTTATCGATAAGGTAAACCTTTTCATTCAAGATCTATATCTCTTTAGTGTTTTTTTTGTAAAAGTATTTAATTTAACATGTATCATGTTAAGCTTTCGAGAATACTTGGATGTACAAATCCGTACTTGCACCACTTCGTGCAAAATACAAGTAGATCTAGGTTAGTTAGTCGTATGTGTTTAATATAACTTCTTATTCATTGATCACACTTCGAGTTACGTCTTTGATATCTGTTTACTTTCATTCAACAGTTGTGAAATTATTACTAATTCGTATTGAATTAATACAAGTGGTCTCTTGGTCCTTTGCAACATATAGGTTGCCTTGGTGCTCAATAACAGATTATATAAATAGATTTGTCACTTTGATTCATTTGAGTGGATTTTCTAGGCAAGAGGGGCTTAAAGGTGGTGGTAAAGTGTTTTGGATGAGTTTGAGAGTAGTGAAATGAATTCAAGGGTGGGTTAAGTGTATCGTGATCAGTTTTGATTTGGTTTAAAGAATATATATACAAATATTCATTTTTGATTATTTATTGTGATTTTAGTGATCGGTATGGTTATAGATGATCAAATTAGTCTTGAAGTGTGCTTAGAATGTTACATAATCATAACTCCAAAGGATTGAAGGTTGTTACGATAGGATAAACCTTTCCATTCAAGATCTATAACTATTTAGTGTGGTTGTAAACGTATTGCATTAAACATGTATCATGTAAGCTTTCGAGAATACTTGGATGCACAAATCTGTACTTGTACTGCTCCTAGCGAAAGACAAGTAGATTAAGGTTAGTTGGTCGTGTGAGTTTGATCTAACTTCTTATTCATTGATCACACGTTGAGTTACATCTTTGATAGCTGATTACTTTCATTCCACAACTGTGATTGATTCTCGATTCTTATTGATAGAATACAAGTAGTCTTTTTGTGCTTGCAACATATATGGTTGCCTTTAAGGAATTTTATGAATAGATTTGTCGCTTTAATTCATTTCAGTGGATTTTCTAGGTAGGACGAGCTTAAAGATTGTCATCGAGTGTTTTGGGGAAGTTTGAGAGTAGTGAATCAAATTCAAGGGTGGTTTGAGTGGTCTCGTATTTGGTTTGGTTTCGTTTATAGAATATACAAATATTTATTCTTGATTATTTATAATGATTTTAGTGATCATTATGGTTATAGTTTATCAACTTAGACTCGGAGTGTGTTTAAAAGGTTACAGAATCACAACTCCATAGGAATGAAGGTTGTTACAATAAGATAAACCTTTCCATTCAAGATCTATATCTATTTAGTTTTTTTTGTAAATGTATTTCATGTATCATTTTTTAATATTTATTGTTATTTTAGTGATCATTATGGTTATAGTTAACCAAATTAGTATCGGAGTGTGTTTAGAATGTTACAGAATCACAACTCCAAAGGATTTGAAGGTTGTTATGATAAGATAAACCTTTCCATTCAAGATTTATATCTACTTGGTGTTTCCCTAAATGTATTACATTTAACATGTATCATGTTAGGATTTCGAGAATACTTGGATGCACAAATCTGTACTTGCACCACTCCGAGTGAAATGCAAATAAATAGAGCTTGGTTGGTCGTGTGAGTTTGATTTAACTTCTTATTCATGATCACACGTTGAATTACATCTTTGATAGCTTATTACTTTCATTCCACAACTGTAATTTGATTCTCAATTTGTATTGATAGAATACGATTAGTCTCTTTGTACTTTGCAACATATATCGCCTTGGCGCTTAATAATGGATTCTATAAATAGAGTTGTCGCTTTTATTCATTTCTGTGGATTTTCTAGGCAAGTGGGGCGTAAATATGGTGGTCGAGGTTTTTGGGGGAGTTTGAGAGTAGTGAATAAGGGTGGGTTGAATGGTCTTGTATTCATGTTTGGTTATGATTTATAGAATATATACAAAGATTTCATTTTTGTTAATTTATTGTGATTTTAGTGATCGTTGTGGTTATAGTTTATCAACTTAGACTCGGAGTGTGTTTAGAAGGTTACAGAATCACAACTTCATAGGAATGAAGGTTGTTACTATAAGATAAACCTTTCCATTCAAGATCTATATCTATTAATGTTTTTTTGTAAACGTCTTTCATTTAACATGTATCATGTTAAGCTTTCGAGAATACTTGGATACAAAATTCGTAATTGCACCACTTTGAGAGAAATACATGTAGATCTAGGTTAGTTGGTGGTGTGAGTTGAATTTAACTTCTTATTCATTGATCACACTTCGAGTTACATCTTTGATATGTGTTTACTTTCATTCAACAACTATGATTTGATTATCGACTCATGTTGAATGAATACGAGTGGTCTTTTAGTCCTTTGCAACATATATATGGTTGGCTTGGCGCTCTACATATTCTATAAACAAAGTTGTCACTTTGATTCATTTTAGTAGATTTTCTATACAAGAGGGGCTTAATGATGCTGGTCGAGTGTTTTGGATGAGTTTTTTATAGGGTTTGTGACAAGTTTATCGAATATTGTTTACCATTTAAACAAAACGCAGAGGATATATGAACATATATAATATGTTTAGATTCTGAAAATTAACCATTTTAGTAATCAATATTACAAACCAAGAAAAGATCATGTATGTGTGAAAAGAAATGCTATCAAACATAAACAACCCTAGGATGTTCTTAGAATACAACCTTACTAAGAACAAGAAGATGAGATGGATGTTAGATGAAGGAGATGATGTTCTTGAGTGGAAGCCTCCAAAGAAGAAGACCTCAAGCTTGTATACCCACAAGCTCTTGAAAAAAACCTAACTTGTTAGGAAGTTAAACACCAAATTTCTTCTCCTTCTTGAAAACCCGAAAATCAGCCAAGTTGAACTCGAAATGCAGCCAAGGAACTCGAATTTTTCAGCCAAGAGCAAGAGGAATAGAGAGCTTTTGCATGTGTGTGAGAGAGTGTGTTAGGATGGAGTGCAAAAGTATTTAAGTCTTGTCTTAAAACAAGAAAAGGAATCCCAGGAGGGCAACCAAGGGGCTACCAAAAATTGAGTTTAAAATTGGGTTCCCACCAATTTTAATTTTATAAATATATCACACTCATTAACCCACAAGTTTGTAAAATTAAAACCCTTTTAATTTTATAACTTGAACACACTTTTATTTGTTATTATTTAACCCACTTAAATAATAAAACAAATAAATTCTCATGAAAAATTATCCATATAATGTTGTTCTATTTCAAAAGCAATGTTTTAGAAAACTCATTTTCTAAATTGGTGTCAATATTTATTTGTTTGATCTTATCAACAAATAAATATTTATTGGTGTTTGTTTAGCTTTTTATTGGGTATGACCCGACTTGGATCATAACATACTAACCACATCAATCTTGTATGTGTCTTGGGCATACAAGATCTAACAATCTCCCACTTGCACAAGATTCATAGAAGATTGATGCAAGCACTAAATACTGCCTAACAACAGTTTACTACCCTTAATACGTATGACTAAGTGTCATCCAATAACATCATCCCCTTTAGTACCTTACTCGAATTGTTTTAGGTGAATCAATCATCTACTTTTGTCACAGATGTCATGTTAAATCCCAAAGACACAGAGTGATCATTCTTCATTGATTTAACTTCATCAGGCCTTAGACATCTTACTCTCAACGAATAAGAGGGACAAATCCCATCCTGACCACATACGTCTCTCATAATCACCTCATATTATACCTGAATTCAGCCTTATGTAATGCCATATTTCATAACAGCAAAAAACCAAGTCAAAGTATAACATTCGGAGAATATCAAGACCCAATATGTATCTCAGGTCAGAGGATACCAAATGATATTCGCCTTTACTCAAAATTACTTATGATCAATCAGGAAGATTCCATGTAAATTTGAGCTACGGGTCAGTCCAATATTTGTATCCTATAAATATCTATGAACTTTGGTAGCAACCCTTTGCTCTATATTCATCTATATGAATATCCACCAATCCAAGTTCATAATAGTCTTACCCTCATACTTGTTCCCATAAGAATGAATGACTACGGACGTTTTGAGTAAATAATTTACTCATGGATTTTTAAACATGCAAAATAGGAACATTAGTTGAAACATTATAACCAAATAATTCATTCATGTAATAAAAGGTTCCAATATCCAAATACAAAAAATAAAGATCAAATCCAGTCACTAGAATATCAAAGTCCCATGGCACAAGTATGACATTCATGCTTTGCCTTTTCAAGGAGCCTTGTGAGTGGATCTATAATGTTTTGATCCGTGTGAACTTTATGAATACATATCTTTCCTTTTTCAACTTCATCTCTTATGTAGTTGAATATCCGCTCAATATGCCTAGTCTTTTGATATGCACGGGGTTCCTTGATTTGAGCAATCGCACCCTCATTATCACAAAGAATTTCTAGGGGATCCTGAATGGAAGGGACCGCCTAGATCTGCAATGAATTTCTTCAACCATGCAGCTTCTTGAGCTGCTAATGAAGTGGCGATGTATTCTGACTCTGTAGTTGATAATGTCACCACATCTTGTTAGAGCTCTTCCAAGAGACTGCTCCGCCATTAAAGATGAAAATGTTCCGGACTGTGATCGTGAATCATTCCGATCAGTTTGGAAATTCGTATCCGTGTAACCTTTTACTACCAGTTCCTCCATACTAGATCCATAGATTAGGAACATATCTTTAGTCCTCCTTGGGTACTTAAATATGTTCTTAATAGCCATCCAATGACTATTTCCAGGATTTTGCTAGTATTGGCTTGTCATGCTCAAAGCGCATGACACGTCTGGCCTAGTGCATATCATTGCATACATGATTTCCCAATAACATGTCTGGCCTAGTGCATATATGATTTCCAATAACAGACGCATATGGGATACCCCTCATTTTGTTTTGCTCATCATTTGAGCTTGGACATTGAGTCGTACTCAGTATCGTTCCTCTTTGAATAGGTATGGTACCTTTCTTAGAGGTTTCCATCTTGAACCTTTCATGATCTTATCAATGTATGCACTTTGATTCAAACCTATCAACCGCCTTGATCTATCCCTATAGATCTTTATTCCCAAAATATAGGCGGCTTCACCAAGATCCTTAATGGAAAAACAGCTTCCAAGCTAGGATTTTACACCTTCCAAGGTTGGAATGTCATTTCCAAATAGTAGGATGTCATCGACATACAATATTAGGAAAGTGATGATGCTCACACTAGCCTTTTTGTACACACATGCTTCATCAGCGTTTTTGATGAACCCAAATTTGATTACCTCTTCATCAAAATGGTGATTCCAACTTCTTGATGCTTGCTTCAATCCATAGATTGATTTCTTTAACTTGCATACTTTGTCAGGATGTTTTGGATCAACAAAACCTTCAGCTAACCATATAGACATCTTCCTCAAGATATCCATTTAGAAAAGTGGTTTTGACATCCATTTGCCAAATCTCATAATCATAATGAGCAACTATGGCAAATAACATCCTAATAGACTTTAGCATTACAACTGGCAAGAAAGTCTCATCATAATCAACCCCTTGAGTTTGAGTGAAACCTTTTGCTACAAGTCCCACCTTTTCATCCAATCTTGAGTAGATAATTTTCCATGATGAACGAGCCACAAGTTGTATGCGTGTCACGGTATACAATTTGGATTCCAAACGACTGAGATCCAACTAATTGGTTGATACACTCTCCTTGTCATTTCCCATATCCAAACTGAAGTTACATTTGTATCATCACCATGAGTATCTCGCCACACACATCGATCATCTCTATCAGGAATGATAACTGGCCATCAATTTCTAAGAAATTAGGATATCGATCACACCATTCTATAGGCCATTTCCATTATGAGTTTTGTATAACATCACAACTTTTTCGTGAAGTCCAAAACTAGCCCCATGAATCTCCCAAGGTGTAAGAAACGATCTAAGTGGACTTGCGGTACCTGATATGTAGAAGTTTCCTCCAACTCCAAGTCATGCTTCCTTTCGGTAGCACATCCCAGAACGAGTCACCTTTTAGCTTATTCTCATACAACCATTTGACCCATATAAACTTTCTTCTAATTATTATGCTCCATATATGATTTCCTATTAACACTTTGTTCACCTCTTCAATTTTACAAATTCCCAAACCACCCTCTATTTTAGGCCGCCAGACCCTATCCCAAGCAACTTTAGACTTAGCTCTACCATTTTTTGATTTAGACCACAAAAAGTTCCTCATTTTCTGCTCTAACTCCTGGGTTATACTTGTAGGCATAATAAACACGGATGCCAATATATATACATCAATGACAATACTGATCACCACGCAAAAGATAACGTTTTATTCTTCCAATCATCAACCCTCCTTTCTAATCTATCACTGAGAACCTTACAATCTGCATAAACAGTCTTGAAGAAATTAACGGCACCCCCAAATAACGAACCGGCAGCTCTCCTTCCTCAAATGGCATGAACGATAAAATGGAATCTTTTACTCGATCAGGCACATTACAAAAGAATGCAATACTCTTGACTATGCTTGGTACTAACCCAGAACAACCCTTGAACACATCCAGAACCTCCATAATAAGCTGACACGAATGAGTGTCCTCCTAGCAAATAAAAACAAGTCATCTGCAAAATAGATATTAATTAGTTCTTGTTTTACACAAAGATTGTGGAACTGGAACTCACCTGTACTCGGTGTTTTTAGCATAATGATAAGACTTCCATTACTAGGGTAAAAAGATACAGAGACATTGGATCTCCTTGTCATAGACCCCTCCAGCCCTTGAAATACCCATGAATATTACCATTGACACTGATAGAAA
Organism: Flaveria trinervia; assembly: GCA_025506515.1. Classification (NCBI taxonomy): domain Eukaryota; kingdom Viridiplantae; phylum Streptophyta; class Magnoliopsida; order Asterales; family Asteraceae; genus Flaveria; species Flaveria trinervia. Next base: position 54,190,532 of record CM046443.1, on the reverse strand, counting down.
ATGTCGGGGATGTGATGCACTCCATAATCCAGTGAACCATGATAGGATGAAAGCCGAACCCTAACAGGACTTCCTTCATGAACTTCCAACTCATTATGTCGTATGCCTTTTGAATGTCAACTTTAAAAGCACACCTAGGCGATCCTCGGTTGAGGTAGTTATGCATAATTTCCGACGAGACTATTATCAGAAATTTTCCTCCCGGGGACAAACGCTGATTAATTTATCTATGGGTGTTCAACAATATCCGAATCCGAAACCGAATCCAAAATATCTAAAAATCCAAAATTCGGATATCCGAAACTTTGGATTCGGATTCGGATAGTGATTTTGAGAATTTTCGGATATTTCGAATTCGAAATATCCGAAATATCTAAATTATTTTTATAAAAAATTAGAAATATTAAATATTAATTAAATATTTAGGATATTTTTAGATATTTCGGATATTTTAATAAAACTTGGATATATGAACTAAATTTTAAAAAAATTTATTATGTTTTTATAAAATTTATTAAATAATACAACTTTTTTTGAAATTTGGATAAACAAATGGATATTCAAAATTTCGGATTCGGATTTGGGTAGTGAAATTCACTATGAGAAATTTTCAAATATCCAAAATAAACACCCCTAGATTTATCCCAACACTATTATCCAAGCTACCACAAATTCTATTTGAGATAATTTTGCTGATACAATTATATATCACATTATAGCAAGAAATAGGTCGAAAATCAGTCACTTTTTCTAGTGTAGCAACCTTAGGGATTAAAGCAATAATCGTATGATTTATCTCTTTTAATAAAAGAGAACTTTCAAAGAAATCTTTTACCACCATACACATCTCCTCACCAACTATATCCCATGCTCCTTTGAGAAAGCAGATGAGAAACCATCTGGACCAGGAGCTTTATTATTGCCAATTGAGAATCTTTCACCTCCTCAACCGTAACCTCCTTAACCATGTTATCCGTCAATTCACGAGATTATGTATGTTTGAAAAAATGATGTAGATTCAACTCATTAGCAATTGAGACATCCTCAACACCCAAAAAAATCTCATAATGTTCCACAAACACTAAATGCACTTTATCACCCTCATGTGTTAAACCCATAGTATCCGTAATTCTACCAATATGAGTTCATTGATTCTTGCTTTAACCGAGTTGTGGAAATAAGTTGAATTGGAGTCACCCGCTTTCAACCATTCAACTTTAGCCTTATGCTTTAGAAACAACTCATCATCATATGTTGCCTCTTCAAATTGTTTTAAACATTAAGCCTCTAATCCCTCAAATCAACATCAAAAGGATCCTTATCAATAAGACTAATAGTATCCAACTCCTTGCGAAGCTTACTCACTCTAGTTAAAGGAAGAGGCTGCAAAGTCAAGAGCCATAATCCAGAAAAGCATAAAGAAGTCTACTGACAGGCAGAGGATGATGAGCTTCTTGAAGCTGTATGGATTCTCCGGAAGGAGACTTGGCCTTATGTCTCTGTCCACTATGGATAAGCATATCAGGGTAATCAAGCAGAAGATCAAGAGTGGAGAGCTAATGGACTTACACTCCATTCCAAGTCAAGCTCCACCTGAAGTGGAGGTTAAGGTTGAACAACCTGAGACAACACAACCTCAACCTCCTGCTGAGCCTTAGCAAGCTTCATCTTCTGATCCGTAGTAGGGTCAAACTCCCTCTCCTTTGGAACCTGTGAGGGAGGAAGGCCCAACTTAGAAAGACAAAGAAGATCAATCAGGTGCTGCTTCTCCAAACCTTAGGATGAGTCAGAACATCTGGAGGATTTGCAACTAGAGGATGCTTCATCATTCCCATTCAAATAGCATTAGGAAGACCCATCTTGTCCTGGACATACACTAAAAATTCAGAAAGATGACATGTCATCAGAGATCAAGATATTGAGAATGTCTACACATGGCAAGACATGTTCAATCAGCCTTTGCATGATCTCTTTGACATGAGAAGACACTTTGAGAGTTTGAGTGATCCTGATCATCTCATTAAGAAATGGATGGTTATTATCATGATGAGGACTATAAATATTTGAAGTCTTCAAAGTGTTTTGGTAGCATCAGCCTAGGGGGATTTTGTAAGGTTTAAGATAAGGCTGATGCAACCCAAACACCGAAAGTCTCTCCTGCATGCATGCACAAGTGTATTGAAGTAGAATGCTTTGAAAGTTTCACACCAGCATCAGAAAATATTCTAAGTGTGAAATCTTCTAAAGCCAAGACCAATATCTTCCGAAGCCAAAGATGAAGTCTTCCGAAGCTTCAAAGACAAAGTCTTCCGAAGCCAAAGATGAAGTCTTCGAAGCTTCAAAGACAAAGTCTTCCGAAGCCAACACAGAAGACAGATTTCTTCCGAAGACTTTTTAAATACAGCTTTATCTGATGTATCTTTTACATAAAGCTAGACCCCTTTCTACCGTAACTCTGATGAGACGCCAACTTTACACAAGTTGGTGAAAGGTCCATGCTTTTGGTAACTGTACATTGAGGTCTTGAGTCTATAACTTTCTACTTTATGACTTTCCTTTTTGCAATATATAAGGATGTGAGCTATGGCATTTCATAGTCACTAGTCAAAAGGCAATCTGCTTTTTGACTCTACATTTGATTTTGTAGTTGTCTAGTTAATTGTATCCAGCTGGCCTTCAAAGTATGGGCTACTGTAGGATGTAGAATATGTATCTCAAGTACTTGTAACTTTCTGATATGCTTTTTTAACATTTGTAATAGAACTTGAGAAGAAATATACATCTTTGAAAACCAATTACTTGTGTTTTTTGCTATCTTGTTCTGTCTCTTATTTACTTGTGTTCTTAGCATCTTTACTAAAAGGTTAACCGGTTCCTATTTGATCTAAGTGTTCTTAAGAAACTCTCCTCATTGTGTGTTGTGTTGTAAGTGCATACCTTCAACGGTACTGCAGATAAACCTTCCATTCAAGATCAATATCTATTTAGTATTTTCGTAAATGTATTTATTAAACATGTATCATGTAAGCTTTCGAGATACTTGGATGCACAAATCTGGTGAGTTTGATTTAACTTCTTATTCATTGATCACGTGTTGAGTTACATCTTTGATAGCTGATTACTTTCATTCCACAACTGTGATTTGTTTCTCGATTCATATTAATATAAATGATAGTCTGTTTGTCCTTTGCAACATTATGGTTTCTTGGCGCTTAATAAAGGATTCTATAAACAGTTTTGTCGCTTTGATTCTATTCAGTGGGTTTTCTAGGCAAGACGGGTTAAAGATAGTCGTCAATGTTAGATTCTATATGCCCAAGACACATAGAACATGATGCGGTAGTATGTCATGATCCAAGTCGGGTTATACCCAATAACAAGCTTTGCAATCACCGACAATTATTCAATTGATGATATGATCATGCAATTAAATAATAACACCAAATTTAGAAAATGGGTTTTCTAAATAAGTTGCATATGAGATTGAACAATTTATATGGATATTTTGTTTATAGAAATTGTTTGTCATGTTATTTAATTTATTTAAATAACATCAAATAACTAGTGAATGTGTATGTGTTATTCTAATAAAACGTTTATTGGATGAACAACTTTTAAAAGGAAATGATTTATTGATGTGTAATAAGTCATTTAACTTTTAAAGGGGGAAACACCATTTTAAAAGGGAGATTCGGCCGCCCTTGGAGAGTGGCTTTCTCTTGGTATTGTTGTTTTCCTTGAAAATATACACTCTTGAGACACACATTCACTCAATCTCTTCTTTCTCTCTCACACATGCAATAGAACAAAAAAAAGGGGTTTTCTTGTTCTTGATAGATAGAACTCGGCTGAAAGTTATTCCAGAAGAGTTTCTCTTCGTTTTGGTGTTCAATCCTAGCATCTAAGGTGTTTTGTGATAGTACTTGGGGTATACTAGCTTGAGGGATCCTTCCTTGGAGCCTTGGCCAAAGTTTTAGCAACTTATCTCTCTACCTTAGTCGACTTTTCAGCAGCAGAAAGGTAGTTAATCACAGCTTCATGTAGCTGTGATTTTATGTTGTTTTAACATATGTTCTTAGCTTGTTCATTCACATATTTAAGATCCTTGTTTTGGGTTTGCTTTATACATTGAAATGGTCACCTAATGAACATATTTTCAGCTTATAAGTAAGTAAATAATATGTTGAAATTCCGCTGCGTTTTCAGTAAGTTTAATGGGTTAAACTTTGTTTTATGTTCTTGCAAACCCTACAATGGCATCAAGAGCCGGTTATGTGGATAACTTGCTTATTCTTGTTCTTTAAAATCGGTTTTAGAAGGTTATTATCAACCTATTAGAGGCTGATTTTGGCTGATTTTGTAAACCCCAAGTCTTTCATGGTTATATCTTCATGCTTATGATTAAACTATGAAAGATGGAAATGTCAATTGGTTGATTATTTTGGATGTTGTTTGTTTGGACAAACAAACCCAAATTTTTAGTTTATGTTGGCTGAAAATTTTGGGTTTGATGGGGTTTATTTAGTTTGTTGATTGATGTTTATGATTGTTCTCTTGTTTGTGCATAACCTCTCTTTTGGCCTTGTGTTGTTTGGATGATTGGAATGGTTGTTTTATTCATTCAATTGGGTTGTAATATTCATCTTTATTATTGGGTTGTAATTATTTATTCATTTGGTTATGTAATTAATAGATTAGGTGCATTTCTTTTATTAGAAAAATGTATTAGGATACAATTTTGTAATAGGAAGATGCACAAGATCAAGACCCAAAGATGGACATCAAAGACATGGAACTTGAAGCATATGGATGCAAGTTCAAGTGGGGGCCTATGATGACCTCAATTTTGTGTTGATTTCCAACCTTAGGGAAGACCTTATGATCACACTTGTGATGGCAAACAAGCGTGGTCACAATAGTAGCTATGGTTATGCACATTATGGTTGTTTTGTTTATGCTTGTTTGTATGTGTTATTTGGTTGTATGGTTGATATCTTGATATGCATTACAAACTAATTAACAAACTTAACAAGCTATAAAAATGATGGTTCTTAATCATTAAAAAGTAATAGAATGTTATTAAAATGATTTAATGATTTTAAGGATTAAAAATTGGTTTTAATCAAAGGACCATAGGGTACCTTGTATTTGAAAGCATGCAAATACAAGTACATAGAGTTTTCTAAAACTTGTATTATGAAATCACTTAATTTTTAACAAGATCAACACCGTCCTTTTACACAACACTTGAGTCACTTGGGAACTCTTAGTGGGATAAAGGTCACCTAAACATTTTGAGGGAACTTGCGACTTGAGGTGAGAATGCCTTATTTGTGGGATAAAGGTCACTTAACCACTTATTTTGGCAAACTCACACGTAGGTGTAAGTAGGGTATCTTGATTTGCAAACCATGTCAAATGATCACCTACGGTGTGGTTTCCAAATGGTGTTGATGGGATTAACATGCCGACTTTACATATGATGTTCAAGTCGATCCATATTTCTAGAAGTTGCAAATGGTTGCAATCGTCAAACGTTGACCACCTTATTAATTTAAATCGTGGGATAAAGGTCACCTAACCGCAATTTAAATGTAATGTTGGATCTAGACTTTAATATTCAAATGACCTTAAAAGGCATTAATTTTAAAAATATAACTATATCGAAAATACTAAAATAGATCTTTGTTAAATTTTGTAGATGGCCACCAATAATGATAATCACGATAACTCATCCGCGTCCAACCAATCATTACGAGCAATCCTCCAAAAGGAACGTCTAAATCATAACAACTTTATTGATTGGTATCGAAACTTGAGAATCGTTCTCAAGCAAGAAAGACGATCATATATTTTAGACGACCCTATCCCCGATCAACCTGCTGAGGATGATGACGAGGCCTATAACGATTGGCTAAAGTACACTGAGGACTCCGTCCAAGTGTCTTGTCTCATTCTGGCAAGCATGACTCCGGATCTCCAAAAGGAGTATGAACATCACGGAGCTTATGACATGATAACTCAGCTGAAGGAAACGTTCCAACAGCAAGCAAGGGTTGAGCGCTTCGAAACGGTTCGAGCACTCCATGCATGTCGTATGGACGACAACCAATCTGTTTCATCTTATGTACTTAAGATGAAAAGTCATATTGACCACCTCGAGAGGCTTAATTGTCCCGTCTCGAAGGAATTGGCCACAGATTTGATCCTCAATGGCCTTACCAAGAAGTTCGAGACATTTGTGTTGAATTACAACATGAATGCTTGGGACAAAAGCATTGGTGAGCTTCACTCAATGCTAAAAACGGCCGAGGCGGCCATGGGTAAAAGGGTTTTACCCATTCTCACCATCAATGAAGGAGGGAACAAGAAAAGGCCTCATCCCGCACCCAAGGCAAAGGTTGCCAAGGGTAAGGGACCCGTATGGGGAAAAGGGAAAGGGGTGGCAAGGGTGCCACCCAAACCATAAGAGAAGAAGCAAAAGGTTGCTACCAATGACCCATGCTTCAAGTGTGGGGAGATTGGACATTGGGCAAGAAATTGTCATGTCCATCTGCAAGAGTTGAAAGCCAAGAGGGATGCCGGGCAGACCTCAGGTACAATATACATGATTCATATTGATCTTAATGTTACATCTTCAAACACATGGGTATTAGATACCGGATGTGGAACTCATATTTGCAATTTGTTGCAGGGGTTCAAAAGAAGTAGGGACTTCAATCAAGGGGATGTTAGCCTCTTCATGGGCAATGGAACCAAAGTCCAAGTTGAAGCTCGTGGGGACTACATCTTGAAACTTCCAAGTGGCTTGGATGTTATTTTGAAGAATGTTTTGTATGCTCCTAGTTAGACTAGGAACATTATTTCTGTATCCCAATTAAGACTTTATGATTATGTATTATCTTTTGTTGAAAATGATATTCATGTTTCTTTAAATGATATGTTCTATTTTAAAGCTATACCATTAATGGTATTTATGAATTGGTTCATGAAAATACTTTAAATAGTTCATTGTACCAAACTAGCACCAAGAAACTCAAGTTGGATTTGAATGAAACCTATCTTTGGCATTGTCGTCTTGGTCATATAAACAAGAAACGTATACAAACACTTCAAAAGAATGGTCTTTTAAAAACGAATGAATGTGATTCATTTGATGTATGTGAGTCTTGTTTACAAGGTAAAATGACTAAGGCACCCTTTAGTGGAACTAACGAAAGGGCAAAAGATTATTAGGAATCATACATTCGGATGTATGGGTCCTTTTAAGCCAATGACTAGGAATGGTGAAAGATACTTCATTACCTTTACCGACGATTATAGTCGCTATGGGTATGTGTACTTATTAAGGCACAAAGATGAAGCTTTTGAAATGTTTAAAATCTTCTAGAATGAAGTAGAAAATCAACTCAACAAGTCGATTAAAGTTCTCCGCACCGATAGAGGAGGTGAATACCTCTGTGATGCTTTTCAAGACCATCTTAGGAGTTGTGGGATTGTCTCACAACTCACTCCACCTGGAACACCACAACACAATGGTGTGTCTGAGAGGAGGAATCGAACCTTATTGGATATGGTCCGATCTATGATGGCTAGAAGCACATTATCTCTATCATTTTGGGGTTTCGCTTTGCTCTCCGCGGCCCGTATTCTAAATATGGCCCAACCAAAAAGGTGGAAAGGACACCTTTCGAGATATGGCATGGAAGAGTTCTATCCCTATCATACTTAAGGGTCTGGGGTTGTGAGGCTTATGTTAAGACTCCCACCCCAAACAAATTGGAAGTCCGATCCACCAAGTGTATCTTTGTTGGATACCCTAGAGATTCTATGGGATATTATTTCTATGATCCATTGAACAAAAGGTGTTGTTGCCAGAAAGGGTGAGTTCTTAGAAGCAAAGTTCCTTATGGAAGGAACTAGCAGTAGAACAGTGAATCTTGAGGAGGATCAAGAACCACAACACGATGCACGTTTGGTTGAAGTTAGCACTCAACATGAGGATGTTGAAGTTGATCAAGTAGTTGATCAATACACACAAAACGTTCGTAGAAGTGGTAGAACTAGTAATCCACATGAAAGATACGGATTTTTCATGGATGGATGCTATGTGGTAGATTCAGATGAACCAACCACATACCATGATGCAGTGTCCAATTTGGATTGTGATAAATGGCTTGAGGCCATGAACGTTGAGATGCAATCCATGTATGACAATCAAGTTTGGGAACTTGTTGTACCACCTCCTAATTCCAAGGTAGTTGGAAGTAAGTGGGTTTTCAAGAAGAAAACCGATATGCATGGAAACTTGGATACTTATAAAGCTAGACTTGTAGCAAAGGGTTTCACTCAAACTCAAGGGGTTGATTATGATGAAACCTTCTCACCTGTTGCGATGCTAAAGTCTATAAGGATATTGTTTGCCATAGCTGCTCATTATGATTATGAGATTTGGCAAATGGATGTCAAAACCGCTTTCCTAAATGGATATCTTGAGGAAGATGTTTATATGGTTCAGCCTAAAGTTTTTGTCGATCCAAAACATCCTAATAAAGTATGCAAGTTAAAGAAATCAATCTATGGATTGAAACAAGCATCGAGAAGCTGGAATCATCGTTTTGATGAGGAGGTAAAGAAATTTGGCTTTATCAAAAACGCTGATGAGGCTTGTGTGTATAAGAAGGCTAGTGGGAGCACAATAACTTTCCTAGTATTGTATGTTGATGACATACTACTATTTGGAAATGACATTCCAACCTTGGAAAGTGTAAAAACCTGGCTTGGAAGTTGTTTTTCCATTAAGGATCTTGGAGAAGCCGCCTATATTCTGGGAATAAAGATCTATAGGGATAGATCTAGACGGCTGATTGGTTTAAATCAAAGTGCGTATATTGATAAAATCTTGAAAAGGTTCAAGATGGAGAACTCTAAGAAAGGTACCGTACCTATTCAAAGAGGAACGATATTGAGTACGACTCAATGTCCTAGCTCAAAGGATGAGCAGGATAAAATGAAGGCTATCCCATACGCATCTGCTATTGGCTCTATCATGTATGCGATGATATGCACTCGACCGGATGTATCATGCGCCTTAAGCATGACAAGCCGTTACCAGCAAAATCCTGGAAACAGTCATTGGATGGCTGTTAAGAACATACTTAAATACCTAAGGAGGACAAGAGATATGTTCTTAATCTATGGATCTGGTGATGAGGAACTCGTTGTAAAAGGTTACACGGATGCGAGTTTCCAAACCGATCGTGATGATTCTCGGTCACAATCGGGATATATTTTCATTCTGAATGGAGGAGCGGTCTCTTGGAAAAGCTCCAAACAGGATGTGGTGGCTCTATCAACTACAGAATCAGAATACGTCGCCGCCTCATTGGCAGCTCAAGAAGCTGCATGGTTAAAGAAATTCATTGCCGATTTAGGGTTTGTCCCTTCCATTCAGGACCCCCTAGAGATCTTTTGTGACAACAAGGGTGCGATTGCTCAAATCAAGGAACCTCGTGCTCACCAAAAGACTAGGCACATTGAGCGGAGATTCAACTACATACGAGATGAAGTTGAAAAAGGAAAGATATGTATTCGCAAAGTTCACACGGATCAGAACATTGCGGATCCTCTCACGAAGCTCCTTGAAAAGGCAAAGCACGAAGGTCATACTTGTGCCATGGGACTTCGATATTCTAGTGATTGGATTTGATCTGTAATTTTGTATTTGGATATGTGGAACTCTCTATTATTTGAATAAAATTATTTGGTTATAATGTTTCAATTAATGTTCCAATTTAGCATGTTTAATCCATGAGTAAACTGTTTACTCTAAATGTCCGTAGTCGTTCATACTTGTGGGAACAAGTGTGAGGGTAAGATTATTATGAACTTGGATTGGTTGATATTCATAAGGATGAATATAGAGCAATGGGTTGCTACCAAGGTTCATAGATATTTGTGGGATACAAATATTGGACTAACCCGCAACTCAAACTTTACTACATGGAATCTTATTGATTGATCATAAGTAATTTTGAGTAAAGGCGAACATCATTTGGTATCCTCCGACCTGAGATACATATTGGGTTTTGATATTCACCAAGTATTATACCTTGAACTAATTCTTCACTGTCCTGAAATAGTGGACAGCACATAAGGATATGTTCAGGTATGACATGAGGTGTTTGTGAGAAACGTATGTGGTCAAGATGGAATTTGTTCCTCTTATTAGTTGAGAGTTAGATGTCTAAGGCCTGATAAGTTAAATCAACAAGGAATGATCACTCTATGTTCTTGTATTTAACATGACATCTGTAACAAAAGGATAGATGATTGATTCACCTAAATCATTTCAAGTAGGATACTTGAATAAGATGATGTTATTGAATGGCTATAAGTCATGCGTATTAAGGGTAGTAAACCGTTGTTAGGCAGTATTTACTGCTTGCATCAATCTTCTATGAGTCTTGGGCAAGTGGGAGATTGTTAGATTCTATATGCCCAAGACACATAGAACATTGATGCGGTTAGTATGTCATGATCCAAGTCGGGTTATACCCAATAACAAGCTTTGCAATCACCGAAAATTATTCAATTGATGATATGATCATGCAATTAAATAATAACACCAAATTTAGAAAATGGGTTTTCTAAATAAGTTGCATATGAGATTGAACAATTTATATGGATATTTTGTTTATAGAAATTGTTTGTAATGTTATTTAATTTATTTAAATAACATCAAATAACTAGTGAATGTGTATGTGTTATTCTAATAAAACGTTTATTGGATGAACAACTTTTAAAAGGAAATGATTTATTGATGTGTTAATAAGTCATTTAACATTTAAGGGGGGAAACACCATTTTAAAAAGGGAGATTCGGCCGCCCTTGGAGAGTGGCCTTTCTCTTGGTATTGTTGTTTTCCTTGAAAATATACACTCTTGAGACACACATTCACTCAATCTCTTCTTTCTCTCTCACACATGCAATAGAACAAAAAAAAGGGGTTTTCTTGTTCTTGATAGATAGAACTCGGCTGAAAGTTATTCCAGAAGAGTTTCTCTTCGTTTTGGTGTTCAATCCTAGCATCTAAGGTGTTTTGTGATAGTGCTTGGGGTATACTAGCTTGAGGGATCCTTCCTTGGAGCCTTGGCCGAAGATTTAGCAACTTATCTCTCTACCTTAGTCGACTTTTCAGCAGCAGAAAGGTAGTTAATCACAGCTTCATGTAGCTGTGATTGTATGTTGTTTTAACATATGTTCTTAGCTTGTTCATTCACATATTTAAGATCCTTTGTTTTGGTTTGCTTTATACATTGAAATGGTCACCTAATGAACATATTTTCAGCTTATAAGTAAGTAAATAATATGTTGAAATTCCGCTGTGTTTTCAGTAAGTTTAATGGGTTAAACTTTGTTTTATGTTCTTGCAAACCCTACAGTCAAGTGTTTTGGGGGAGTTTGAGAGTAGTGAATCAAATTCAAGGGTGGGTTGAGTGGTCTCGTGTTCATTTTTCATTTCGATTTAAAGAATATATACAAACATTTCATTTTTGATTATTTATTATGAGTTTATAGATTGTTATGGTTATAGTTGATCAAATTAGACTCGGAGTGTGTTTAGAAGGTTACAGAATTGCAACTCCATAGGAATGAAGGTTTTTACGATAAGATCAACTCCATAGGAATCACCACTCTATTTAGTGTTTTTTGTAAACCTTATTTAATTTAACATATATCATGTTATAACTTTCGAGAATACTTGGGTGCACAAATCTGTACTTGCACCACTTCAAGCGAAATACAAGTAGATCCAGGTTAGTTAGTCGTGTGTGTTTTATTTAACTTCTTATTCATTGATCATACTTCGAGTTACATCTTCGATATCTATTTACTTTCATTCAACACCTGTGAAATGATTATTGAATAGTATTGAATGAATACGAGTGGTCTCTTGATCGTTTGCAACATATATGGTTGCCTTGGTTCCCTCAATAACGGATTCTATATATAGATTTGTCATTTTGATTCATTTCAGTGGATTTTCTTGGCAAGAGCGGCTTAAAGATGGTGGCCGAGTGTATTGGATGAGTTTGAGAGTAGTGAATGGAATTCAAGTGTGGGTTAAGTGGTCTCGTGTTCAATTTTGTTTCTGTTTTAAAGAATATATATAAATATTTCATTTTTGATTATTTATTGTGATTTTAGTGATCATTTTTGTTATAGTTGTTCAAATTAATCTCGGAGTATGTTTAGAATGTTACAGAATCCTAACTCCAAAGGATTGAAGGTTGTTACGATAAGATAAACCTTTCCATTCAAGATCTATATCTATTTCGTGTTTTCGTAAATGTATTTCATTAAACATGTATCATGTTAAGCTTTCGAGAATACTTGGATGCACAAATCTTTACTTGTACAACTCCGAGCAAAATACCAATAGATCAAGGTTAGTTGGTCATGAGTTTGATTTAACTTCGTATTCATTGATCACATATTGAGTTATATATTTGATAGTTGATTACTTTCATTCCATAACTATGATTTGATTCTTGATTTGTATTGATAGAATACGAGTAGTCTCTTTGTCCTTTGCAAAATATATGGTTCCCAGCACTTAATAATGGATTCTATAAATAGAGTTGTCGCTCTGATTCATTTCAGTGGAATTTCTAGGCAAGACGAGCTTAAACATGGTCGTCACGTGTTTTAGGGGAGTTTGAGAGTTATGAATCGAATTCAAGGGTGGGTTAAGTGGTTGCGTGTTCGGTTTTGGTTCCAGTTTAAAGAATATATACAAATATTTAGAAGGTTATATAATCACAACTCCGAAGGAATAAAGGTTCTTACGATAAAAGAAACCATTCCATTCAAGATCTAAATCTATTTAGTGTTTTTTTTGTAAACGTATTTAACATGTATCATGTTAAGCTTTCGAGAATCCTTGGATGCACAAATCCGTAATTTCACCACTTCGAGCGAAATATAGGTAGATCTAGGTTAGTTGGTCGTGTGAGTTAAATTTAACTTCTTATTCATTGATCACACTTCGTGTTACATCTTTGATATCTATTTACTTTCATTCACCAACTATGATTTGATTATTGATTCATATTGAATGTATACGAGTAGTCTCTTTGTCCTTTGAAACATATATGGTTGCCTTGGCGCTTAATACGGATTCTATAAATAGAGTTGTTGCCTTGATTCATTTCAGCGGATTTTCTAGGCAAGAGGGTCTTAAATATGGTGGTCTAATATTTTGGATGAGTTTGAGAGTAGAGAATCGAATTCAAGGATGGGTTGAGTGGTCTCGTGTTCAGTTTGAGTTCCAGTTAAAAGTATGTAAAAAAATATTTCAGTTTTGATTATTTATTGTGATTTTAGTGTTCGTTATGGTTATAATTGATCAAATTATTCTCGGAGTGTGTTTAGAAGGTTATAGAATTACAACTCCATAGGATTGAAGGTGTTACTATAAGATAAACCATTCCATTAAAGATTTATATCTATTTAGTGTTTTTGTAAATGTATTTCATTAAACGTGTATAATGTTAAGCTTTTGAGAATACTTAGATGCATAAATCCATACTCGCACAACTTACAACGAAATACAACTAGATCTTGGTTAGTTAGTCATGTAAGCTTGATTTAATTTTTACTCGTTGATCACACATCGAGTAACATCTTTGATATCTGATTACTTTCATTCCACAACTGTGATTTGATTGTCGATTCATATCGAATGAATACGAGTAGTCTCTTGGTCCTTTGCAACATATATGTGGTTTCCTTGGCCCTCAAAAACGTATTCTATAAACAGAGTTGTCGCTTTGATTCATTTCCATGGATTTTCTAGGATACAGGGCTTAAAGATGGTGGTTGACTGTTTTTGATGAGTTTGAGAGTAGTGAATCGAATTCAAGGGTGAGTTGACTAGTCTTGTCTTAAGTTTTGGTTCTAGTTTATAGAATATATACAAATATTTCATTATCGATTATTTCTTGTGATTTTTGTGATTGTTATGGTTATGGTTGATCAAATTATTCTCAAAGTGTGTTTAGAAGGTTTTAGAATCAAAATTCCATAGGAATGAAGGTTTTTACGATAAGATAAACCTTTCCATTTAAGATTTATTTCTATTTAGTGTTTTTGTAAACGTATTTAATTAAACCTGTGTCATGTTATACTTTCGAGAATCTTTGGATGCCCAAATCCATACTTGCACAACTTCAAGAGAGATACAAGTAGATCTTGGTTAGTTGATCATGTAAGTTTGATTAAATTCTTTCTCATAGATCACACATCGAGTTACATCTTTGATATCTGATTACTTTCATTCCACAACTGTGATTTGATTTTTGATTCATATCGAATGAATACGAGTAGTCACTGGGTCCTTTTAAACATATATATGGTTGACTTAGCCCTCAAAAACGTATTCTATAAACAGAGTTGTCGCTTTGATTCATTTAAGTGGATTTTCTAAGAAAGAGGGGCTTAAAGATGGTGGTCGAGTGTTTTGGATGAGTTTAAGAGTGGTGAATCGAATTCAACGGTGGGTTGACTGATCTTGTGTTCAGTTTTGGTTCAATTCATAGAATATATAGAATATTTCATTATTGAATATTTCTTTTGATTTTGTGATTGTTATGGTTATGGTTGATCAAATTATTCTTGAAGTGTGTTTAGAAGGTTTTAGAATCACAATTCCATAGGAATGAAGGTTGTTAAGATAAGATAAACCTTTCCATTCAAGATCTATATCTATTTCGTTTTTTTGTAAACGTATTTAATTAAACCTATGCCATGTTATCCTTTCGAGAAAATTTGGATGCCCAAATCCGTACTTGCACCACTTCAAGCGAGATACAAGTAGATCTTGGTTAGTTGATCATGTAAGTTTGATTAATTCTTTCTCATAGATCACACATCGAGTTACATCTTTGATATCTGATTACTTTCATTCCACAACTGTGATTTGATTTTTGATTCATATCGAATGAATACGAGTAGTCACTGGGTCCTTTTAAACATATATATGGTTGACTTAGCCCTCAAAAACGTATTCTATAAACAGAGTTGTCGCTTTGATTCATTTAAGTGGATTTTCTAAGAAAGAGGGGCTTAAAGATGGTGGTCGAGTGTTTTGGATGAGTTTAAGAGTGGTGAATCGAATTCAACGGTGGGTGACTGATCTTGTGTTCAGTTTTGGTTCAATTCATAGAATATATAGAATATTTCATTATTGAATATTTCTTTTGATTTTGTGATTGTTATGGTTATGGTTGATCAAATTATTCTTGAAGTGTGTTTAGAAGGTTTTAGAATCACAATTCCATAGGAATGAAGGTTGTTAAGATAAGATAAACCTTTCCATTCAAGATCTATATCTATTTCGTTTTTTTGTAAACGTATTTAATTAAACCTATGCCATGTTATCCTTTCGAGAAAATTGGATGCCCAAATCCGTACTTGCACCACTTCAAGCGAGATACAAGTAGATCTTGGTTAGTTGATCATGTAAGTTTGATTAAATTCTTTCTCATAGATCACACATCGAGTTACATCTTTGATATCTGATTACTTTCATTCCAAAACGGTGATTTGATTTTTGATTCATATCGAATGAATACGAGTAGTCTCTGGGTCCCTTTAAACATATATATGGTTGCCTTGGCCCTCAAAAACGTATTCTATAAACAGAGTTGTCGCTTTGATTCATTTCAGTGGATTTTCTAGGAAAGAGGGGCTTAAAGATGGTGGTCAAGTGTTTTGGATGGGTTTGAGAGTAGTGAATCGAATTTATGGGTGAGTTGACCGGTCTTGTGTTTAGTTTTGGTTCAATTTATAGAATATATATAAATATTTCATTTTTGAATGTTTCTTGTGATTTTTGTGATCGTTATGGTTATGGTTGATCAAATTATTCTCGGAGTGTGTTTAGAAGGTTTTAAAATCACAATTCTATAGGAATGAAGGTTGTTACGATAAGATAAACCTTTCCATTCAAGATCCATATCTATTTATTGTTTTTTTAAACGTATTTAATTAAACATGTGTCATGTTATGCTTTCGAGAATACGTGGATGCCTAAATCCGTTCTTGCACCACTTCAAGCGAGATACAAGTAGATCTTGGTTAGTTGATCATGTAAGTTTGATTTAAATTTTTTCTCATAGATCACACATCGAGTTACATATTTGATATCTGATGACTTTCATTCCACAACTATGATTTGATTTTTGATTCATATCGAATGAATACGGGTAGTCTCTGGGTCCTTTTAAACATATATATTGTTGCCTTGGCCCTCAAAAACGTATTCTAGAAACAGAGTTGTCGCTTTGACTCATTTCAGTGGATTTTCTTGGAAAGAGGGGCTTAAAGATGGTGGTCGAGTGTTTTGGATGTGTTTGAGAGTAGTGAATCGAATTCAAGGGTGGGTTGAGTGGTCTCGTGTTCAGTTTTGGTTCCAGATTATAGAATATATACAAATATTTCATTTTTTATTATTTCTTGTGATTTTTGTGATCGTTATGGTCATGGTTAATCAAATTATTCTCGGAGTGTGTTTAGAAGATTTTAGAATCATAATTCCATAGGAATGAAGGTTGTTATGAAAAGATAAACCTTTCCATTCAAGATCTATATCTATTTAGTGTTTTAGTAAACGCATTTAATTAAACTTGTTTCATGTTATGCTTTCGAGAATACTTGGATGCCCAAATCCATACTTGCACCACTTCAAGTGAGATACAAGTAGATTTTGGTTAGTTGATCATCTAAGTTTCATTTAAATTCTTTCTCATAGATCACACATTGAGTTACATCTTTTATATCTGACTATTTTCATGCCACATCTGTGATTTGATTTTGGACTCGTATTGAATGAATACGAGTAATCTCTTGGTCCTTTGCAACATATATATGGTTGCCTAGGCGCTCTTTAACGGATTCTATTAACAGAGTTGTCGCTTTGATTCATTTTAGTTGATTTTCTAAGCAAGAATGGCTTAAAATGGTGGTCTAGTGTTTTGGATAAGTTTGAGAGTAGAGAATTGAATTCAAGTGTGGATTGAGTGGTTTCATGTTCAGCTTTGGTTCTGGTTTAAAAAATATACACAAATATTTCATTTTTGATTATTTATTGTGATATTAATGATTGTTATTATTATAGTTGATAAAATTTGTCTTAGAGTGTGTTTAGAATGTTACAAATTCACAACTCTAAGGATTAAAGGTTGTTACGATAAGATAAACATTTCCATTCATGATCTATATCTATTTAGTGTTTTGGTAAAATGATTTCATTTAACATGTATCATGTTAAGCTTTCAAGAATACTTGGATGCACAAATCTGTACTTGCACCACTCTGAGTGAAATACGAGTAGATCGAGGTTAGTTGATCAAATGTTTAGTTACATGTTTTATATTTGATTAGTTTCATTCCACTACTGTGCTTTGATTCTTGATTTGTATTGATAGAATACGAGTAGTCTCTTGGTCCTTTGCAACATATATGGTTGCCTTGGCGCTTAATAATGGATTCTATAAATAGAGTTGTCGATTTGATTCATTTCAATGGATTTTCTAGGCAAGGGGGTCTTAAATATGGTCGTCTAATGTTTTGGATGAGTTTGAGAGTAGTGAATCGAATTCGAGGGTGGGCTGAGTTGTCTCGTGTTCTGTTTTTGTTCCGGATTATAGGATATATAAAAATATTTCATTTTTGATTATTTAATGTGATTTTAGTGATCGTTATGATTATAATTGATCGAATTATTCCCCGAGTGTGTTTAGAAGGTTATAGAATCACAACTCCATAGCATTAAAGGTTATTACGATAAGATAAACCTTTCCATTCAAGATCTATATCTATTTAGTGTTTTTGTAAACGTATTTCATTAAACATGTATCATGTTAAGCTTTGGAGAATACTTGGATGCACAAATCCGTCCTTGCACCACTTCGAGCGACATAATGGTAGATCTTGGTTAGTTGTTCGTGTAAGTTTGATTTAAGTTTTACTCATTGATCACACATCGTGTTATCTTTTGATATCTTATTATTTTCATTCCACAACTCTAATTTGATTTTTGATTCGTATTGAATGAATACGAGTAGTCTCTGTGTCCGTTGAAACATATATATGGTTGCCTTAGCGCTCAATACAAATTCTATAAACAAAGTTGTCACTTTGATTCTTTTCAGTGGATTTTCTTGGCAAGAGGGGCTTAAAGATGGTGGTCGAGTGTTTTGTATAAGTTTGAGAGTAATGAATCAAATTCAAGGGTGGGTTGAGTGGTTTCATATTCAGCTTTGGTTCTGGTTTAAAGAATATATACAAATATTTCATATTTGATTATTTATTGTAATTTTAGTGATCGTTATGGTTATAGTTGATCAAATTTGTCTCAATTTGTGTTTAGAAATTATAGAATCATAGCTCTAGAGGAGTAAAGATTGTTATGATAAGATAAACCTTTTCATTCAAGGTCTATATCTATTTAGTGTTTTGGTAAAAGTATTTCATTTAACATGTATCATGTTAGCTTACGAGAATACTTGGATACACAAATTCGTACTTGCACAACTTCAAGCGAAATACAAGTAGATCTTGGTTAGTTGGTTGTGTAACTTTGATTCATATTCTTACTCATAGATCACACATCGAGTTACATCTTTGATATCAGATTACTTTCATCCCACAACTGTGATTGATTCTCAATCCATATTGAAAGAAAACGACTAGTCTCCCGGTCCTTTGCAACATATGTAGGGTTACCTTCACACTCAATAACTGATTGTATAAACAGAGTTGTCACTTTGATTCATTTTAGTGGATTTTCTAAGCAAGAGGGGCTTAAATACGGTGGTTTGATGTTTTGGATGAGTTTGAGAGTAGTGAATCGAATTCAAGGGTGGGTTGTGTGTTCTCGTGTTTAGTTGGGTTCTACTTTAAAGAGTATATACAAACATTTCATTTTTGATTATTTATTGTGATTTTAGTCATCGTTATTTTTATAATTGGTCAAATTATTCTCGAAGTGTGTTTAAAAGGTTATAGAATCACAACTCCATAGGATTGAAGGTTGTTACAATAAGATAAACCATTCCATTCAAGATCTATAACTATTTAGTGTTTTTTGTAAATGTGTTTCATTAAACATGTATCACGCTAAGCTTTGGAGAATACTTGTGTGCAGAAATTCGTACTTGCACCACTTAGAGCAAAATACAAGTAGCTCTTGTTTAGTTGGCCGTGTAAGTTTAATTTAATTTTTACTCATTGATCACACATCGATTTACATATTTGATATCTGACTATTTTCATGCGACAACTGTGATTTGATTTTTGATTCGTATTGAATGAATACGAGTAAT
Organism: Flaveria trinervia; assembly: GCA_025506515.1. Lineage (NCBI taxonomy): Eukaryota > Viridiplantae > Streptophyta > Magnoliopsida > Asterales > Asteraceae > Flaveria > Flaveria trinervia. Next base: position 54,171,141 of record CM046443.1, on the reverse strand, counting down.
CTCTTGGTCCTTTGCAACATATATATGGTTGCCTTGGCGCTCTATAATGGATTCTATTAATAGAGTTGTCGCTTTGATTCATTTCAAGCAAGAATGGCTTAAAAATGGTGGTCTAGTGTTTTGGATAAGTTTGAGAGTAGAGAATTGAATTCAAGTGTGGGTTGAGTGGTTTCGTGTTCAGCTTTTGTTCGGGTTTAAAGAATATACACAATTATTTCATTTTTGATTTTTTATTGTGATTTTAATGATTATTATGATTATAGTTGATAAAATTTGTCTTAGAGTATGTTTAGAATATTATAGATTCATAACTTCTAAGGATTAAAGGTTGTTACGATAAGATAAAAATTTCCATTCATGATCTATATCTATTTAGTGTTTTGGTAAAATGATTGTATATAACATGTATCATGTTAAGCTTTCAAGAATACTTGGGTGCATAAATCTGTACTTGCACCACTCCTAGCGGTATACAAGTAGATCTAGGTTAGTTGATCAAACGTTCAGTTACATTTTTATAGTTGATTAGTTGCATTCCACTACTGTGCTTTGATTCTTGATTCATATTGATAGAATACGAGTAGTCTCTTGGTCCTTTGCAACATATATGGTTGCCTTTGTGCTTAATAACGGTTTCTATAAATAGAGTTGTCGATTTATTCATTTCAATGGGTTTTCTACGCAAGAGGGTATTAAATATGGTGGTCTAATGTTTTCGATGAGTTTGAGAGTAGTGAATCGAATTCGAGGGTGGGTTGAGTTGTCTTGTGTTCTGTTTTGGTTCCAGTTTATAGAATATATAAAAATATTTCATTTTTGATAATTTATTGTGATTTTAGTGATCATTATGGTTATAATTGATCAAATTATTCCCGGAGTGTGTTTAGAAGGTTATAGAATAACAACTCCATAGGATTAAAGGTTATTACAATAAGATAAACCTTTCCATTCAAGATCTATATCTATTTAGTGTTTTTGTGACACCCTACAGATATCCCAATTTGGCCGTGGACAAAAGAGATTCTTGGTTCATAAGTAATATATGGCCTCTAATATGAACAACGCGTTTTGGGCGTATTGGCTATGGATGATTGGACAACTCCATAGTTAAGCGTGCTTAGGTGGAAGCAATCCAGGGATGGGTGACCTCCCTGGGAAGTTTTCACCTGGGCAACCAAAAGCAAACCGTGAGCTCCTCTTGGGCAAAGCGAATAATATTGTTGGTGTGAGGGGCCGAGTGTTACAGAATGGTATCACAGCCACTCCTATGTCGTTCGGGGTGTGAGACATACCTCACCAAGGATGGTGACTTCTTAGGCTCATCGGGGACGATGAGTTCATAAAGGGGGTGCTTGTGACACCCTACACATATCCCACATTGGCCGTGGACAAGAGAGATTCCGGTTCATAAGTAATATCTGGCCTCTAATATCAACAGCATGTTTTGGGCGTACTTTTTGTGGATGAGAGGAAACTCCACAGTTAAGCGTGCTTAGGTGGAAGCAATCCAGGGATGGGTGACCTCCCTAGGAAGTTTTCACCTGGGCAACCAAAAGCAAACCCGTGAGCTCCTCTTGGGCAAAGCGAAAAATATTGTTCGTGTGAGGGGCCGGGTGTTATAGTTTTTGTAAACGTATTTCATTAAACATGTATCATGTTAACCTTTGGAGAATACTTGGATGCACAAATCCGTCCTTGCACCACTTCGAGCGAAATACAGGTAGATCTTGGTTAGTTGGTCGTGTAAGTTTGATTTAATTTTTACTCATTGATCACACATCGAGTTAATATCTAATTATTTTCATTCAACAACTATAATTTGATTTTCAATTCGTATTGAATGAATAAGAATAGTATTTGTGTTCGTTGAAACATATATATGGTTGCCTTAGTGCTCAATAACAGATTCTATAAACAGAGTTATCGCTTTGATTCATTTCAGTGGATTTTCAAGGCAAGAGGGGCTTAAAGATGGTGGTTGAGTGTTTTGTATGAGTTTGAGAGTAGTGAATCAAATTCAAGGGTGGGTTGAGTGTTTTCATATTCAGCTTGGTTCTGGTTAAAGAATATATACAAATATTTTATATTTGATTATTTATTATAATTTTAGTGACGTTATGGTTATAGTTGATCAAATTTGTCTTAAATTATGTTTAGAAGTTACAGAATCATAGCTGCAAAGGATTAAAGGTTGTTATGATAAGATAAACCTTTTCATTCAAGATCTATATCTATTAGTGTTTTGGTAAAAGTATTTCATTTAACATGTATCACGTTAAGCTTACGATAATACTTGGATACACAAATTCGTACTTGCACAATTTCAAGCGAAATAGTAGATCTTGGTTAGTTCGTCATGTAATTTTGATTCAAATTCTTACTCATAGATCACACATCAAGCTACATCTTTGATATCTCATTACTTTCATCCCACAACTATGATTTGATTCTCAATCCGTATTGAAAGAAAACGAGTAGTCTCTTGCTCCTTTGCAACATATCTATGGTTACCTTGGCGCTCAATAAGTGATTGTATAAACAGAGTTGTCGCTTTGATTCATTTTAGTGGATTTTCTAGGCAAGAGGGGATTAAATATGATGGTCTGATGTTTTGGATGAGTTTGAGAGTAATGAATCGAATTCAAGGGTGGGTTGAGTGGTCTCGTGTTCAGTTTGGGTTCTGGTTTATAGAGTATATACAAATATTTCATTTTTGATTATTTATTGTGATTTTACTAATTGTTATGTTTATAATTGATCAATTTATTCTTGAAGTGTGTTTAAAAGGTTATAGAATCACAACTCCATAGGATTGAAGGTTGTTACAATAAGATAAACCTTTCCATTCAAGATCTATAATTATTTAGTGTTTTTGTAAATGTGTTTCATTAAACATGTATCACGCTAAACTTTGGAGAATACTTGGGTGCAGAAATCCGTACTTGCACCACATAAAGCAAAATACAAGTAGATCTTGTTTAGTTGGCCGTGTAAGTTTGATTAAATTTTTACTCATTGATCACACATCGATTTACATCTTTGATATCTGACTATTTTCATGCCACAACTATGATTTGATTTTCGATTTGTATTGAATGAATACGAGTAATCTCTTGGTCTTTTGCAACATATATATGGTTGCATTGGCGCTCTATAATGGATTCTATTAACAGAGTTGTCGCTTTGATTCATTTTAGTTGATTTTCTAAGCAAGAATGGCTTAAAAATGGTGGTCTAGTGTTTTGGATAAGTTTGAGAGTAGAGAATTGAGTTCAAGTGTGGGTTGAGTGGTTTTGTGTTCAGCTTTGGTTCTGTTTTAAAGAATATACACAAATATTTTATTTTTGATTATTTATTGTAATTTTAGTGATCGTTATGGTTATAGTTGATCAAATTTGTCTCAATTTGTGTTTAGAAATTATAGAATCATAGCTCCAGAGGAGTAAAGATTGTTATGATAAGATAAACCTTTTCATTCAAGGTCTCTATCTATTTAGTGTTTTGGTAAAAGTATTTCATTTAACATGTATCATGTTTATAGGATATATAAAAATATTTCATTTTTTATTATTTATTGTGATTTTAGTGATCGTTATAGTTATAGTTGTTCAAATTTGTCTCAGAGTGTGTTTTGAAGGTTACAGAATCACTACTCCAAAGGATTAAAGGTTGTTACTATATGATAAACCTTTCCATTCAAGATTTATATCTATTTTGTGTTTAAGTAAAAGTATTTCATTTAACATGAATCATGTTAAACTTTTGAGAATACTTTGATTTAACTTCTTATTCATTGACCACACGTTCAGTTACATCTTTGATAGCTGCTAACTTTTATTCCAACTCTGTGATTTGATTTTCGGTTCATATTGAATGAATACAAGTAGTCTCTTGGTCCTTTGCACCATATGTATGGTTGCCTTGGGGCTCAATAACGGATTCTATAAACAAAGTTGTCGCTTTGATTGATTTTAGTGGATTTTCTAGGCAAGAGGTGCTTAAAACTGGTGGTTGAGTGTTTTGGATGAGTTTGAGAGTAGAGAACTGAATTCATGGGTGGGTTGCCGAACATCCAATGGACCATGGGCTAAACGACCACTACCTAAAAGGACTATGTCCATGGGACCACCCCCTTTTCCTTCAGTCACATCCAGGCTTTTTAGAGAATCCCGTTCCTGTCTCGTAGGACTTGTTTGGTTCTGGCATAAGGAAAATATAAAAATATTTTATTTTTCATTATTTATTGTGATTTAAATTATTATTGTGGTTATAGTTGATAAAATTTGTCCAGAGTGTGTTTAACATGTTAGAGAATCACAACTCCAAAGGATTAAAGGTTGTTATTATAAGATAAATCTTTTCATTCCAGATCTATATCTATAGTGTTTTCATAAAAGTATTTCATTTAACATTAATCGTGTTAAGCTTTCGAGAATACTTGGATGCACAAATCTGTACTTGCACCATTCCGAGCAAAATACAAGTAGATCGAGGTTAGTTGGTCGTGTAAGTTTGATTTAACTTCTTATTCATTGATCACACATTCAGTTACATCTTTGATTGCTAATTACTTTCATTCCACTACTGTGATTGATTCACGATTCATATAAATATAATACAAGTTGTCTCTTTGTCCTTTGCAACATATATAGTTGCCTTGACGCTTAATAACAGATTCTATAAATAGAGTTGTCGCTTTGATTCATATTAGTGGAATTTCGAGGAAAAAGGGTCTTAAATATGGTGGTCTAATGTTTTGGATGAGTTTGTGAGTAGAGAATCGAATTCAAAGGTGAGTTGAGTGGTCTCTTGTTTAGTTGGGTTCTGGTTTAAAGTATATATACAAATATTTCATTTTTGATTATTTATTGTGATTTTAGTGATCGTTATGGTTATAATTGATCAAATTATTCCCGGAGTGTGTTTAGAAGGTTATAGAATCACAACTCCATAGGATTGAAGGTTGTTATGATAAGATATACCTTTCCATTCAAGATCTATATTTATTTAGTGTTTTTTAAATATATTTCATTAAACAAGTATCATGTTAAGATTTGGAGAATACTTGGATGCACAAATCCTTACTTGCACAACTTAAAGCGAAATACGAGTAGATCTTACTTAGTTGGTCGTGTAAGTTTGATTTAATTTTTACTCATTGATCACACATGGAGTTACATCTTTGATATCTCATTACTTTCATTCCACAACTTTGATTTGATTTTTGATTCATATTGAATGATAACGAGTAGTCTCTTGGTCCTTTGCAACATATATATGGTTGCCTTGGCGCTCAATAACGGATTTTATAAAAATAGTTGTCGCTTTGATTATTTCAGTGTATTTTCTAGGCAAGAGGGCTTAAAGATGGTGGACAAGTGTTTTGTATCAGTTTGAGAGTATTGAATCGATTTCAAGGGTAGGTTGAGTGGTCTCATGTTTAGTTTTGGTTTCGGTTAATACAATATATACAAATATTTTTTTGATTATTTTTTGTGCTTTTACTGATCGTTATGGTTATAGTGGATCTAATTATTCTCGGAGTGTGTTTAGCAGGTTACAGAATTACAACTACATAGGAATGAAGGTTGTTACGAAAAGATAAACCTTTCCTTTCAAGATCTATATATATTTAGGGTTTTTGTGAACTTATTTAAATTAACATGTATCATGTTAAGCTTTGGAGAATACTTGGATGCACAAATCCGTACTTCCACCACGTCCGGCAAAATACAAGTAGATCTTGGTTAGTTGGTCTTGTAAGTTTGATTTAATTTTTACTCATTGATCACACATCAAGTTACATCTTTGATATCTGATAACTTTCATTCCACAGTTGTGATTTGGTTTTCGATTCGTATTGAATGAATACGAGAAGTCTCTGGTCCTTTGAAACATATATATGGTTTCCTTGGCGCTCAAGAACTGATTCTATAAACAGAGTTGTCACTTTGATTCGTTTCATTTGATTTTCTAGGCGAGAGGGGCTTAAAGATGGTGGGCAAGTGTTTTTGTATGAGTTTGAGAGTAGTGAATCGAGTTCAAGGGTGGGTTGAGTGGTTTGGTGTTCAGTTTTGCTTTTGGTTTATAGAATATATACAAATATTTCATTTTTGATTATTTAATGTGATTTTAGTGATCATTATGGTTATAGTTGATCAATTATTCTCGGAGTGTGTTTAGAAGGTTATAGAATCACAACTCCATAGGAATGAAGGTTGTTACGATAAGATAAACCTTTCCATTCAAGATATATATCTATTTAGTGTTTTTGTAAACATATTTAATTTAACATGTATCATGTTAAGCTTCCAAGAATACTTGGATGCACTAATCCGTACTTGCACCATTTCAAGCGAAATACAAGTAGATCTTGGTTAGTTGGTCATGTTAGTTTGATTTAGTTTCTTACTTATAGATCACACATTTTACATCTTTGATATCTAATTACTTTCATCCCACAACTGTGATTGATTCACGATCCGTATTGAAAGAATATGAGTAGTCTCTTGGTCCTTTGCAACATATATGGTTGCCTTGGCACTTAATAACGGATTCTATGAGTAGAGTTATCGCTTTGATTCATTTTAGTGGACTTTCTAGGCATGTGGGTTTTAAAAATGGTGATAAATTATTTTGGATGAGTTTGATAGTAGTGAATCGAATTCAAGGGTGGGTTGATTGGTCTCGTGTTCAGTTTGGGTTCTTGTTTAAAGAATAAACACAAATATTTCACTTTTGATTATTTATTATGATTTTAGTGATCGTTATGGTTATAGTTGATCAAACTATTCTCGGAGTGTGTTTGAAGATTATGATAAAATTCATCTTTCCATTCAAGATCTATATCTATTTACTGTTTTCGTAAATGTATTTCATTAAACATGTATCATGTTATGCTTTGGAGAATACTTGGATGCACAAATCCATACCTGCACCACTACGAGCAAAATACAAGTAGATCTTGGTTAGATGGTCGTGTAAGTTTGATTTAATTTTTACTCATTGATCACACATCGAGTTACATCTTTGATATCTGATTACTTAATTCCACAACGGTGATTTGATTTTCAATTCGTATTTAATGAATACGAATAGTCTCTTGGTCCTTCGCAATATATATATGATTGCCTTGGCGCTCAATAACAGATTTTATAAACACAGTTGTCGCTTTGATTAATTTTAGTGGATTTTCTAGCAATCAAGAGGGGCTTAAAGATTGTAGTCCAGTGTTTTTGATGAGTTTTGTGTAGTGAATTGAATTCAAGGGTGGGTTGAGTGATCTCGTGTTCAGTTTTGGTTCCGGTTTATAGAATATATACTAATAATTCCTTTTTGATTATTTATTGTGATTTTAGTGATCGTTATGTGTAGGATCGTTGAAGGGTGTAGAGTTACAACACAACAACACAAAGAGGAGATTAACTAAACTTAATCAAACAGTAAACTGGATTAACCAAGGTAAGACACTAAGAACACAAGTAATGTAAGAGACAGAACACAAAGAACACAAGTATATAGTTTTCAAGAATATAGTATATTGCTTTCTCTATGTTCTATTACAGTGTTAGAAAGCATATTTGAAAGATACAAGAACATGAGATACTTGTACTACATCCTACAACCGGCTATACTTTGAAAGCCAGCTGGATAGAATTGACTAGACACTAAACAAAATCAATTGTAGAGTCAAAAGGCAGATTGCCTTTTGACTTGTGACTATTACATGCCATAGCTCACATCCTTATCTATTACAAAAAGGATAAAGTACATGAAGTAGAAAGTTACAGACACAAGACCTCAATGTACAGTTACCAAAAGCATGGACCTTTTCACCAACTCATGTAAGTTGGTGACCTTACAGAGGTGCAGCGAAAAGGTGTCCAGCTTTATGGAAAAGTACATCAGATAAAGCATGTATTTAAAAGTCTTCGGAAAAAATCTGTCTTCATGAGTTGAAGCTTCTGAAGACTTTGTCTCTAAGGCTTCGGAAGACTTCATATTTGGCTTCGGAAGATATTGGTCTTGGCTTCAGAAGATTTTACACTTAAGTATTCTTTTGTTGCATGTGTAAAACTTCCTAAGCATTCTTCTTCAATGCACTTGTGCAGTATGCAGGAAAGACATTTGATGTTTAGGTTGCATCAGCCTCTTCATTAATCTCTACAAACTCCCCCTAGGCTGATGCTACCAAAACACATAGTAGACTTCAGATGTCAACAGTCCTCATTAGGATGATCACCAATCCTTTCTTCATAAGGTGATTAGGATCCTTCAGACTATCAAAGTGTCTTCTTATATCAAAGAGGTCATGCAGAGACAACTGAAACATATCTTGCCATGTGTAAATGTCTTTAGTGCCTTGATCTCTAATGACATGCCATCTTTCTGGATTTGTGGTGTATGTCCAAGACAAGATGGGTCTTCTTGATGCTAGAGAAGCTGTTTGAATTGGAGTTGATGTAGCATCCTCTGGCTGCACAACCTCAAGATGTTCTGACTCATCCTGGGGTGTAGAAGAGGGTGCGGTCTTCTTCTTCTTTGGCTTTGGTTTAGAAGCCATCCTCTTCTTTCTCTTAACAGGTTTTAACAGAGAAGACTGGCCTGCAGTACTAGATTGATCTTCACTGTCTTTCTCAGTTAGGACTTCCTCTCTCTCAGGCTCAGAAGGAGAGGGAGGTTGACCCTGTTGTGGATCAGAAGATGAAACTTGCTGAGTTTCAGCAGGAGGTTCAGGTTGTGTTGTCTCTGGTTGTTCAACCTTAACCTCCACTTCAGGTGGGGCTTGACTTGGAGTGGAGTGTAAGTCAATGAGCTCTCCACTTTTGATCTTCTGCTTGATCACCCTAATATGTTCATCCATAGTGCATAGAGACATGGGGCCAAGTCTCCTTCAAGAGAATCCATATAGCTTCAAGAAGCTCATCATCCTCTGCCTATCAGCAGACTTTTTCATGCTCTTTTGGATGATAGCTCTTGATTTTGCAGCTACTTCCCTTAGTTTCTTCTTAGTTGTCTTTCTGTCCTTGATTATCTTAAGTTCAAGCTATTTTAAGTACTCAAACTCAACATAGTTATAGGACAAGGGAAGGAGTGCATCTGCCTGATAGAAGCCTGTGGCACTCAGGTAGTTGATCATCTTGATCCTTTCTTCTTCTTTGTCTACTGAGGTTCTTGTTGAACCACATCTTCTTGTGCAGGACTTCCCTGAACTGGGGAGAGGGTAGGCATATCCTTGTACAGTCTTTTTCTTCTTCTCTCTTCTTTGACTTGTACTAGAAGCTCTGCATCTTCTGCCTCCTTCTTCTCCTTTGACCTTTCCAGATCAACCAGTTCATTCAACTCTTCTAAGGGGAGAGAGATGACACTATCTATGTCATAGTTCCTTGTCTGCAGGTAATTTATCCCGACTGCCCTTAACTCATCATTCTGAGTATCTGGTCTGGGGGCAACCCTGATAGCAGACTCCATGAGTCTTGAAGACTCACCAGAGGAACTTTCTCCCCTCAACCTCCTTTTCCTCTCTCTCCCCTCCTCCTCAATCTCCTCAGATGTCATCTTTCTTTTCCCTTTGTCACTCACAGACCTTTGTGACTCAGGGTGGAGAGAGCTTTGGCCTTCATTGCTTGTTGCAACATCTTTGCTCTGGCCAGAGAGAGGTTGAGAAGCACATTCATCAGCAGGTGTCTTAATAGGAGTGTGGAACTCTACAGCAGTTGATGATGATGAGATAGGGGTCTCAGGTTCTGCCACTAGGCCTTCAGTCAAGGTTTCCCCTATGAAACTAATCTTAGGGTCTGCCTCAACATCCAGTTGATCGATGGCTTTGCCTGATTGCCTAAGTCTCCTTCTTAAGCTGAAGTTTGCAGTGATCCTGTCTTGGATTCTTTGAGCCAGTCTGTCAGCTTGTCTTGATTTGCTTGGGTTGACAAGTTGCATGTTGACTAAATCCAGACCTTCATAGTAGTTCAAAGTTGAAAATTGAAGGCTTCTTGCTGTCCTTGAACTCTTATGATGATTAGGACTTTCCTGATGTTGTCATACCTCCACCCAATGGTGTGATTGGAAGATGGTGAAGATGACATAGCCCTTGGTATCCCATCCTCAAACAGACTCTGTATGAAGGAGTCAATGTAGTCCGCATCAATGTGAACTTGAGGAGGTTGCTGAGAATGCACAATTGCAAGTGAGGATGGTAAGTCCTCAATGTCCACTCTCTCTGAAGAACTCCCAGGTTCTGTGGCTGTAATAACTTTCTCCCCCTTTTTGGTAGCATCACCCACATGCATAGGTGAGTTGGAAGATAGGTCAATCACATCCATAGGTTCTTGTGTTCCTGGTTGAGCACTTCTTAAGGGTCTCCCAGCTAGTTTTTTCTTAAAATATGAAATCTCAAGTTACTGATCATTGATCCTGTTGTGTAAGTAGTCACCTGAGATTCAAGGTGACTGACCTTTGAGACTAAATAGGTGCATGTTTTAGTCAGTTTGTGCACCTTTAGTCTCAAATTCCCCTCATCTTCATCAGAAGACTCATTGGGGGATGAGATGATTGGACCAAAGTCCTCTCTCTCACCACCAGCTTCAGGTTCTTGGCTGCTAGTTTTCCTCTGCTCACTGGCAATCTCAGTTGAGATGTCAGTGGGCTGAGTTACCATGGTTGAGGTCTTAATGATGTAATCACTTCAAAAGTGAGAGCCTCTTCCATATGGACATCCTGAATAGGTTCAGAAGTGTCCACCTTAGTTGTAGGTGACTGATGTGGGATAGATGTAGGAGACTTAGGAGCATTCATCTCTCTTTGAGTAGGGGTAAAGAAGAGAGACTCAGGAGCATTCATCTCTCTTCATCAGTATAGAAGTCAAGGTGGGGAATTAGTTGGTTGAGATCTATGCGCTGGGGTTGTCCCCTGAAGGTTGATCACTTGAGTGTTGAGACTCAGAGTGATGGCTAAGGCAGTTGGGCTAATGAGCTATCAGGCTGAGCATGAGGAACCTCAGCACTAATTCTTGATGGGATGGGAGTGGTCTGCTCCTCAAGAGAAGTGGGAGCTCCAATGTCCACTTCTTCCTGTATGGGGGCCTCTACAGACAGAATAGCCTGAGCAGGGGTTCTTTTGGATTTTCTTTGATAAGTGATGGTGACTTGAGGCTGTGTGGGTGGTTGGGAGGTAGCAGGTGTGGGCTCAACACTAGCTTGTGCTGCTAAGTTGTCACCTTGAGCAATGAGCTATAACATTTTTGGGACAAGGACTGTTTCTACCCCAGAGAAGCCAACAATAGGCATCCTTAGTATTTTAAAGATGTTGGGCTTCATCTATCCCAATTTAAGAATGTTACCTGTTTCCCTCAACCGTGAGCCCAGTTCATAGTTAAGAATGTACCAGACATATCTAGGAAACATGTAATACTCTAAGGAGTCTAAATTAGCAAGTAAATTTGTATAAACAAACTGAGAATACCTGAATTCGACCCCCTGAACCATTCCATGGATTATGAAGGAGAGATTCTCAGGAATCTGGCCCCATTCACCATGCTTGTTTGATAAGCTGTGGATGACCACATGGAGCAGGAATCTCCGATGAGACCTTCCCTTTCCTAAAGGTCTTTACAGAGAAATCTCCCTCATATCCTATCTGCTCAAAGGAATGATTGACAGCTTCCTTTGGGAAGAACACCTCACCTTCTTCATCATCCAACTGAAGATGCCTATTGATGATGGCCGGAGTGATGAAGATTGTTCTCCCCTGCACTGTGGCAGATAGTGCCTTCTCCCCGTCCATAATGACCTCTTGGCAGGTGTTCTAGAATTCAAGAAGCTGATCCTCATAGAGTGGAGGATCAATGGTTAAGGAGGTGAAGTAGTTAGACAGAGCTAAGAAACGACAAACCTCTGAGAAATAAGGATCTTTCTCAGAGTGTAACAGAGTAACCTGATTGTGTTGCCTGTGTAGCTGCATGGTAAAGTTGGGATCATTTCTGTGAGCAAGGTTGGCCATTTTGAGCTTAAAGATGAAGAAAGAAGGAAGAAAGAAATTTCAGAGAGAAATTTGGGTTATTAGGTTTGGAGGAAGAACATATAATAGAAAGAGGGGGAAATCGTTGGGTTTATATGTGAGAGGGATTTCAGATAAAGTTTAATGAAAGAGGATAAACTTTGAAATCCGAATGTCGGTCCCACCTCTGAAAAAGTAGTTTACTTTTGCTCAAAAAGTAGTTTTCTTGGAAGTCATAAAGCTTCCGAAAGTTAATTATCTTCGGAAGTTTTAATTAAAAAGCTTCTGAAGCTAAATTGACTTCGGAAGAATTTCCCGCGAATTTTGAGAATTTTGCTTTGGAAGAGAAATTAAAACTTGTGCTTTGTATATACAACAACAAAGCTTCCGAGAGTTATTTTGCTTCAGAAGTAAATGGTCCTTGAAAATAAGTAAGTGTCTGAGACAAGTATTTAAGCTTTGGAAGATAAATCTGAAAGCTCTTCCGAAGGTAAATTTCTTAGATAGTTATTTATTTCGAAGGCATGATTTGCTTCCGAAGTTAAAAGCATAACTTCCGAAGTATCAGAAATTTTCAAAAATCTAAGGAAAGTCTTCAAAAAGAAATTTTTATCCAAAGAAAACATTGAGCTTATGAAAGTGATGAACTAGACAACTTAGGACACACATATTTTAAGAAATAATAAGGATTAGTTTTAAGAAAAACTTACTCAAAGTTATCATCCCAATAGGTGATATTAGATATTTAAATCTCTGTTCATCAAAAGCTTTTGTAAACAGATCAACATATTGTTCATTTGTGTGAACTTTGACTAGTTTAATTAATCCCTTTTCATATTTATCTCTTATTAAATGATACCTTGATATTGATGTGCTTTGTCCTCGAGTGCTACACAGGATTCTCTGTGATTGAGATAGCACTGTTGTTGTCTATGTGAATGGGAGTCTCCTTGAAGTTTAACCTATAGTCCAGCATCTGATTTTGAATCCAAAGTACTTAGCACATCAGCTTGTAGCAATAATGTATTCAGCTTCAGCAGTTGATGCAGAGACACAGGATTGTTTCTTGCATTGCCATAAGACAACCCTTCCACCAAGGAATTGACATCCCCCAGATGTAGACTTTGCAGTCATGTTGCAACCACCGTAATCACTATCTATATAAGCATACAGATTGAAGTCAGGATTCTTAGGGTACCATAAACCAAGTGTTGAAGCCCTTTGAGGTATCTTAGAATCCTTTTGACAGTGATGAGGTGAGACTCTTAGGGTTGGCTTGATATCTTGCACAGATGCATGTGGCAAACATAATATCAGGTCTGCTAGCACTAAAATACATAAGAGACCCAATCATAGCCCTGTATAAGTGCTTATTTACACACTCCCCCTCAAGATCAGGTCCAAGGGAGTGGTTTCTAGCTATGGGTGTCTTAGCAATATTACAATCAGTCATGTTGAATCTCTTGAGTATGTCCTGAACATACTTTGACCGACTTATGAAGATGCCATCTTCAACTTGCTTCACTTGAATTCCCAGAAAGAAATTTAGTTCCCCCATGGCACTCATTTCAAATCTGTCTTTCATCAGCTTCTCAAGTCTTTACAGAGCTTTGGATTAGTTGAACCAAAGATGATGTCATCTACATACACTTGAACTAGCAGTATGTCATTTCCCTGTCCTTTGATAAAGAGAGTTCCATCTATAGTACCTCTCCTATATCCATGTTTACAAAGATACTCAGATAGTGTCTCATACCATTTCCTGGGTGCCTGATGCAGCCCATAGAGAGCTTTGTCAAGCTTCTAGACATAATCAGGATGATTAGGGTCTACAAAACCATGTGGTTGTTTGACATAAACCTCTTCATCCATCACCCTATATAAAAATGCACACTTCATATCAAGCTAAAAAACCTTGAAGTTCCTGGATGCAGCAAATGCCAGGAATATCCTAACAGCTTCTAATCTTGCTACCGGAGCAAAGACATCAGTGTAGTCAATCCCTTCTTCTTGAGTGTATCCTTGAACAACCAGTCTAGCTTTGTTCTTGATGATGATGCCTCTATCATCTTTCTTATTTCTAAACACCCATTTGGTTCCAATGGTAGTCTTCCCAGAAAGAAGAGGACAAAGGTTCCAAACTTTCTGTCTTTTGAATTAAAGTAGCTCTTGTTGCATAGCTTTAACCCAACTTCCATCCTTTAGAGCCTCATCAAGTTTCTTTGCCTCTATCTGGGATAAGAAACAAGAGTGAAGACAAACATTTGCTTCATGGGTTTGTCCTCTTGTCCTTACCCCTGTGACAACATCTCCAATGATGTTTGTGGTGGGGTGAGACTTGTGGATCCTAAGTTGAGGGATCACAACAACTTGCTGAGAGAGATCTAAATTAGAGAAATTTAGATTTGGCATAGATGTTTCTCCCACCACATGAGCATACTTTTCAAAAGAGACTTGATCCAAGTAGTGTGTGACATCATTGATGTTGTCATCTATGGTGTGGTTAGTGGCATCAAGAAATTCTTGTCACTGTCACCACCACCATTGTTGTCTTCCACAATTGAGGTGTTCTTATCTGGTTGTGGAGCCTCTGAGCTGGAATTTGATGGCACCCCAGATGTATTAGCTGAGTTTGTCATTTTAGTGCTGATTGAAACCTCATTAGCAGAAGTAGTTCCAACTGGAGCTGAAGATGTATGACTTGAAGGTCTTCTTAGCTCAAATCATCGATCAGGATCACCTGTATTTGAATTTTCTACATATTCTAAAACATTCTCACAAGATTTGTTAAAACAGTTGGTAACCAAATCAAGATCAAATAACCAATCAGACCAGAACCAACAACATAGGGTGTGTGTTCATTGAAAGTCACATTGGCTGACTCCTTAACAATTCTAGTTCTGAGATTGTATACTCTGTAAGCCTTAGCTTGAGAAGAGTATCCGATAAAGTGTCCATCATCTGATTTCTCAGCAAACTTGGCAATTTGATCTTTGGTATTCAAGATGGTGCAAGGACAACCAATGACCTGAGAAAACCAATGAAAGGTTTCCTCTTGTGCCAAAGTTCATAAGGAGTCTTGCCATGAGTCTTAACTACTAACATTCTATTCTGCACATAGCAGGCAGTGTTGACTGCCTCTGCCCAGAATGTGATGGGTAGCTTAGAGTCAGACAGCATGGTTCTTACAGCTTCAATCAGTGTCCTGTTTCTCCTCTCAACAACACCATTTTGTTGAGGAGTCCTGGGAGCACTGTATTGTCTTGTAATACCCTTTTCATCACAGAATGTATCAAGGATTTGGTTCTTAAATTCAGTTCCTTGATCACATCTTACGAGCTTGACCTTGTGATCAGATTGATTCTCAATCTTTAAGATGAAATTCTTCAGAATCTCAGGAGTCTCATCCTTGTTCTAAGGAAGAAAACCTAGGTGAATCTTGTAAAGTCATCTGTGATCACTAAACATAAGAGATCCTTCCTAAACTCATTACATTGGTGGGGCCAAAGAGATCCATATGTAACAAGTGTAGGGGTGTAGTGATGGAGTTCCTTTCCTTAGGCTTGTGAGATACCTTATGTTGCTTCCCTTTCAGGCATGCAACACAATAGTCATTACTTGTAAACTCTTTCTTTGGTATTCCAGTTACCAAATCATGCTTAATCAATTGTTCATGTTCTTAAAGTTTACATGGCACATTCTGTTATGCCATAGGAAAGACTTATCACTATTAGCTTTAGACAGAAAGCATAAAACTTCTCCAAAGGGAGATGTTTCTTGCAAATCTATCTTGTACATGTTCCCTTTCCTGGGGGCTCTAAGCAGGATATGCTCATGAGGAATAACCACCCCAGGCTTAAGAACAATGCACTCATGCTTAGTAAAGAGCATGTTATGACTCTGATCACAAAATTGAGATACACTCAGAAGATTGTATCCAAGCTCCTTGACAAAGTTTACCTTTTCTATGCTGAGCTTACCATTTGTGACCTTGCCCCTTCCAGAAATATAACCACCTTCATCTCCTCCAAAAGCAACTGGTCCTCCATCAATCCTTTCAAAGTTCTGGAGTAGTGACCTATTGCCTGTCATGTGCCTAGAACAGCCACTATCAATGATCCAGAAATGTTTATTTGTCTTCAGCTGTTCCTGCACAAAGAAAATGATTAGTTACATTT
Organism: Flaveria trinervia; assembly: GCA_025506515.1. Taxonomy (NCBI): domain Eukaryota; kingdom Viridiplantae; phylum Streptophyta; class Magnoliopsida; order Asterales; family Asteraceae; genus Flaveria; species Flaveria trinervia. Next base: position 54,154,969 of record CM046443.1, on the reverse strand, counting down.
GGAAACCCAAGCCCTGCTTATCTTGGGCTCATTAACAGAAGACAATTCAACAGTAATAGATCCTATGGTTGTACTAAGAGGATCTTAAGTTGTTGTTGATGGAGAACTCTCAGTCACTTGGTCTTTCTTAGACTTCCACACCACCTTTGGAGTCTTGGGCTTGACCTTCAAAACTTTGGAAGCTTTTGGAACTTTGGAAGTTTTGATGACTGATCCTTCGGAAGATTCTGTAGACACTACAGCAGACTTTAGTGCTTCGAAAGAACTCCTTTCTTCCGAGACCAACTTCTCTTCCGAAGGTAATTTTCCACTTGCCTTCTTCTTAGATTTGGAGCTTTCGAGGGAAACAGATTTTCCTTCCGAAGCTTGAATCTTCTTGAGACCCTTTGAAGTCTTTGTTTTGGTCATATGGACAGTACCTTTAGGATTGTATGGACAATCCTTATCAATGTTAGTGGTGCTGTCACACATGACACAGTTCATCTTCTTCTTCACAAGAGCCTTTTCCTGAGAACAAGACTGTCTTTGGTCATATCCCTTCTCCACCTTTATCTTTGCAGATGCTGAGATAGTCCTCTTGGGCTGAGAACTGTGCTTGGAGTTTGATGGTCCAGGCTGTGCAGCAATGGTACACACAGATTAGTCTTCTTCTTATTACTGAGATGAGTTGAACAAGAACCAGAACTCTTAGCAGAAGAGTTTTGGTTGATGTCTTCAGTCCCTACCACTTTAAACCCTACAAAGATGAAAACTTGTTTCTGCTTAGAATCAAAAGTAGCCTTGATCTCTTGAGCCTTCCTTGCCTTTCTTTTGCTCTTTTGATCAAGTTCTTTCTCATGGACTTGGTCATCACAATCTTCTTTTTCTCCTCAAAGAGATAGTGACCCTTCTTGGAATCCTCCTCTCACTCTTCTTAGAGGAATTCTTCACTATCTCTTCTTCATCCTCTTCACTCATAGGATCTATGAGAGGAAGCTCATCTTCACAAGTTCCACACCTAGGAGATCTTACAGACAAGATTATGTGTGGATGAGCTATCTCATTGGATCCCAGTCCCTACTTGTTTTGATAGCACACTTTGTTGTGTAGGGATGAGGTTATCATGTTCTTGATGGTCTATTCTTCAAGAACACTCTTTTCTGCCCTGTCTTTGCTTATCACAAGCTCAGCCTGGCACTCAGTTAACTTGGTTATGAGATCTTTGATTTGAGTCCTAAAATCAGTGTGTTCATGTTTTAGAACTGAAATAGTTTTCTCAGGTCCTCTATCTTTAGTTTATAATCATTTTTAGACTTTCTAAAATCAGATTTTAAAATGTTTAAGGACTCAAGGTCAGATCTTATCTCCAGTTATAGGACCTGTATCTATTAACTTTAGCAATGCATTCAGGAGTATAGAGATGTTCCAATACCTTGGCTTCATCATGATCTGTCATCAATGCTTGGTTAGGAGAAGCATATTCCACCTGAAAGCTCCAGTCAAAGCCTCCTTCTTCACAACAACAACAGCCTGCTACTTTGTCTTCTCATTCTGGAGAGCTTTGTTAGTGTAGTTTGGTCAGGATTGTGTTTGACCACCGTTTGCTCTAGGTGCCTTACATTCTCTGGCAAAGTGGCCCATCAAGTTACAGTTGTAACACTTGACTTTGCCTTTGTCCAGGCCAAACTTTCCACTGGTTGCATTGCTTGGGAACTTCCTTCCAATCCTCTTATAGAACTTCTTGGCTCTATGAGTGAGAAGAGCCATCTGCTGGACTATTTCCATGTATTCCATATCATCTGGATGAATACAATCTAGGTCTTCAAGAGTGAAAAGAGAGTTGCCACAGCTTTCATCAAAAGACACAAAAGCTTGAGAAGAGCTTGTCTCTTGGAATGGGCTTCCTTGAGTGTAGTTCTCCCTTGGTGTCTTTGGGAAGGTGATGAAAGGACTCTTTGGTGAGTTGTCAGGGTAGCATATGAGATGATGTTTGGGTTCTATGCTATCCCTTTCAACCACATGTAGGGCTGAACCCATTTGATTATTAGAGTTGCCAGATGAACCTTGCATGTTCATCTCCATCTGGTATCCACTGAGAATCCCATATAACTCTGTCAGAGTAAGAGTTTTGAGATTTTTAGTTCACTTGATCACCACATAGTAGTGTTTCCATTGCCTAGGAAGTGAGGACATGAACTTCCTTACAATGTCTCTGTTTTCAAGAGAAACTCCTCCATCCACTAGGGTATCCACAATCTCAGCATACCTGAAGTACTGTTGAGTCATGGTTTCACCTATTTTGAAGGTGAAGTTTTAAAACTGCTGCTTCAGAGATCTTTCTTATTCTCCTTGGCTTTAGAGGAACCCTCATACATCAGTTTCAGTGCATCCCACAGCTGCTTGGCTATTTTGCACTTCTTGAAATCTCTGTACACAGAGTTTGGAAGGGCAGTTTGAAGGGCTGTCATGGCTTTTCTGTCTATCTTTACTCTCTTCCTATCTTTATCAGAGTAGTTAGCCACATCTTTGGGGATCATACCAGCACCAGTAGCAGAAGGGGTGCTGGGTATGAAAGGTCCATTCTTAAAAGACTCCCATATTCTTGAATCAAGAGACCTGATGAAACCTTCCATTCTCAAACACCAGGTATCAAACTCATCAAGAGTGATCAGTGGGGACTTGTTCATGGTTCCAATTTCCATATCAGCCTTGGAAATGGTTGCCATTTGAAAAGTTTAGTGTTTGTGTGTGTGAGGGATCTTAAGATGGTGAGATCTTAAATCAAGAGCATGAAAAGCACTGATACCAAATGCAGGATCATTGAAGGGGTGTAGAGTTACAACACAACAACACAAAGAGGAGATTAACTAAACTTAATCAAACAGTAAACTGGATTAACCAAGGTAAGACACTAAGAACACAAGTAATGTAAGAGAGAGAACACAAAGAACACAAGTATATGGTTTTCAAGAATGTAGTATATTGCTTTCTCTATGTTCTATTACAAGTGTTACAAGCATATTTGAAAGATACAAGAACATGAGATACTTATACTACATCCTACAGCCGGCTATACTTTGAAAGCCAACTGAATACAATTGACTAGACACTAAACAAAATCAATTGTAGAGTCAAAAGGCAGATTTCCTTTTGACTTGTGACTATAACATGCCATAGCTCACATCCTTATCTATTACAAAAAGGATAAAGTACATGAAGTAGAAATTTATAGACTCAAGACCTTAATGTATAGTTACTAAAAGCATGGACCTTTTCACCAACTCATGTAAGTTGGTGACCTTACAAAGATGCAGTGGAAAGGTGTCTAGCTTTATGGAAAAGTACATCAGATAAAGCATGTATTTAAAAGTCTTTGGAAGAAATCTATCTTCATGAGTTGAAGCTTGGGAATTTGTCTCTAAGGCTTCGAAAGACTTCATATTTGGCTTTGGAAGATATTGGTCTTGGCTTCGGAAGATTTTACACTTAGAGTATTCTTCTATTGCATGTGTAAAACTTTTTACATCTAAGCATTCTTCTTCAATGCACTTGTGCAGTATGCAGGAAAGACATTTGATGTTTAGGTTGCATCAGCCTCTTCATTAATATCTACATTATGGTTAAAGTCGATCAAGTTAGACTCTGAGTATGTTTATAAGCTTACAGAATCATAACTACATAGGAATGAAGTTTGTTATGTAAAGATAAACCTTTCCATTCAAGATCTATATCTATTCAGTGCTTTTGTAAATGTATTTAATTTAACATGTATCATGTTAAGCTTTAGAGAATACTTGGAAGCACAAATCCATACTTGCACCGCTTCAAGTGAAATACAAGTAGATCTTGGTTAGTTGGTCGTGTAAGTTTGATTTAAATTCTTAGTTATAGATCACACATCTAGTTACATCTTTGATATCTGATTACTTTCATGCCACAACTATGATTTGATTCTCGATCCGTGTTGAAAGAATACGAGTAGTCTCTTGGTCCTTTGCAACATATATGGTTGCCTTGGCGCTTAATAACGGACTATATAAATAGAGTTGTCGTATTGACTCATTTCAATGTATGTTATAGGCAAGAGGGGCTTAAAAATGGTTGTCGAGTGTTTTGGATGAGTTTGAGAGTAGTGAATTGAATTCAAGGGTGTGTTGAGTGGTCTCATGCTTAGTTTTTATTCTGGTTTAAAAAATATATATAAATATTTCATTTTTGGTTATTTGTTGTGACTTTAGTGATCGTTATGGTTATAGTTGATCAATTTGTCTCGAAGTATGTTTAGAATGTTACAAAATCACAACTGCAAAGGATTGAAGGTTGTTACAATAAGATACACCTTTGCATTCAAGATCTTTATCTAATTAGTGTTTTCGTAAACGTATTTCATTAAACATGTATCATGTTAAGCTTTGAAGAATACTTGGTTACACAAATCCGTACTTGCACCACTACAAGTGAAATACAAGTAGATCTTGGTTAGATGGTTTTGTAAGTTTGATTTAACTTTTACTCATTGATCACACATCAAGTTACATCTTTGATATCTAATTACTTTCATTCCACAACTGTGATTTGATTCTCTATTCGTATTGATTGAATAGGAGTAGTCTCTATGTTCGTTGCAACATATATATGGTTGCCTTGGCGCTCAATAACAGATTCTATAAACAGAGTTGTCGTTTGACTCATTTCAGTATATTTTCTAGGAATAGGGGCTTAAAGATGGTGGTCAAGTGTTTTGGATGAGTTTCAAAGTAGTGAATCAAATTCGAGGGTGGGTTGAGTGGTCTCGTGTTCAGTTTTGGTTTCGGTTTATAGAATATATACAAATATTTCATTTTATTATTTAATGTGATTTTAGTGATCGTTATGGTTATAGTTGATCAAATTATTCTCAGAGTGTTTAGAAGGTAATAGAATCACAACTCCATGTGAATGAAGTTTGTTACGATATGATAAACCTTTCCATCAAGATCTACATCTATTTAGTGTTTTTGTAAATGTATTTAATTTAACATCTATCATGTTAAGCTTTTGAGAATACTTGGATGCACTAATCCTTACTTGCACCATTTCAAGCAAAATACAAGTAGATCTTGGTTAGTTGGTCATGTAAGTTTGATTTTGATTCTTGCTTATAGACCACACATTGAGTTACATCTTTGATATCTGATTATTTTAACCCCACAACTGTGATTGTTTCTCGATCCGTATTGAAAGAATACAAGTAGTCTCTTGCTCGTTCGCAACATATATGGTTGCCTTTGCGCTTAATAACGGATTCTATAAGTAGAGTTATCACTTTTATTCATTTTAGTGGATTTTCTAGGCAAGAGGGTCTTAAATATAATGATCAATTATTTTGGATGAGTTTGAGTGTAGTGAATCAAATTCAAGGGTCTTAAATATAGTGATCAATTATTTTGGATGAGTTTGAGTGTAGTGAATCGAATTCAAGGGTCTTAAATATAGTGATTAATAACGTTCTCACCTTTCAAGACTTCCGTCTGGGCTCCCTTAATTTGCTCGGTGAAGTGAGTGCTAATCGTCAATTGTAGGGCACGCACTCGTCGGGGTTTAGAGTTTCCTTTCTACTCAAGGCATCAGCAACTACATTCGCCTTTCTTGGGTGGTATTTATGGTACAGTCATAATCGTTCAACAATTCCACCCAGCGTCATTGCCTCATGTTAAGCTCTTTCTGCTCAAAGATGTGCTGAAGACTCTTGTGATCGGTGTAATTGTGCACTTGGTACCGTACAAGTAATGTCTCCAAATCTTCAAGGCAAAGACCACTACTCCTAACTCCAAGTCATGAGCAGTGTAGTTCTTTTCATGTACCTTCAGTTGTCGTGAGGGATAAGCTATCACCTTGCCACGTTGCATCAAGACACACCCAATCCTTGGATAGAAGCATCACAATAAACTACAAAATCATCACTTCCATCGGGTAATGCTAGTATCGGTGCCCTACAAAGTTTCTGCTTCAACAACTAAAAAGCAGCTTCTTGACTCTCACCCCATTTATAGGTTGTTCCTTTATGGGTCAAAGCTGTGAGAGGTTGAGCGATCTTTGAGAATCCCTTAATGAAACATTGATAGTATCCTGACAGACCAAGAAATTGCCTTATCTCACTAGGCGTCTTGGGTACCGACCAGTTCCTTATCGCCTCAATCTTTGCAGGATCCACATGTATTCCCTTCTCGTTAGCAATGTGACCCAAGAATTGCACCTCACGAATCCAGAAATCACACTTAGAAAATTTTGCGTACAATTGTTCCTTTCTAAGTAATTCCAGAATTAAATGTAGGTGTTCCTCGTGTTCCTCCTTGGTCCTAGACTAAATCAATATGTCATCAATAAACACAATAACAAACTGATCGAGATAGGGTTTGCACACGTGATTCATGAGATCCATGAACACTGCTGGTACATTAGTCAACCCAAAAGGCATGACCAAGAACTCATAATGACCATAACGAGTACGGAACACGGTTTTGGAGATATCCACTTCTCGAATTCTTAGTTGATGATAACCAGATCACAAATCAATCTTCGAATAATAGCTTGATCCCTGAAGTTGATCAAATAGGTCGTCGATACGAGGTAACGAGCATCGGTTCTTGACTGTGACTTTGTTCAACTCCTTGTAGTCGATGCACATTCGAAATGTGCCATCTTTCTTCTTCACAAAGAGGACAGGTGCTCCCTATGGTGATGAACTCGGTCGAATAAAACCTTTATCCAACAGCTCCTGAAGTTGTGTTGATAGTTCTTGCAGTTCGTTCGGTGCTAACCGATAAGGTGCTCTCATAATCGGAGCAGCTCAGGGAGTCAAATCGATCTGAAATTCAACTTGACGGTGAGGTGGTAGTCCAGGCAGATCCTCTGGAAACACCTCTGGAAAATCACGAACCGCCGAAATAGCCTCTACTTTCTTTCCTCCTGTTGCTTGTCAAAGACGAGGGCTAATATGCTAAGTGACCTTTATGTAGCCACTTCTGCGCCTTCATGAATTAGATGATGCCTATTACAGCACCACTCTTCTCACCCTTAACCAAAAGAGTTTCCCCATCTATTAGAGGAATGTGAATGATCTTCTCATGACATATCACTTCTGCTTGCGTCTCGAACAGCCAGTCCATGCCTACGACCACATCGAAACTTCCAAGAGTAACAGGCATAAGGTCAATGTCGAAGGTATGACCTGCAAGTTCTATCTTGCAATTCTTAAGGATATGGGTAACAGAGATTTGCTTACCATCAGCCAACTCTACAACATACTTGGACTCCAAGACAGAGGGCATATCACTTAAGAGACTACAAAACTTAGTAGAGATAAAACTCCTATTGGCTCTAGTGTCAAACAGTACAGAAGCAAAACGACCATTAACAAGAAATTTACCAGTAACGGTAGTAGGATCGTTTAGAGCCTCACCTGAACCCATGACAAAGGCTCTCCCTTTAGCTCCACCATTTGTTGCCACCATTGTTGTCACCATTGCCTCCATTGTTATTGTTGCCACCATTTCCGTTGCCATTCCCATTTCTTTTCAGTTGAGGACAGTTTTTCTTGAAATGCCCTTCCCTTCCACACTCAAAGCAACCCTTTGGTGTTTCATGGGGCTGCTGAGACTGTTGAGGTTGTTGAGGCTTCTTTATCAGTTCTCCTCAGCAATCCTTTGCCACATGTCCAACCTTCCCACAACGCTGGCATTGAAAGCTATCACACCTACCAATGTGGTGGTAGTTGCATCGGTTGCACTTTGGGTTTTTCCCCACATGTCCACTTGGTCCTTGAGATGATGATGCTGATTGATGGAAGTTGCGATTGTTATCAAACCGTCTCTGCTGATGTTGCTGTTGAGGTTGGTGTGGCTGAGTTTGGTTACCAGATGATGATCCTTTGCTGGTGTTTTTCTCCCACTTGCGTTTCTTGTCGAGCATGCTTGCCACAACGCCCCGCTTGGGCAACTTTCCTTACTCCACAGCTTGATCAGTGAGCTTGTGAGCCAGTCGAATAACCCGCTGTATAGTAGGAAGATTTGCAGCAGTCACCATACTCTGAATATCCGGGACTAAGCCACGTAAATAGAGCTCAATACGTCGGCTCGACGGGTTAACCATGCCAGGGCAAAGTGTAGCTAGCTCATGAGACCTAGTAGTATAAGCCTCAATGTTAGAACCTTCCATCTTCAATTGCCAGAACTTAGCTTCCAGCTTTTGATCCTAGTCAGGGGGGCAGTATTCCTCTGTCATCATTGTTTTGGTTCCTCCCATGGCAGTGCATTTGCCATTGCGTGGCCAAGCATTTGCACTTGAACATTCCACCACGTGAGTACTGCACCTTCCAAGGTTCCTGTCGTGCTTTTCACCTGGTCCGCCACTGGACAGTTACATTTGGCAAAGACTGACTCATTCTTCTCGAACCATCGTACAAGCCCTACAGCCCCCTAGGCTCCGCTATAATTATGCGGCTTACAGTCCATGAATGCCTTGTATGTGCATCTAGGCGGTCCTGTTTTCACGTCTCAGGATCACATTATGGAGATCTTGCTTGCCCGTATGCTCAATAAGATCCATTACTCTACCAGCCATCTTGAAATTTCCTTTGATAAACATCGACAACCGCTCCTCAATTATGGCCTTCTTTAGCCATAATCGACGTATATCATCCTTTAGTGTGGAGTTCTCATCAGTGAGTACTCCAACTCGTCGACGCTCAGTCTCAAGTGTCGCGGTCAATGCCGCCACGACCTGCTCAAGGGGTATATCTAAACATGGGAGAGTGGGTGCTGTAGAAGTAGTGGCTGACCTAGTCCTAGGTCTAACAGTGGCTGGCTTCGGAACACGCTCTCTACGAATCATGCGGTCTATACAAGTCGGGTAATAACTCCAATCTCGTGGAGGATCGCGCTCAGGTGGCACAAACGGTTGATCCCAGTCTATCTCACCATGGGGGTAAGGATGTCACGGCCAGTCATACACTCGGTGAGGTACAGGTGGAGAGGATTCAGAACGACCACGCCTTTTTCCTAAAACCAGGATGATAATGCCATGCTGCAGTGCATGTGATGTATATGCCAATGAGTATATAGTAAAAGGGTAAGTCAGGAGTAACTAACTAACTGTGTGCGGTTATAGACTAGTGTTTATGTAACCTAGTTTCCTATAACCAATGGTTCTGATACCAATCTATCACACCCTCAAAATCCACGTGCGGAGTTTTACGGCGAGGCGTGTGAACAAACCAGGATCATAGTTAATAGTTACTTAGAACGACTCTATATGCCACATTTAAGATAAAACCAACCAAAGTTCAAACTTTAAAACCATGTAAGTAAAGAAACCCAAAGTATATAAATGCATACTATGGCAAAACACGCACCAACCCAAATGATTAAACATTAATAAATAAAAACCAACAAAGATGTCTTTAAGATAGAGTCTTAGAATGCATGATAAACCCATGCAGTGCTCCTAATGAAGGGTTTGTTAGAAGATAAAATCAAAGTTTAACCTCTTAAACTTTTTGAAAAACGCAGCGGATATATATTTTGAAACATGATTATAAAACTGAAATATCATGTTCTTTAGGTGACAAATATATGTATAAAACAAACCCATATTCCAAAGGATCATATTATGTGAATAAGCAAGCTATGAAAACATAAAACGAGCACTATGGACAGCCATATAGAGGCTGCCATAAACTACTTTCAGCAGCTCAAAAGGGTCGAAATCTTTGAAGATGATGATGGTTTTTGAGCAGCAATCCTTCAAGGTGGAGGACCTCAAGCTTGTAATACCCACAAGGTCTTCAAACACCTAGCTAGTTAGGAAGCTTGACACCAAAGTTCTACACCAAGGAACCTTCAAAACACGAAATTTTCAGCCTCCTTTTGAGCTGGAAAAATCCGAAAATAGTTTAGCCTAGTAGAGAAATTTTGTTGCTTAAGTGTGTGATAGAGAAGGTGAGATGATGGAAGAGTGTTCAAGTGAGTAATGTCACTCAAGAACCAAGAAAAAAATGGGTGTTTCAAGGCCAAGGGCGGCCGAAATTAGTCCATTTCAAATGGGTTTCCCACCCATTTCAAGTTTTATAAAATTAACTCTTTCAGTCCCTTAAATTTATAAAATAAAACCTATTTTAATTTTGTAACATTAACACAATATTATTTGTCATTATTTAACCAACTTAAATAATGAAACAAATAAATATCTCACAAACAAATTATCCATATAATGTTGTTCTATCACAAAAGCAATAATTTAGAAAACCCGTTTTCTAAATCGGTGTCAATATTTATTTGTATGATCTTATCAACAAACAAATATTTATTGGTGTATGTTTGGCTTGTTATTGGGTATGACCCGACTTGGATCATAACGTACTAACCACATCAATCTTGTATGTGTCTTGGGCATATGAGGTCCAACAATCTCCCACTTGCACAAGTTTCATAGAAGATTGATGCAAGCAGTAAATACCGCCTAACAACGGTTTACTACCCTGAATATGTATGACTAAGTGCCATTCAATAATATCATCTCCTTCAAGTACCATACTTGAAATGTTTTAGGTGAATCAATCATCTATCCCTTTGTCGCAGATGTCATGTTAAATCCTAGAGACACAGAGTGATCATTCTCCATTGATTTAACTTTATCAGGCCTTAGACATCTTACTCTTAATGAATAAGAGGGACAAATCCATTCTTGACTACATACGTCTCTCATAATTACCTTATATCATACCTGAAACCAGACTTATGTACTGCCATATTTCAGAATAGCGAAGAACTGAGTCAACGTATAATATTTGGTAAATATCAAGACCCAATATGTATCTCAGGTCAGAGGATACCAAATGATGTTTGCCTTTACTCAAAATTACTTATGATCAATCAGGAAGATACCATGTAGTAATATTTGAGATGCAGGTCAGTCCAATATTTGCATCCCACAAATATCTATGAACCTTGGCAGCAACCTTTTGCTCTATATTCATCCATATGAATATCTACCAATCCAAATTCATAATAATCTTACCCTCATATTGTTCCCACAAGTCTGAACGACTACGGACATTTAGAGTAAATAATTTACTCATGGATTAAACATGCTAAATTGGAATATTAATTGAAACATTATAACCAAATAATTTTATTCAAATAATAAAAAGTTCCACATATCCAAATACAAAATTACAGATCAAATCCAATCACTAGAATATCAAAGTCCCATGGCACAAGTATGACCTTCATGCTTTGCCTTTTCAAGGAGCTTCGTGAGAGGATCCGCAATGTTTTGATCCGTGTGAACTTTGTGAATACATATATTTCCCTTTTCAACTTCATCTCGTATGTAGTTGAATCTCCGCTCAATGTGCCTAGTCTTTTGATGAGCATGAGGTTCCTTGATTTGGGCAATCGCACCCTCGTTATCATAAAAGATCTCTAGGGGGTCCTGAATGGAAGGGACAACCCTTAGATCGGCAATGAATTTCTTCAACCACGCAGCTTCTTGGGCTGCTAATGAGGCGGCAACGTATTCTGATTCTGTAGTTGATAGAGCCACCACATCCTGTTTGGAGCTCTTTCAAGAGACCGCTCCTCCATTCAGAATGAAAATATATCCCGATTGTGACCGTGAATCATCACGATCGGTTTGGAAACTTGCATCTGTGTAACCTTTTACAACAATTTCCTTTAGATTAGGAACATATCTTTTGTCCTCCTTAGGTACTTAAGTATGTTCTTAACAGCCATCCAATGACTGTTTCCAGGATTTTGCTGGTATCGGCTTGTCATGCTTAAGGCGCATGACACGTCCGGTCGAGTGCATATCATTGCATACATGATGGATCCAATAGCAGATGCGTATGGGATTGCCTTCATTTTATCTTGCTCATCCTTTGAGCTAGGACATAGAGTCGTACTCAATATCGTTCCTCTTTGAATAGGTACCGTACCTTTCTTAGAGTTCTCCATCTTGAACCTTTTCAAGATTTTATCAATGTATGCACTTTGATTTAAACCAATCAACGGCCTTGATCTATCCCTATAGATCTTTATTCCCAGAATATAGGCAGCCTCACCAAGATCCTTGATGGAAAAACAACTTCCAAGCCAGGTTTTTACACCTTCCAAGGTTGGAATGTCATTTCCAAATAGTAGTATGTCATCAACGTATAATACTAGGAAAGTGATGATGCTTCCACTAGCTTTCTTATATACACAAGCTTCATCAGCGTTCTTGATGAATCCAAATTTGATTACTTCTTCATCAAAACGGTGATTCCAACTTCTCGATGCTTGTTTCAATCCATAGATTGATTTCTTTAACTTGCATACTTTATTAGGATGTTTTGGATCGACAAAACCTTCAGGCTGAACCATATAGACATCTTCCTCAAGATATCCATTTAGGAAAGCGGTTTTGACATCCATTTGCCAAATCTCATAATCATAATGAGCAGCTATGGCAAATAATATCCTTATAGACTTTAGCATCGCAACAGGTGAGAAGGTTTCATCATAATCAACCCATTGAGTTTGAGTGAAACCTTTTGCTACAAGTCTAGCCTTATAAGTATCCAAGTTTCCATGCATATCGATTTTCTTCTTGAAAACCCACTTACTTCCAACTACTTTGGAGTTAAGAGGTGGTACAACCAAGTCCCATACTTGATTATCATACATGGATTTCATCTCAATGTTCATGGCTTCAAGCCATTTGTCACAATCCAAATTGGACATTGCATCACGATAGGTGGTTGGTTCATCGGAATCTACCACATAGCATCCATCTACGAAAAATCCATATCTTTCAGGTGGATTACTAATTCTACTAGATCTGCGAACGTTTTGTGTATATTGATCAACCACTTGATCATCCTCAACATCCTGATGTTGAGTGCTAGTTTCAACCAAACGTGCATCGGGTTGTGGTTCTTGATCCTCCTCAAGATCCACTGTTCTACCGCTAGTTTCTTCCATAAGGAACTTTGCTTCTAAGAACTCACCCTTTCTGGCAACAAACACCTTTTGTTGCAGGGGATCATAGAAATAATATCCATAGAATCTCTAGGATATCCAATAAAGATACACTTGGTGGATCAGACTTCCAATTTGTTTGGGGTGGGAATCTTAACATAAGCCTCACAACCCCAGACCCTTAAGTATGATAGGGATGGAACTCTTCCATGCCATATCTCAAAATGTGTCCTTTCCACCTTTTTGGTTGGGGCCATATTTAGAATACGGGCCGCTGAGAGCAAAACGAAACCCCAAAATGATAGAGGTAATATGCTTCTAGTCATCATAGATCGGACCATATCCAATAAGGTTCGATTCCTCCTCTCAGACACACCATTATGTTGTGGTGTTCCAGGTGGAGTGAGTTGTGAGACAATCCCACAACTCCTAAGATGATCTTGAAAGCATCACTTAGGTATTCACCTCCTCTATCGGTGCGGAGAACTTTAATCGAGTTGTTGAGTTGATTTTGTACTTCATTTTGAAAGATCTTGAACATTTCAAAACCTTCATCTTTGTGTCTTAACAGGTACACATACCCATAGCGACTATAATCGTCGGTAAAGGTAATGAAGTATCTTTCACCATTCCTAGTCATTGGCTTAAAAGGACCACATACATCCGAATGTATGATTCCTAACAAATCTTTTGCCCTTTCGTTAGTCCCACTAAAGGGTGCCTTAGTCATTTTACCTTGTAAACAAGACTCACACACATCAAATGAATCACATTCACTTGTTTTTAAAAGACCATTCTTTTGTAGTGTTTGAATTCTTTTCTTGTTTATATGACCAAGACGACAATGCCAAAAATAGGTATCACTCAAATCCAACTTGAGTTTCTTGGTGCTAGTTTGGTACAATGAACTATTTAAAGTATTTTCATGAACCAATTCATAAATACCATTAATGGGAATAGCTTTAAAGTAGAACATATCATTTAAAGAAACATGAATATCTTATTCAACAAATGATAATACATATCCAAATTGTTTTAATAGGGCTACAGAAATAATATTCCTAGTCAAACTAGGAGCATACAAAACATTGTTCAAATTTACTTCCAAACCATTTGGAAGTTTCAAGATGTAGTCACCACGGGCTTCAACTTGAACTTTAGCCCCATTGCCCATGTAGAGGCTAACATCCCCTTTGTTGAAATTACTACTTCTTTTGAAGCCCTACAACAAATAGAAAATATGAGTTCCACATCCGGTATCTAATACCCATGTGTTAGAGGATGTCATGTTTAAATCAATATGGATCATGTAAATTGTACCTGAGGTTTGCCCAGCATCCTTCTTTGCTTTCAACTCTTGGAGATGGACAGGACAATTTCTTGCCCAATGTCCAATCTCCCCACACTTGAAGCATGGGTCATTAGTAGCAACCTTTTGCTTCTTCTCCGGTGGTTTGGGTGGCACCCTTACCACCCATTTCCATTTTCCCCATACGGGTCCCTTGCCCTTGGCAACCTTTGCCTTGGGTGTGGGATGAGGCCTTTTCTTGTTCCCACCTTCATTGATGGTGAGAACGGGTAAAACCCTTTTACCCATGGCCGCCTCGGCCGGTTTGAGCATTGAGTGAAGCTCACCATTGCTTTTGTCCCAAGCATTCATGTTGTAGTTCAACACGAATGTCTCGAACTTCTTGGTAAGGCCATTGAGGATCAAATTCGTGGCCAATTCCTTTGAGACAAGACAATTAAGCCTTTCGAGGTGGTCAATGTGGCTTTTCATCTTAAGTACATAAGATGAAACCGATTGGTTGTCGTCCATACGACATGCATGGAGTGCTCGAACCGTTTCGAAGCGCTCAACCCTCGCTTGCTGTTGGAACGTTTCCTTCAGCTGGGTTATCACGTCATAAGCTCCATGATGTTCATACTCCTTTTGGAGATCCGGAGTCATGCTCACCAGCATGAGACAAGACACTTGGACGGAGTCCTCAGTGTACTTCAGCCAATCGTTATAGGCCTCCTCATCATCCTCAGTAGGTTGATCGGGGATATGGTCGTCTAAAATATATGATCATCTCTCTTGCTTGAGAATGATTCTCAAGTTTCGATACCAATCAATGAAATTGTTATGATTTAGACGTTCCTTTTGGAGAATCGCTCGTAATGACTGGGCGGACGCGGATGAATTTTCATGATTATCATTATTGGTTGCCATCTACAAAATTAACAAAGATCTATTTTAGTATTTTCGATATTGCTATTTTTAATTATTAATGCCTTTTAAGGTCATTTTCATATTAAAATCTAGAACCCAACATTACATTTAAATTGTGGTTAGGTGACCTTTATCCCACGATTTAAATTAATAAGGTGGTCAACGATTGACGGTTGCAACCATTTGCAACTTCTAGAGGTATGGGATCGACTTTAAACATCATATGTAAAGTCGGCATGTTAATCCCATCAACACCATTTGAAAACCATATTGTAGGTGATCCATTTAACATGGTTTGAAAATCAAGTTACCCTACTTGCACACACATGTGAGTTTACCAACATAAGTGGTTAGGTGACCTTTATCCCACCAATGTGGTATCCCCACCTTAAGTCACAAGTTCCCTCTAAATGGTTAGGTGACCTTTATCCCATTAAGAGTTTCCAAATGACTCAAGTGTTGTGCAAAAGGACGGTGTTAAACTTGTTGGTAAAGAATTTGAAGTTTTCATTAATTCTAGACTTTGAAAACTCTATGTACCTTGTAATTGCATGCTTACAAATACTTGGTACTCTATGGTTCTTTTAATAAAACCCATTTTATTATGAAATCATTAATCCTTTTAATAACCATTTATTAACACTTAATGATTAAGAACCATTTTTATATTAGCTTGTTAAGATCATTTTTATTAAGATTTTTTATCATATCCAAATATCACATAATCATCCACAAAATCACAATCAAACAAGCATAATATAAACAACCACATGTGCATAACCATAGCTACTATGTGACCACACTTGTTTGCCATCACAAGTGTGGTCATTTGGTCTTTGCTAAGGGTTACCAAAAAACACAAAATAGAGATTACAATGGATCTCCCACTTATGTCGCATCCGTATGCTTCAAGTCCACTTTGTGTCTACCTTTTGTGCTTCCTTCCCGAGCATCTTCTTTTACAAAATATATATCATAATACATATTTTCTAGTAAAAGAAAAATACTCCTAATCTATTATTACATCCCAATGAATAAATAGATAAATTACAAGGACAAAACTTTACAACCCAATTGAATGAATATAATCAAATAAATACATTCTTTCAAACCAAACAACACAAGGTCAAGCTAGGTTATGCACTATCAAATGAACAATTACAAACATCATACAATAAACAAAATAAACCCCATCAAACTCCAAATTTTCAGCCAACATAAACTGAAAATTAGGGTTTGTTTGTCCAAACAAACAACAACCAAACATATCAACCAATTGACATTCCTATCTTTCAAAGTTTAATCATAAGCATGAAGATATAACTTTGAAAGACATGGGGTTTATTGAATCAACCAAAACAGCCTCTAATGAGTTGATAAACATCCTTTAAAACCGATTTTAAAGGACAAGAACAAGCAAGCTATCCACATAACCGGCTGTTGATGCCATTGAAGGGGTTGTTAGAAGATAAAATCAAAGTTTAACCTCTTAAAATTTCTGAAAAACCCAGCGGATATATATTTTGAAACATGATTATAAAACTGAAATATCATGTTCTTTAGGTGACAAATACATGTATAAAACAAATCCATATTCCAAAGGATCATATTATGTGAATAAGCAAGCTATGGAAACATAAAACGAGCATTATGGACAGCCATATAGAGGCTGCCATAAACTACCTTTCAACAGCTCAAAAGGGTCGAAATCTTTGAAGATGATGATGGTTTTTGAGCAGCAATCCTTCAAGGTGGAGGACCTCAAGCTTGTAATACCCACAAGGTCTTCAAACACCTAGCTAGTTAGGAAGCTTGACACCAAAGTTCTACACCAAGGAACCTTCAAAACACGAAATTTTCAGCCTCTTTTTGAGCTGGAAAAATCCGAAAATAGTCTAGCCTTGTAGAGAACTTTTGTTGCTTAAGTGTGCGTTAGATAAGGTGAGATGATGGAAGAGTGTTCAAGTGAGTAATGTCACTCAAGAACCAAGAAAAAAATGGGTGTTTCAAGGCCAAGGGCGCCCGAAATTAGCCCATTTCAAATGGGTTTCCCACCCATTTCAAGTTTTATAAAATTAACTCTTTCAATCCCTTAAATTTATAAAATTAAAACCTATTTTAACTTTATAACATTAACACAATATTATTTGTCATTATTTAACCAACTTAAATAATGAAACAAATAAATATCTCAAAATAATGTTATTCTATCACAAAAGCAATAATTTAAAAAACCCGTTTTCTAAATTGGTGTCAATATTTATTTGTATGATCTTATCAACAAACAAATATTATTGGTGAATGTTTGGCTTGTTATTGGGTATGACCCGACTTGGATCATAACGTACTAACCACATCAATCTTGTATGTGTCTTGGGCATATGAGGTCCAACACCTAATGGCAAGCGAAGTGAACGACCTAATAATAGCATACTAAAATGTCAACACAATGGTTGGTGAGTTCAAGAGTTTGCGTTTAACATAAATATTAACAGTTGTATAACATAAGAAGTGTATTGAATAACATAGCTAGTCTATATTCACAAGTAATAACATAGTGATTTCGAGATCGAAACTGACTATGTTTCGTTTGTTGCCTCCCGTCACGACTTACCAGGTCATGACGATGTTGTGTATAGGACAAAATTGTACCCGTTTGACCTCGAGTCGCACAGGTGGGGCTCGTCACACCCAGTAGTACTACCCAAAATTTCCTGCTAGTTACCACTATTAACGATCTGAAAGTGTGAGGACTTTCAAGGTATTAAGCACTATGTTAAAACATATACAACTTATAATAATAAAATAGCGTTTGAGTATAAGTATGCTACCTCCCCCAAAAGAAGGTTTATAAAATAGAGGGGCATGAACTCACCTGGTGTGTAATGATAGTGAATAAAGAGATTCATGATAGATGCAAAGACAACCCTTCAAAGGTTACCTAGAACACACAAGTACATAAGTACGTGTACACATAGAACCTCAATAATCGTAGGTTAACCTAGTTGACCCGTTTGACCCGTTGGTGACATATTAGTTGAAATATAGTTTAATCATATATGATAACTTAACATACAAGAGTATCATGCAATTTATCCATGTATATCACATTAACAACCTAGGTTCCACCTAAGTCATCATGCCACACTACATCATCATACACTTATGCAAATCTTCAACAATCATTATGCTTAATATATATATAAATACATCATAACAAATAATTCATACACAAAGACTAATCATACACCACATGCCATGTGAAGCCACTCACGACTTCACATCCTAAACCCTGCCAATCCTACTAAGTAGGGGCCTCAGATTCGCATGTGTGTATGACAATCATAATCACATTCATTCATTTAGTTCATTCCAACCAACATACACATTTACCATCAGTTTCAATCCCAAACATGATCTTCTAATCACTAACCATAATCTATTCTCATGTATGATCAACAAAACCTATACTTCCTACATGATCATCCAAGCATTCATAACAATTCAATTACACATTCTATCTCAACAAACATCATCCATAATCATTCTAACATGATCTTAACATCACAAGCATGCCCAATTCATCACATCCAATGTTCTACAAAAATAAAGTTTCCCTTTTGGGAAAGTAACACCCAAAAGTGTTCTAGCATCCAATCCAATGATAATTTCATCAATATTATACCTAATGAAGTTCATAACATTCATTCTAACATGTTAATCATCCCCAAAACATCCAAATTCCCAAACATCATACACAAAAGTTTCTACTTTTAGTAAGTCATGATCAACATCACAATTTCATGGATTTTCTTGCACAATTCATTTAAACTAACATCTAAGCATTACATCTAACATCTTAAAATCATCAAATCATGATTTCCAAGAACAAAAAGTTCCTCTTATGGCAAAGTATGAACTAGATGATCAAACCCTAGATTTCTTGCATAGTCAACATCATTCAACATTCATACAACCTAACTAACATCATATAATCATCTAACAATCATCAATTTCATATTTTCATCAAAATTTCGTGGATTAGGGTTCATATTCATCAAAAAGTATGAACAACCAATCAAAACTAACCTTTAGATGTGCTTTGATGATGATTATCACTTGTAAACAACTTGTACTAATTAAAACCACTTGGAATTCGACTTGTGTATATGTTCTTGGATCAAAATCGTAATGGATGAAGGTGTTTGGAAGAGTTGCAGCCGAAATTGGGGTTTGGGGGGGGATTAGGGTTGTATTTTAGGTAAGTTTTAGGTTTAAAACAATTAAAGTAAACCCCTTTAATTATATTTTATAAAAACCAATCTTTCTAATACTTTTTAAATAGTTTTTAACTACTAAACACAATATTATTAACCAATAATAATAATCCTAAACATGTACCACAAGTCTCATAACACATAGAATATATATATATATATATATATTATATATATATATATATATATATATATATATATATATATATATTATATATATATATTATATATATATATATATTTATATAACACATTGTCACGTTATCTCGTAAAATTTATAAAATAAACATATAAAATTCTATAAAAGCATAAACCACATAATCACAACTAATAATCAACATTATCAATTAAATTATTATTGTTTATCATAGATTATTATTAAGTCACCAACGTTCAACGACAACTAGTGTGTGCTCATGACACGTGTATGCAAGACTTAATGGAACTAACGGAGTTTGGTAATGGAAAGATCACCGGATGTCATATTATCCCCATGTTGAAAGAATTTTCATCCCGAAAATTGCTTTACATGGTTGTGCTACATCCTTGGTTTACTGCATTGGCATAACGAAATCGAGTGAGTTGTCACATACGACACAAGTATCCATTTGTGTCGGGTGATGTCATGATACGTTGGTTTTCATCATTTATTGCATCTCTATAAATTAACAATGTGTTATGACAATCTCGTCCATTACATCCTCGTGTTTCCGCTATAAGCGGGGGTGTGACAGTTCTGGTTTAAAGAATATACAAATGTTTCGTTTTTATTATTTATTGTGATTTTAGTGATTGTTATGGCTATAATTGCTCAAATTATTCTCGGAGTGTATTTAGATAAAATTCATCTTTTCATTCAAAATCTATATCTATCTAGTGTTTCCGTAAACGTATTTCATTAAACATGTATCAAGTTAAGCTTTGGAGAATACTTGGATGCACAAATCCGTACTGGCACCACTACAAGCGAAATACAAGTAGATCTTGGTTAGATGGTCATGTAAGTTTGATTTAATTTTTACTCATTGATCACACATTGACTTACATCTTTGATATCTGATTACTTTAATTCCACAACTATGATTTGATTTTTGATTCATATTGAATGAATACATGTAGTCGCTTGCTCCTTTGCAACATCTTATGGTTGCCTTGGCGCTCAATAACAGATTCTATAAACAAAGTTGTCGCATTGATTCATTTTAGTGGATTTTCTCAGCAAGACGGGCTTAAAGATTATGGTCCAGTGTTTTGGATGATTTTAGAGTAGTGAATTAAGTTCAAGGGTGGGTTGAGTAGTCTCGTGTTAAGTTTTGGTTCCGGTTTATAGAATATATATAATTATTTCATTTTTGATTATTTATTGTGATTTAGTGATCGTTATGGTTATGGTTATAGTCGATCACATTAGACTCTGAGTGTGTTTAGAAGGTTACAGAATCATAACTCCATAGGAATGAAGGTTGTTATGATAAGATAAACCTTTCCATTCAAGATCTATTTCTATTTAGTGCTTTTGTACATGTATTTAATTTAACATGTATCATGTTAAGCTTTAGAGAATACTTGGATGCACAAATTCATACTTGGACCGCTTCAAGTGAAATACAAGTATCTTGGTTAGTTGGTTGTGTAAGCTTAATTTAAATTCTTTCTCATAGATCACACATCTAGTTACATCTTTGATATCTGATTACTTTCTTGCCATAACTATCATTTGATTCCTGATCCGTATTCAAAGAATACGAGTAGTCTTTTGGTCCTTTGCGACGTATATGGTTGCCTTGGCACTTAATAATGGACTTTATAAATAGATTTTTTGCTTTGACTCATTTCAATGTATTTTCTAGGCAAGTGGGGACTAAAAATGGTTGTCGAGTGTTTTGGATGAGTTTGAGAGTAGTGAAATGAATTCAAGAGTGGGTTAAGTGGTCTCGTGTTTAGTTTTGGTTCTGGTTTAAAGAATATATACAAATATTTCATTTTTGATTATTTATCGTGATTTTAGTGATCGTTATGGTTATAGTTGATCAAATTTGTCTTGGAGTGTGTTTAGAATCTTACAGAATCACAACTCCAAAGGATTGAAGGTTGTTACAATAAGATACACCTTTCCATTCAAGATCTATATCTATTTAGTTTTTTCGTAAACATATTTCATTTAACATGTATCACGTTAAGCTTTTGAGAATACTTGGATGTGAAAATCTGTACTTGCACCACTTCGAGTGTAATATAATTAGATCTAGGTTTCTTAGTCATGGGAGTTTGATTTAACTTTTTATTTCGTTGGTCACATGTTGAATTAAATGGATTTCATTGATCACACCATTTGGAGAATACTTGGACGCACGAATCCGTACTTGCACCACTTCGAGCTAAATACAAGTATCGTGCAAGTTTGATTTAGTTTTTACTCATTGATTACAAATCGAGTTACATCTTTGATATCTGATTACTTTATTTCCATAACTACGATTTTATTTTTGATTCGTAATAAAGTATACAAGTAGTCTCTTGGTCCTTTGCAACATATATATGGTTGCCTTGATGCTTAATAACGAATTCTATAAACAGATTTGTCGCTTTGATTCATTACAGTGGATTTTCTAGGCAAGAAGAGCTTAAAGATTGTGGTCCAGTGTTTTGGATGAGTTTAAGAGTAGTGAATCAAATTCAAGGGTGGGTTGAGTGGTCTCATGTTCAGTTTTGGTTCCGGATTATAGAATATATATATAAATATATAATTTTTGATTATTTATTGTGATTTTAGTGATCGTTATGGTTATAGTTGATCAAATTAGACTCTAAGTGTATTTAGAAGGATGCTAGTCAAGTGTTTTGGATGAGTTTGAGAGTAGTGAATCGAATTCAAGGAAGGGTTGAGTAGTCTTGTGTTCAATTTTAGTTCTGGTTTAAAGAATATATACAAATATTTCATTTTTGATTATATATTGTGATTTTACTGATCGTTATGGTTATAGTTGATCAAATTTGTCTCGGAGTGTGTTCAGAATGTTAAAGAATCACAACTCCAAAGGATTGAATGTTGTTACGATAAGATAAACCTTTCCATTCAAGATCTATATCTATTTAGTGTTTTCATAAACGTATTTCATTTAACATGTATCTTGTTAAGCTTTCGAGAATACTTGGATGCACAAATCTGTACTTGCACCACTCCGAGCGAATTACAAGTAGTTCAAGGTTAGTTGGTTGTGTCAGTTTGATTTATATTTTTAGTTATTGATCACACATTGAGTTACATCTTTGATAGTTGATTACTTTCATTCCATAACTACGATTTGTTTCTCAATTTGTATTGACAAAATACGAGTAGTCTGTTTGTCCTTTGCAATATATATGGTTGCCTTGGCGTTAATAACAGAAATATATAGAGTTGTTGCTTTGATTGATTTTAGTGAATTTTCTAGGCAAGAGGGGCTTTGGTCGAGTTTTTGGATGAGTTTGAGAGTAGTGAATCGAATTCAAGGATGGGTTGAATAGTCTCGTGTTCATTTTTGGTTCCGGTTTATAGAATATATATAAATATTTCATTTTTGATTATTTATTGTGATTTTAGTGATCGTTATGATATCAAATTAGTTTTGGAGTGTGCTTAGAAGGTTACAGAGTCACAACCCCATAGGAATGAAGGTTGTTACGATAAGATAAACCTTTCTATTCAAGTAGTTTATTTATTTATTGTTTTTTGTTAAATGTATTTCATTTAACATGTATCATGTTAAGCTTTCGAGAATACTTGGATGCACAAATCCGTACATGTACCACTTCGAGCGAATTACAAGTAGATCTAGGTTAGTTGGTCGTGTGAGTTTAATGGAACTTCTTATTCGTTGATCACACTTCCAGTTACATCTTTGATATCCATTTACTTTCATTCAACAACTGTGAGTTGATTATCAATTTGTATTGTATGAGTACGAGTGGTCTCTTAGTTCTTTGCAACATATATGGTTTCCTTGGCGCTCAATAACAGATTCTATAAATAGGATTAGCGCTTTGATTCAATTTAGTGGATTTTCTAGCCAAGAGGAGCTTAAAGATGGTGGTCGAGTGTTTTGGATGAGTTTGAGTACTATCAAATTCCCTTGGGTTGAGTCTTTTCATGTTCGGTTTTCGTTCCGGTTTATAGAATATATTCAAATATTTATGGTTATGGTTGATCAAATTAGACTTAGAGTGTTTAGAAGGTTACAGAATCACAACTCCATCAGAATGAAGGTTGTTACTAGAAGATAAACCTTTCCATTCAAGATCTATATCTGTTTAGTGTTTTTGTAAATGTATTTCATCTAGTTTCGGAGTGTGTTTAGAAGGTTACAGAATCACAACCCCATAGGAATTAAGGTTGGTATGATAAGATAAATATTTTCATTCAAGATCTTTATTTATTTATTGTTTTTTTGTAAACATATTTCATTTAACATATATCAAGTTAAGCTTTCGAGAATACTTGGATGCACAAATCCATACTTGCACCACTTCAAGCGATATACAAGTAGATCTAGGTTAGTTGGTCGTGTGAGTTTAATTTAGGTTCTTATTCACTGATCACATTTTGAGTTACATCTTTGAAATCTGTTTACTTTCATTCAACAACTTGTTTGATTATCGATTCGAATTGAATGAATATGAGTGGTCTCTTGTCCTTTGCAACATATATGGTTGCCTTGGCGCTCAATAGCGGATTCTACAAATAGATTTGTCGCTTTGATTCATTTTAGTGGATTTTCTAAGAAAGAGGGGCTTAAAGATGGTGGTCGAGTGTTTTGGATGAGTTTTAGAGTAGTGAATCGAATTCAAGGGTGGGTTGAGTAGTCTTGTGTTTTGTTTTGTTTATGGCTCTAAGAATGTATACAAATATTTAATTATTGATTATTTATTGTGATTTTAATGATTGTTATGATTATAATTGATCAAATTATTCTTGGAGGGTGTTTAGAAGGTTACATAATCACAACTCCATAGGAATGAAGGTTGTTACCATAAGATAAACCTTTCCATTCAAGATCTTTATTTATATAGTGTTTTTTTTGTAAACGTATTTCATTTGACATATATCATGTTAAGCTTTCAAGAATATTTGGATGCACAAATCCGTACTTGCACCACCTCGAGCGAAATACAGTAGATCTAGGTTAGTTGGTCGTGTAAGTTTAATTCTACTTCTTATTCATTGATCACACTTCGAGTTATATTTTTTTATATCTGTTTACTTTCATTCAACAACTGTGATTTGATTATCGATTCATATTGAATGAATATGAGTGGTCTCTTGGTCCTTTGCAACATATATGGTTGCCTTGGCGCTCAATAACGGATTCTATAAATAGATTTGTTGCTTTGATTCATTTTAGTGTATTTTTTAAGCAAGAGGGGCTTAAAGATGGTGGCCAAGTGTTTTCTATGAGTTTGAGAAAGAATTATCCACATATCTTCAGAGCCACTCGTTCTGGAGCTTATCAAAGCTAAAATTTCAGCACAAAATTTCCTTAATGGTGGGAGAATTTGACAGCGGACCTCTAAATTATAATTCTAACCTTTCACCTCCTGCATCAATATCCATGCAATTTATATTAATGTTAATATCATTATCATTATTAGCTAGTGCATTATTATGATTATTACTATTATTGTTATTTCATGTGTTTTTTGTGATGATTTAGCTAAATCTTGCCTTAGCATAGGGTAACTTAGTGTTCCGGGAAAATCAATTAGTCACGCTTGCAAAATTTAATCCTAATTGAAATAATTAAAATGTGTATATAATATACACATAATTCACGGCTCAAATAAATACATATATAACAACTAACTATATTATACCATCTAATATACTACACTACACTACAAAAATACACTACATAATAACCATCATACAATTAAACTAAAAGTCAAAACACCCCACAAAAATCCAACTTCAGCCACCCCCTCTCCACCTATCCTCTCCTCTCTTCTCAACTAAACACCACCACCTCTATCCTCACTCCCATTACATGCAATACCCACACCCACAAACACATACACTCCTCTAATTCTCTCCCTCTCACTCGAATTCTCCAACCACAACACACACTTTTCTCTGCATTTCTCCTCCATTATAGCCATAATTTTCGAAGAACAACATCATCCCACCATCGGCCAAGTGCAAGACAAGCAAGGAAGTAGCATTTTGTGAACTTTGGTGCATGGATTCTTGCAAGAACAAACTACAACAGTCTATTTTGAGAATATCCAGCTCATATTCTCCTAACCCCAAGTCGCAAACCACTCAAAGTGTAAGCATCTACATACCCGAACAATGTACATCATGTGTTATTCTTTCATTTACTTACCAAAAACCTTACATTCTTTGTTCTAACAAAAGCTTACTGTTATCACCTTTTTCTTAAGGAGCTTCTAACATCCTTGAAGGTATCTCACTCGATATGTTAGCGATTCTATGGGTGAACTCGATTTACACCATGAAAACCCTCTTTTTGGGTTATGTTTGCACCATCTAGCTTGCACATCTTGTAACCCTCCGAACCCAAGCTTGTAACCTGCTTATAAATGTTTATACAACTCTTAATAATCTGTTTTGAAAGTGTCTAAATGATTTGGTAATGGTTAAGCATGATACGTAAGACTTTACAAATGTGTAATGGTTTAAATGGTGAAAACACACAACTACAAGCTTATTTCATGGTTGCATCTGTATGTTAGAGCTATGTTTCAGTAAGTTTTGAGTTATTAGTTGTGTATAAGGTGTTTTTAATGGCCGAAAAATAATAAAAGTAGGGATTGTAAGCATTTTGAACATATCGGGGACCTGAAAGGTGGTAAAACAACCATAAAAGTAAGAGAAATTAGAGTATAACCATGTTAAAAAGAAATCCAGGCTCTAAAAGAGTTAATGTTAATAAAGGGATTTAAATTAGAGTTGTTGAATAAATGAACAAAAATGCTTTAAATGGAATTTTTAGTTAAAAACGCGCATTAACGAGGTAAAGTTTGGAGGTAAATCTTGGAAATAATAGTATAAAACCAAAATCCATGGAAACAATGTTATTTTAGTAAGTTAGGAACTAACTTAATGATTGTGAAAAATTGGTCAAACATGTTTTTAAACAGTTAATTTTGGGTAAAAACACATTTTAACGGGTAAAACCTAAAAATGAGGCTTTCAATTAAAAGAGGCTTAATAATAATTCTCAAAAGATTTTAAAACTTATATAAGTCCTTCAAATAATATTTAAAGTTCTAAAGACTTAAAACCGTAATATTTATTACAAAATCATGAAAAACCTTTGGTTTTACTGTAATCGGTAACATAAAATATAGTATAATAGACCCGAATCTAAATTCTGAAAATTGGGAATTTGACTTATTAAAGATGAATTACTTAACCCCAAAAATCTATATTTGGCCATAAAATTTTCAATAAATGGAAAGAAGCAAACTTTAGGGTAGAAAATATAAATTCTGAAACTTAAAGGGCTATCTGTAAATTCTGCCAAAAACTCTATCAATCGATGCTATGGACTTGTTATCACTTAGTAAACTTAATTTAACTTGTATCAATGACCTAATGGTGTAAAAATCTATATTTTCCTTAAGAAACCATGACTTTCTATAAAAGGAAACTTTCTAATTCAAGCCTTGGCAAATTTAAGCTAGTTGAATATTTAACTTCTTAACTTAACTTGTCCAACCTCTTATGACCTTAGGGCTAGTATCTTATCCACTTAATCTTGATGGTAGGGTGACAGACTTGAATTTTCCTCGTACTCGAAGAACCCATTGCTTGTAACTTAAGGTGAGTTCTAGTGTCCCTTTTTTACTATTGTTTTTGAGATGAAGCATACTCTGTTTAACTGGACTATATCTATGCTTACATGTTGTTGTACATTGTGGAAATATTGATACCTACTGATACTTGTATCATGATCATTAATTCTTGTGTGAACCGCTTGTTTTATATGGGTAGATCTACTTGGGGAATCCCCCACACATAATGCCTTCCATGATGAATGGGAAGGGTACCACACTAAGATCCTGCGGGGTCGGTTATGGCATGTAACAGGTTTTATAAGATGCTATGGTGGACTGTCCGGCAAGTATGGTACACTAGTTTGAGGCTTAGTTCTTCCTTCAGGATTAACCGGTATAACTTAACTTTTGAAGAGGCTAGACGGGACTAAGTGCAAGGTTGATTGTGATCCCCACAATAATGAAACTATGATTCTTTTAAATCATATGTGGATTTGAATCCTTTTGTTTTTAAACTTTAAGCACTTGAATTTATCAACTTTTTAATTGACACAATTTTCTTTTGAGCATGTTTCAGGTAATTCATAAAGGAGTCTAGCTGTTGTAGAAGACCTTGACCTAGCACTGTGACACATAGCACTGGCTTGTTTGGTTTTAAAAACATTTGGAACAATTTGAATTTGTATTATCGGAAATAATATTGTACTGAAAAATTATGTACTTGTAATGGGGGCTAGACCTACTTCTAGCTCGGTTTTTCTTTAAACTTTAATGCCATGTGATGTTCTCTCCTTTTGCGCTCTTATGATGGTTTGTTTCCACTGCCATATGTTGTTGGTAGTGACGTCCCACCCTACCTGGGTTCGGGGTGTGACATCTAGTATTTTGGATGAGTTTGAGAGTAGTGAATCGAATTCAAGGGTAGCTTGAGTGGTCTGGTGTTTAGTTTTGGTTCTGGTTTAAAGACTATATACAAATATTATTTTTTGTGATTTTAGTGATTGTTATGATTATAATTGTTCAAATTATTCTCGGATGGTGTTTAGAAGATTATAGAATCACAACTCTATAGGATTGAAGGTTGTTAGTATAAGATAAACCTTTCTATTCAAGATTTATATCTATTTAGTGTTTTTTGTAAACGTAAATCATTTAACACGTATCATGTAAAGCTTTCGAGAATACTTGGATGCACAAATCAGTACTTGCACCACTTCGAGCAAAATACAAGTAGATCTTGGTTAGTTGGTCGTGTAAGTTTGATTTAAATTATTACTCATTGGTCACACATAGAGTTGCATCTTTGAAATCTAATTACTTTTATCCCAAAACTATGATTTGATTCTTGATCCGTATTGAAAGAATACGAGTAGCTCTTGGTCCTTTGCATAATGGTTGCCTTGGCGCCTAATAACGGATTCTATAAATTGAGTTGTCGCTTTGATTCATTTCAGTGGATTTTCTAGGCAAGAGGGTCTTAAAGATGGTGGTCTAGTGTTTTGGATGAGTTGGTGAGTTATGAATCAAATTCAAGGGTGGGTTGAGTGGTCTCGTGTTTAGTTTTGTTTCTGGTTTAAAGAATATATTCAAATATTTAATTTTTGATTATTTATTGTGATTTATCGTTATGATTATAAATGATCAAATTATTCTCGGAGTGTGTTTATAAGATTATAGAATCACAACTCCATAGGATTGAAGGTTGTTATGATAAGATAAACATTTCCTCTAAAGATCTATATCTATTTAGTGTTTTTTGTAAACGTATTTCATTTAACATGTATCATGTTAAGCTTTGGAGAATACTTGGATGCACAAATCCGTACTTGCACCCCTTCAAGCAAAATACAAGTAGATCTTGGTTAGTTCGTCATGTATGTTTGATTTTAGTTTGTACTCATTGATCACATATCGAGTTACATCTTTGATATTTGATTACTTTCATTCCACAACTATGATTTGATTTTCGATTCGTATTGAATGAATACGAGTAGTCTCTTGGTCCTTTGCAACATATATATCGTTCAGTTGGCACTCAATAATGGATTCTATAAACAGAGTTGTCACTTTGATTCATTTCAGTGGGTTTTCTAGGCATGAGGGACTTAAAAATGGTGGTCGAGTGTTTTGGATGAGTTTGAGAGTAGTGAATCAAATTCATGGGTGGGTTGAATGGTTTCTTTTTCAGTTTTGGTTCTAGTTTAAAGAATACATACAAATATTTCATTTTTGATAATTTATTGTGATTTTAGTGATAATTATGGTTATAGTTGATAAAATTAGTCTCGAAGTGTGTTTAGAATGTTACAAAATCATAACTCCAACGGATTGAAGGTTGTTATAATAAGATAAACCTTTCCCTTCAAGATCTATATGTTTTTAGTATTTTTAATGTATTTCATTTAACATGTATTATATTAAGCTTTCGAGAATACTTGGATGCACAAATCAGTACTTGCACCACTTTGAGCAAATGACAAGGAGATCTTCCTTAGTTGGTCATGTAAGTTTGATTTAAATTGTTACTCATTGATCATACATAGAGTTACATCTTTGTTATCTGATTACTTTTATCCTAAAAATTATGATGTGATTCTCGATCCGTATTGAAGAATACGAGTAGCTCTTGGTCCTTTGAAATAAATATGGTTTCCTTGGCGGTTAATATCGGATTATAGAAATTGATTTGTCGCTTTGATTCATTTCAGTGGATTTTTTAGGCAAGAGGGTCTTAAGATGGTGGTCTTATGTTTTGGATGAGTTTGAGAGTAGTGAATAGAATTCAAGGCTTGGTGAGTGGTCTTGTGTTCCATTTTGGTTATTGTTTAAGGAATATCTTCAAATATTTAATTTTGATTATTTATTGTGATTTTTGTGATCGTTATGATTATAAATGATCAAATTATTCTCGGAGTGTGTTTAGAAGATTATAGAAGCAGAACTACATAGGATTGATGGTTGTTACAATAAGATAAACCTTTTCATTCAAGATCTATATCTGTTTAGTATTTTGTAAACTCATTTCATTTAACATGTATCATGTTAAGCTTTAGAGAATACTTCGATGCACAAATCTGTACTTGCACCACTTCGAGCGACATACAAGTAGATCATGGTTAATTGGTTGTGTAAGTTTGATTTAAATTTTTAGTCATTGGTCATTATCGAGTTACATCTTTGATATTTGATTACTTTCATTCCACAACTGTGATTTGATTTTTGATCCGTATTGAATGAATACGAGTAGTCTTTTGGTCCTTTGCAACATATATATGGTTGCCTTGGCGCTTGATAACAAATTCTATAAAGAGAGTTGACGCTTTTATTCATTTCAGTGTATTTTCTAGGCAAGAGGGTCTTAAAGATGGTGGTCGAGTGTTTTGGATGAGTTTGCGAGTACTGAATCGAATTCATGGTTGGGTTGAGTGGTTTCATTTTCAGTTTTAGATATGGTTTAAAGAATATATACAAATATATTTTTTTGATAATTTATTGAGATATCACTAATCGTTAAAGTAATAGTTGCCCAATTACTCTCGGAGTGTGTTTAGAATGTTATAGAATCTTAACTCTAAAGGATTGAAGGTTGTTATGATAAGATAAACCTTTCCAATCAAGATCTAAATCAATTTAGTGTTTTTGTAAACGTATTTCATTTAACATGTATCATATTAAGCTTTCGAGAATACTTGGATTCACAAATCCATACTTGGACAACTTCGAGCAAAATACAAATAGATCTAGGTTAGTTGGTCTTGTGAGTTTAATTTAACTTCTTATTCATTATCACACTTCAAGTTACATCTTTGATATCTCTTTACATTCATTTAACAACTGTGATTTGATAATCGATTCGTATTGAATGAATACGAGTGGTCTCTTGGTCCTTTGCAACATATATGGTTGTCTAGGCTCTTAATAAAGGATTCTATAAATAGAGTTGACGCTATAATTCATTTCAATGGATTTTCTAGGCAGGAGGGGCTTAAAGATGGTGGACGAATGTTTTGGATGAGTTTTGGAGTAGTGAATCAAATTCTTGGGTGGTTTGAGTGGTTTTGTTTTTAGTTTTGGTTATGGTTTAAAGAATATATACAAATTTTTTATTTTTGATCAAGTTAGTCTCAAAGTATGTTTAGAATGTTACAGGATCATAACTCCAAAGGATTGAGGGTTGTTATGATAAGACAAACCTTCCATTCAAGATCTATATGTATTTAGTGTTTTTGTACATTTTTTTCATTTAACATGTATCATGTTAAGCTTTCGAGAATACATGGATTCACAAATCAGTAATTGCACCACTTCGAGCAAAATACAGGTAGATTTTAGTTAGTTGGTCGTGTAAGTTTGATTTAAATTATTACTCAGTGATCACACATAGAGTTACATCTTTGATATCTAATTACTTTCATCCCAAAACTGTGATTTGATTCTCGATCCGTATTGAATGAATACGAGTACCTCTTGGTCATTTACAATATATATGGTTTCCTTGGCACTTAATAATAGATTCTATTAATTGAATTGTCACTTTGATTCATTTCAATGGATTTTCTAGGCAATAGGATCTTAAAGATGGTGGTGTAGTGGGTTGAGTGCTAGTGTTCCATTTTGGTTCTGGTTTAAAAAATATATTCAAATATTTAATTTTTGATTATTTATTGTGATTTTAGTGATCGTTATGATTATAAATGATCAAATTATTCTCGGACTGTGTTTAGAATATTATAGAATCACAACTCCATAGGATTGAAGGTTGTTACAATAAGATAAACCTTTCCATTCAAGATCTATATCTATTTAGTGTTTTCGTAAACGTATTTCATTTAACATGTGTTATGTTAATCTTTGGAGAATACTTGGATGCACAAATCCGTACTTGCACCACTTCGAGCGAAATACATGTAAATCTTGGTTAGTTAGTCGTGTAAGTTTGATTTAAATTTTTACTCATTGATCACAAATCGAGTTACATCTTTGATATTTGGTTACTTCCATTCCACAACTGTGATTTGATTTTTGATGCGTATTGAATGAATACGAGTAGTCTCTTGGTTGTTTGCAACATATATATGGTTGCCTTTTCCCTTAATAACGGGTTCTATAAACAGAGTTGTCGCTTTGATTCATTTCAGTGTATTTTCTAGGCAAGAGGGTCTTAAAGTTTGTGGCCTAGTGTTTTGGATAAGTTTGAGAGTAGTGAATCAAATTCAAGGATGGGTTTTGGTTCAAAGAATATATACAAATATTTAATTTTTGATTATAGTTGATCAAATTATTCTCGGAATGTGTTTAGAAGATTATTGAATCACAACTCCATATGATTGAAAGTTGTTACAATAAGATAAACCTTTCCATTCAAGATTTATATCTATTTAGTGTTTTTGTAAATGTATTTCATTTAACATGTGTCATGTTATGCTTTTGAGAATACATGGATGCACATATCCGTGCTTGCACCACTTCGAGCGAAATACAAGTAGATCTTGGTTAGTTTTTCATGTAAGTTTAATTTAAATTCTTACTCATTGATCACACATCGAGTTACATCTTTGATATTTGATTTCTTTCATTCCACAACTGTGTTTTGATTTTCGATGTGTATTGAATGAATACGAGTAGTCTCTTGGTCCTTTACAGCATATATATGGTTGCCTTGGCATTCAATAACAGATTCTATAATAAGAATGGTCACTTTGATTCATTTCAGTGGATTATCTAGGAAAGAGGGGTTTAAAGATGGTGGTCGAGGTTTCGGATGAGTTTGAGAGTACTTAATCGAATTTATGGTTGGGTTGAGTGGTTTCATTTTCAGTTTTGGATCTGCTTTAAAGAATATATATAAATATTTCAGTTTTGATAATTTATTGAGATATCACTGATCATTAAGGTAGTAGTTGATCAATTAGTCTCGGAGTGTGTTTAGAATGTTATAGAATCTTAACTCTAAAGGATTGAAGGTTGTTAAGATAAGATAAACCTTTCCATGCTAGGTCTAAATCAATTTAGTGTTTTTGTAAACGTATTTCATTTAACATGTATCATATTAAGCTTTCGAGAATACTTGGATTCACAAATACATACTTGGACCACTTCAAGCAAAATACAAATAGATCTAGGTTAGTTGGTCGTGTGAGTTTATTTAACTTCTTATTCATTGATCACACTTCAAGTTACATCTTTGATATCTGTTTACATTCATTTAACAACCATGATTTGATAATTGGTTCGTATTGAATGAATACGAGAGGTCTCTTGGTCCTTTGCAACATATATGGTTGCCTTGGCTCTTAATAAAGGATTCTATAAATAGAGTTGTCATTTTAATTCATTTTAGTGGATTTTCTAGGCAAGAGGGGCTTAAACATGGTGGAAAGTGTTTTGGACGAGTTTGAGTGTAATGAATCGAATTCAAGGGTGGGTTGAGTGGTGCCGTGTTCAGTTTTAGCTCCGTTTTATAACATTGTAAGGCCCCGTTCCCGGGACGCTCACAGCTGGTCAATCATCGCACATAAACATATAATTACATTAACTTTACTAAAATCATGTAGTGGAAACACTTTAAACAAACATTTCATTTCCTTTAAATAAACACTTTTGCAAAATAATACATCGTTCATTACAAAAAATAGTTCGATCGTATTACAATGCAAAAACATTATTCAAAAGAATGCCATCCAAAAATACCATGTAGCTGCCCCGCACCATCCTCAGCAATGCTCACCTGCCAACTTGAAAATGCATAAAAAGTCAGTGTTGTTGAGTGACTTCTAGTTTTATAAAAACATTGCATTACCATCCATTCGTTAAAACATTTTCATTACTATCGCACGTGATCACACATCGTACATACATCAAGGTAATCATTATTATCTTCATCATCTTTCGTTTCGAACATTTCGCACGTTTTGCACATTTCGTACTTATCGCACTTTTCGTACATTATTATCTTTCACTTCTATCTAGGTACTGTCATGTGCTTAATCCCCCCTCTAGAGCACCAAGAAATTCATCTAGCATTAAATGACAAGGACCCCATATCACACGTATGGAGTGGTCACTAGGACAGAATCCCCCCTGTGTGTGTGAACTCTTATGGGTTCGCCAAGATCGCACGTTGTATAACACACAGTAATTAGGAAATCGCATGTATTAGAGCAATCACCAAGACTGAACTCTTACTGTGTGTATGAACCCTTACGAGTTAGCCAAAATCGCACACTGTAGACACACACAATTGAGCTGACAACTCTCAATGAGTTGTGAACCTCCTTTCATTTGCTTGCAAGGCTTTTCATTCGTTCCTTCATTATGTTCCACTTTCACTATCTTAAACTTTCACTTCGTTAAGATAATACTTTACGTTCATTATCAATATCACACCACGTAAAGCCAGATCATCATATGTAATAAGGAACATAAGAAAATATATCATACATAACATACATAGCATACATAATCAACATTCATCAGCATCATCATACATCATCTTATACACCATGCATCGCACATTCACATACATAAACGTATGCATAACCAACATAAATCATCATAAGACATAACTGACCCACCGCGGGACAGCAGGGGTTTGGGGGCGGCAGCCCCTGACAGCGGGGTCCTAGGGGCAGCAGACCCTAGTGGGATCGAAGGGGCAACACCCTTGGCTTGGGCCGGGCTGCCAGGTCAGCACGAAAAAATTTTATTTTAACACTTTTATATAGCACATTTCCTTATAGAAAAATCGATCTTCGCATTGAAACCTCTTAAAATCTTGGTCATTGAAAGTGTATATTTAGGATGCATTTCCAGCCCCAAACTAGTTCAAAACCTTTAGATAGGGGATCTAGAACTCACCTGTACTCGATGAGTAGCTTCTCAATCAAGCTTACAAAGCAAGGGTTGCACTACACAGCCTATAAATAAGTTAGCACTCAAAGGAGTTAATTTGTGCCTAATTTCGCTGCTACTTTCGCTGCCAGACCAGCAGTTTCGCTGCTAGTTTCGCCAGCAGTTTTGCTGCTAGTTTCGCTAACAGTTTCGCTGGCATCTTCGCTGTCAGTTTTGCCCAACTTTTGTTGAATAACCATGTCTATGAAACTACCTGCAAAACTATAGTTTCGCAGGAAGATCCATAGTTTTGTTGGACGAGTACCTAATTTCACTGGATGAATGCCCAATTTCGTAGAACAGGCTGAAATTACGTACAACCCATTTTGACCTAAAACTTCAATCTTTTACATCCATAACCTTGGTTTATCACCCATTAAGCTTTATCTAAGCTTCTTACGTGTTTTCTTGCACAAAAACGTGAGTTTTGGGTGAATGTTTGCCACCTTTAAAAACCCAAACCCTAGAATCCGGGTGCATAAACGATTAAATGATGTTTCTTACCTGTATTCTTGGTGTTTTCTTGAGTTGAATGAAACTAGAAAGGGTGGCAGTTAGTGAAGGGAAAGGACTTGGCTTCATCTCCCACACTGGTAGCAACCGAGATAAGAGTGAAACTAAAGCGGGAAGGAGATGAGGATCCGGATTCTAGATTCCATTTTTCTTTTTAGTTTGAGTGAACACCTGCTAGCCAATTGATCAGGACTAGGAGCTGCACCAAGACGGATTAGTTTGCCTTCAGGTTCTTAAGAAGAAAAAGAAGATCCCGGAGTTATCTTTCTAGGTTGAAATTGCTTTGACTTTATTGTTAACCCTACCCGAAAGAGAGTGAGTGGTCGTTGTTTGGATGCCCACAAACTCCGATCTTCAATCCCGAGATCAACCGAGCCTTGAATCTTCAATTCTCTCTAATTTCTCTCTACTCTCTCTCTAGAACTAGAGTGTTGAGTTGCAAATGAGAGCTGCTCAAGCTGATCCGTTTATATATACCAGGCGTTCCCGGGACCTTAAACTCACCAAACACATAACCCGCGAAGTCTACTCGGTCTATAACCCATATCCATCTTATTTTCATTAAATGATCTCGTCTAAGCCCATTATTATTATTTGGTTCGCTTACACATTATTTGGGGCGTTACAAAAATATATAAAAATATTTCATTTTTCATTATTTATTGTGATGTTAGTGATCGTTATGGTTATAGTTGGTCAAATTAGTTTTGGAGTGGGTTTAGAAACTTACAAATCACAACTCCATAGGAAAGAAGGTTGTTACGATAAGATAAAACTTTGCATTCAAGATCTATATCTCTTTAGTTTTTTGTAAAGGTATTTCATTTAACATGTATCATATTAAGCTTTTGACAATACTTGGATGCACAATCCGTACTTGCACCACATCAAGATAAATACAAGTAGATCTTGGTTAGTTGGTCGTGTAAGTTTGATTTAATTTTTTACTCATTGTTCACACATAGATTTACGTCTTTGATATCTAATTAATTTCATCCCACAACTGTGATTTGATTCTTAATCCCTATTGAAAGAATATGAGTAGTCTATTGGTCCTTTGAAACATATATGGTTTCCTTGGCGTTTAATAACGGATTCTATATATAGAGTTGTCGCTTTGACTCATTTCAATGAATTTTATAGGCAAAAGGGTCTTAAAGATGGTGGCCTAGTGTTTTGAATGAGTTTGAGAGTAGTGAATAGACTTTTAGGGTGGGTTGGGTGGTGTCGTGTTCAGTTTTGGTTTTGGTTTACAGAATATATACAAATATTTTTTGATTATTTATTTTGATTTTTGTGATTGTAATGGTTATAATTGATCAAATTATTCTCAGAGTCTGTTTAGAAGGTTACAGAATCACAACTCCATAGGAATGAAGGATGTTACGATAAGATAAAACTTTCCATTCAAACTCTATATCTTTTAGTGTTTTCGTAAACGTATTTCATTTAACATGTATCATGTTAAGCTTTCGAGAATATGTGGATGTACAAATCTCTACTTGCACCACTATGAGCGTAATACAAATAGATCTTGGTTAGTTGGTTGTGTGAGTTTGATTTAACTTCCTATTCATTGATCACACATCGAGTTACATCTTTGATATCTAATTACTTTCATCCAACAACTGTAATTTGATTCTCGATCAGTATTGAAAGAATACGAGTAGTCGCTTGGTCCTTTGCAACATATATGGTTGTCGTGGCACTTAATTATTGATTCGATAGGTTAAATTTTAGGCTTTGGAAGAACAAGTACTTCCAAGCCACTTACACTTCGGAAGAGGCTACTTCTTCCGAGGCATGAGGACTTCTTCTTTCTTCATACTTCAGAAGTAGTCTTCTGATTTCTTCTTTTTAGACTTGATCTTCGGAAGTGAACACTTTGTCTTCGGAAGTAAAGTTTATCTTCGGAAGTTGATCTTTCACTCTATTTTCGGAAGAACTCTACTTCCTTCGGAAGTTCCACACTTGGCTTTAGAAGCCTTTGTAAGTAGCACCAAAATTTGTCTAAGTGATTTGGTTTTGGTTGCACCAGCCTTCTTCTTGATCCAACAAACTCTCCCTAGGCTAATGCTACCAAAACCTCACTTGTTTCTACTCCTCAAAACCTTCAGCACCAAGGAGAGTAAGTATTTATCAGTTTCATGATTCTTCCCTGAAATGGTGCTAAGAAGTTTTTACAAATCTTTAGTTGACAGGAACTCCAGTCTGTCACCCTGAATTATATGTACCCTTTGTTGTGGCTCTCTGAAAAGAGTTAGTTGATGGGAGCTATAATCATTTTCCCATCTAACTATAGGTTCCAATTTAGGACCCTCCACCATCAGTAGAAAGGCTATGCCTTAGTGGGAGGTCTATCCTTGTCTTCCTTTCTTCTCAACTTCAACTCTTCTTCAATCTTAGCTTTTGCAGTTAACTCAGCCAGATGAAGACTGCTGAGATGATTTCTGATGTGAGTAGCAGTTTTAAAGTTAGAGGGGTTAGAGAATGGTTTCTCTACTAACTCAGCAATATCAAACCTACTAGAGTGTAGCAGAGAGGTGGCATTCAGCCTGTTGACTTTACCATTCTCTCTTTCCACAACAAAGTTATGAGTAGCTTCATTGAACCTCCACTAGATTATTTTCTTTCTAGGCATAAGATACTGACTAGGAATCTTGTCCTTTTTCCTCGTATCCAGTAGAGTCATTAGCTTCCTTCTTATTCTCTTCTCTTCGTCATTTAGTGAGTCTGAATTGAGGCCTAGAAGTTTTGTAGCATGGTCCAGTGTTCCTCTAGGCAGATCAAAAAATTGATCTCTTGTGAGGGAACGTGAAGTTCCATCAACATATGTTAGTTTGATGGAGTCTTCCTCACAGGAGATGTCGCTCAAAGTTGTGCAATTGGTGAGCTTAGTCTTGATTGCCTTAAACTCTTCAAGGGAGAGATGTTTAGAAGGCTGAGGGGATGGTTTAGAAGGTTGTGGGTAGGATGTAGTGTGGTGGTTCTGGTAAGTGTTTTGGGTTGAAGGATGGGTAGTTTTGGTGGTTGAGGTGAGGAAGTGGATGGGGGTAAAGGTGTGTGTTCAGGAGTGTAAGGTTCAGTTTTGATGGTGAATGAAGTGGGAGTTGGTTCAGGTTGGGGTTGAGTGGTTGGTGTGAAGGTTATCACCTCTACCCTTCTTTACATCTCTCTCCTTTTCCCCAAACGAATATCAGCCTTGATTTCACTGACTATTCGTTGGAGTGTCCTTTTAGACATGGGACCCACTGCCTTCCAGAGAAGCTATGAACCCAGAGATAGTCTTTCATCTAGGCTTTGTCACCTATCTTCTTGGTTGCAGTGGCCCTTGCTTCTTCTTCCCTTTTCTTCTTCTCCCTCAACTTGTCTCTTGCAGCTCTTTTTCTCTCTTTCTCCAATTGATCCCGCTCTTTGTCAAAGAGCCATAGCATCGTTTCATCATTGTGTGGAGATAGCTCTTGAAGAGAGAACCCTTTGGAGGTTAGGAAGGCTATCCTTTCCCTCCTGAGTTGCATGTCAGCTTCCCTCTGTTCCTTTTCTTTCTCTTCCTCTAAGGCCAACCGTGCTGCTTCCTGTTGTAGCCTGGTTGCCTTTTCCAGTTCCACCAACTCCTCTAATGGTAGCAGGAGTGTTTCTTCATTGGCAGCTCCAAGCTTGATGAACTAGTTAAAGATCTCCTCTCTCCTTTTGTTGTTAACTGCCTCCTGGTTGTCTGCAGCTGCTTTTTTATTAGCAGCTAACAACTTCCCAGTTGGAAGTCTTCCTTTTCTTTTCAGCTTTTCAATCTTCTCCTCTTCCTGAAGCTCTTCCATAATCATTTTCTTCTTTTTTATCATCTTTTGAAGGGCTTGACTTTGGTGGTTCTTGGAGAGTGGATTCAGATTGTGAGAGAGGAAGAAAGGGTGTCTAAACAAGAGGTTGATCCAGAAAGTCCTCACTATTCACCTCAGATGCTAGTTCGAGAATTGCATCTGTGATGATTAGTTCCTCAGACAAAGAGAACAGTCCTTTGGCAACTTCCATTTCAGCTTCGGAAGTTTCGGTTTGTTCTTCCGAGGCTTTAACTTCAGCTTCGGAAGTTTGAGGGGGTGCA
This sequence comes from Flaveria trinervia, assembly GCA_025506515.1. Classification (NCBI taxonomy): domain Eukaryota; kingdom Viridiplantae; phylum Streptophyta; class Magnoliopsida; order Asterales; family Asteraceae; genus Flaveria; species Flaveria trinervia. The sequence continues at coordinate 54,115,222 of CM046443.1, read as the reverse complement.
TATTTTGTCCCAACTGTTTCAGTTGGGCCATCAGTCCCCATTTCCCCTTCGAATTGCATCTCAGGTTCCATGTGGACCTTAGGTTGACCAACTTCTCCCACAGTGGTAGAAGGTGCACTAAGCCTCTGAAGTCCTTCAGCTCCGAAATACATCATTGCTGCATCAGGGCTTGGCTGATCAAGAGAAGATCTCAACAGAAAATTGGAGAAGAGTCTATAGAGATCTCTGAGCATCCTTGAGTCAATTTGTAATAAAACTTGGGATGGCTCAGATGCAGTTGCAGTGAGAGCCGAGAATTGGGAAGTTAAAGGTTGGCTCTGTGGTTCCTTAGATGTTTGTCTCTGAACACTCTCCCCTTTTTTGGTGGCATCATCTTGAGAGCTAGATGAGCTGGAGGAAGAGGTCAAGGAGACCTGAACAGGTACATGCCTAACAGATCTCTCAATCTGTTTCTCAGCTAGTTGAGTCTTGATATTGTCAATCTCAAGTTGCTGAGTGGCAGACCTTTCTTCTAAAGTCCTAACTTTGGATTTAAGGTTTTAGACTTTAGATAGTAGGTCTTGAATGAAGAGTTGCATGCTTCCCTCATTTTCTTTTGAAGAATCACAGGAGATGAGGTAACATACCTAGTATGTTCAACCTCACTACCAGATGTGGTTTCTTGGCACTCTGGTTTCCCCTGCTTAATGATGTCTCTTTTAGAGTCATCAAAAGGCATGGTTGCCATAGATTCAGTCTCAAGAAATGTTACCACTGTCCATAAGGTCCATTGAAGCACCTTCTGTAGTGGTAGCTGAATCTGCATGAGTCCCCTCCATATCAGTGGGACTCACCTCAGTAAGGGTTTGTTGATGGGGGCTGGAGATAAGAGGTCTCTCTAGGCTCGGTTGATCTTGGAATGGTGTTGTAGATCAACTTCATTGCCATGGAGGGGTGTTATCTCTTCATCAGTTTTGAAGAGAAGGTCAGTGAAAGATAAGGAGGTTAAGCCTACGGACCCTAGACCTTTTTCAATGTCTATAGGCATTGAGCCTCTGGTGGGGCTGTCCTTATTGGCTGCTCAGAGGAGTGTAAATACTCACCCTGAGGGCTTTCGGATTGGGTAGTGGGCTTATGGGTTTGAGACTGAGGAGACTCAAGACCCATATTGAGGTCAATGGTGAAGGATGGTGAGACCTCAGGCTGAGTGGGAGCCCAATGTTCCACTCTAGCATTTTTAGGTTGAACAGGAGGAGCTTGTTCAATCAGAGTAGATTGAACAAGGGTTCGTTTGGGGCGTCTTTTGTAGGTGATGGTGATGGGAGGAGAAGGTGAAATTGGCATTGTGGGGGCAGTAGTTGGTGTGGGTTCATCACCTGTGGGTTCAACAGGGATGTCACCAGGAGCTATTTGCTCAGTCATACCTGGAAGTAGAGAAGTGTACCTTCCAGTGAAGTTGGTGGACACCTTCTTCAGAGTCTTGAAGATGGTAGGCCTCATTTGAGGGACAGGCAGAGTGGCTGCACAGACAAGCCGACTTTGGTTAAGCTCATAGTTGATAATGTGCTGAAGAAATCTGGGATACATAAAGAATGTTTCCCTCTGTAGATTTCCAATGAGATTAGTTAGCACAAATCTTGAGTAGTTAAAGCGGAGGCCTCTCACCAATCCATGAACTAAGCACCCTAGTTCATATGGGATTTGGTTCCATCCCCCAGATTTGTTTGATAGATAGTGTAGAACGATGTGCAGGAGGAACTTCTAGTTGTAGGAGAAGTTGAATTTGTAGACGGTCGACCTGCTCACGTCTCCTCCATTTCCCATGAGGACGTAGGTGCTGTCTAAATATGCTTTTGGGAACTCTGTGGGTGCACCCTCATCATGAAGCTCAAGATGCTCCTGATAAGCTGTTCTGTGATGACCAACTCTTGGCCACAATGCGGGATCATATCACACGAAACCAATTTAGGGTTTCAACCTGACCGTTACCCCAAAATTCAGTCATGTGATTGAGGTAAATCGTGGGATTGATAGTCAAGGCAGTGTAGTAGGATGATTGGGTGAGGAAGGAGATGATTTCAAAGAAGTCCGCATTTCTTGAAGAGTCAAGAAGTGCGACTTGGTTGTGTTGAGGATTTAGGGCCACTGAGAAAATGTGAAGGTAGAAGAGTTTGTGCTTGGGTGAATTGGGAGGAAGGAAACTTTTAGGGCTGTAAAAATTTGTGGTAAGAAGAGGAGAGTGAATAGTCGAGATTATTTAAAAGAGGGTGAAATGGAGGTAATGGGGTTAGGATAAGGTGATGTGATAGTTTAGTGGATGAAGTGACAGGGGCGGTAAGGTTTAATTCAGTTAAATAATCCGACATCATTAACAGAATCTTTACCTTTTACAGTGTGGGACCCAAGAGATTTCCATTACACGGTAATCTCTCTTCCGAATATAAAACATTTCCGAAGGTAATTTGTCTTCCGAAGGCAATTCCTACTTCCTAAGGTAAATGTTACTTCCGAGAGTAAAGGTTGCTTTCTGAGTGGAGAGTTTTTTTGTAAGCTTCGGAAGTAGATCTAATATGAAATCAATCGCTTCTTCTGAGGCTAAAAACTCTTCTGAGAAGAAAATTATCCTTGGAGAAGTTTTGCCTCGAAAGATATGTAAAATGTCTTCCGAGGGTTAATTTCTCTTCGGGAGAAATTTATACTTAGAAAATTTTAGAGGGATCTTTTCTAATAGGGCTTAGATTGTATTGACATAATACATTACATATTGAAAAAGGTTTTCAAAAGAGTTAAGCTAATCAATGTTTATCATCCAATAGCAGCTATGAGATACTTAAATCTTTGTTCATCTTTGGTGAACAAATCAGCATATTTGAATCAACTTTGATTAGCTTAATTAGATTCTTCTCATGAATATCTCTAATGAAATGGTACCTGATATCAATATGCTTTGTCTTGAGCGCTTCACCAGATTTTCAGTGATACAGATAGCACTGTTGTTATGAATATGGATAGGAGTGCTCATAAAGTTGAATCCATTGTCTAACATCTGATTTTGAATCCACAGCAGCTGAGCACAGCAGCTAGCAGCAGCAATGTATTCAGCTTTAGCAGTTGATGTAAAGACACAAGATTGTTTCTTGCATTGCCATGAGATGATCCTTCCACCAAGAAATTAATATCCTCCTGATGTTGATTTCTTGTCAATGTTGCAGCCACCATAGTCACTATCAACGTATCCATAGAGATTAAAATCATTGTTCCTAGGATACTAGAGACCTAGTTTAGGTGTTCCTTTGAGGTATCTAAGGATTCTCTTGGCAGCAGCTAGGTGAGACACCTTTGGAGCAACCTGATATCTTGCACAGATGCAAGTTGCAAACATAATATGAGGTCTACTAGCTGTGAGATACATCAGAGAACTAATAATCGCCCTATACTGATGTTGATCAGTATCCTCCCCCTCAAGGTCAGGACAAAGATTATGGTTTCTGGACATGGATGTCTTGGTTGGCTTACAATCTTTCATCTCAAATCTTTTTAAGATGTCATTGACATACTTAGATTGATTAATGAAAAACCCTTCCTTCAGTTGCTTCACCTGAATTCCAAGGAAAAAGTCCATTTTTCCCATGGAATTCATCTCAAACTTCTTCTTCATAATGCTTTCAAAGTCCTTACACATTTGGTCATTTGAAGAACCAATTATGATATCATCAACATAGACTTGAACAAGCAAAATGTCCTTACCAGACTTCCTTATGAAGAGAGTCTTGTCAATGGTTCCTTTTGTGTAACCATTCTTCAAAAGAAACTGAGACAAAGTCTCATACCACAGCCTAGGTGCTTGGTGTAGCCCATATAGAGCTTTATCCAATTTTCACACATAGTTGGGATGTTGTGGATCATTAAATCCTAGAGGCTGGCACACATACACTTCTCTATCTATATCCCTATATAGAAAGGCACACTGGACATCAAGCTGGTACACAGTAAAGTTCTTGGACACAACATAAGCAAGGAAGATCCTAACTGCCTTAAGTCTTGCAACAGGTGAAAAGACATTAGTATAATTAATTCCTTCCTCTTGAGTGTATCCTTGAACTACCAGTCTTGCCTTGTTCTTGATAATCAAGCCTTTGTCATCTCTTTTGTTCCTGAAAACCCATTTAGTGTCTATTGGTACTTGACCAGATGGTAGCAGACATAGGTTCCAAACCTTCTATCTTTTGAATTGAAGCAACTCCTCTTGCATCAATTCAACCTAGCTACTATATTTCAAGGCATTTCCCACCTTCTTGGATTCCATCAGGGATAAGAAGCATGAGTACAAACAGACATTCCCATGATGAGTCTACCCTCTTGTTCTCACACCTTTAGAGACATCCCCAATGATGTTCTCAACTGGATGAGTGTTGTGAATCCTTAAATGAGGAATCACTTCCAGTTGCAAGGATAAGTCCAGATTAGACATATTTTGCTCAGGAACAGGAACACTTTGTCCAGTTGTTGTTTCAAACTCATTCATTGAGGACTAATTGAATGAATGAGAAACGTCATCAATGTTGCCTATGAAGTAGCATTAACAGTTGCATGTTCTTTCAAAATGCTACTTCCCTCAGCTTGGTGTTGTGTTGGATCACCTGATGAGTTTTGAGGATCGGTAGGTGATTCACTAGTTGAAGCTTCACTATTCCTTGATATAGTTATACTATCTGATCTGTGAATAGTGGGAGCTTGATTTGTTGCAGCTCTTGGAGAACCTAGAAGAGATCTGGGTAGCTCAAATAGTTGATGAGCATCAGCATCAGCATCAGCATCATTTTGAACACTTGTTCTAACTAAAACATTCTCACAAGAAGGTTTAGAATAGTTTGGAAATGATTCTAAATCAAAGATATGATCAGGGCCATTCCCCCTAACACAAGTAGTGTGCTCATTAACAACTATATTGGATGACTCCTCAAATTGTTGATTCTTGATGTTGTATACTCTATAAGCTTTAGAGCTAGAAGAGTATCCAACAAAGATAGCATCATCCAACTTTTCAGCAAATTTTGCCAAATTGTCCTTTGTGCTAACTGCCTTTGCCCAGAATGTTTGAGGTAGTTTGGAATCAGCTAATATAGTTCGAGCAGCCTCAATAAGTGTCTTGTTCCTCCTCTCAGTAACACCGTTTTGTTGAGGAGTTCTGGGAGCACTGTATTTTCTGGCAATTCCTTTTGAGTTACAGAATGAGTCAAGAACAAAGTTCTTAAACTCAGTCTCTTGATCACTTCTAATAATCTTAACCTTGTGATCAATTTGATTTTCTATTTTAAGAATAAAAGATTTTAATGTTTCAATAGTTTCATTTTTAGTTCTTAAAAAGAATACCCATGTATATCTTGAAAAATCATCAACTATCACAAGGAAGTATGATTTCCTTCCAAAGCTCATTATACTTGTGGGACAAAAAAGATCCATGTGCAATAAGTGTAATGGAGTAGTGATGGAGTTAACACTTTTGGATTTATGAGAGGCCATGTGTTGCTTCCCTTTCAGGCATGCAACACAGATTTCTTTGCAGAAAAATTCCTTTTTATGCAAACCATGTACCAAGTTATTTTTAGCCAATTTATTCATTGTCTTAAAATTTACATGACACATACGTTTTTGCCAAAGTGTTGACTCATCACTATCAGCTTTGGAAAGAAAGCATGATACTTCACCCATTGGAGAAGCATTGTTCATATCCAGCTTGTACATATCCCATTTCCTGGGAGATCTAAGAAGCACTAATTTCGGAGGAATTGTCATCCTTGGTTTGAGGATAATGCACTCATGTTCTGTGAAAAGCATTTGATGCTTTTGATCACAAAACTAAGAAACACTTAATAGATTGTGTTCAATCTGTTTGACAAAGTTAACTTTGTCAACTCTTAACTTACCGTTGGATATGCTCCCTCTGCCAGAAATATATCTTCCGACCTCACCTCCAAATTGGACTGGACCTCCATCATAATGTTGAAACTGTTGAAGGAGAGATTAGTTCCCTATCATGTGTGGCATCCACTATCCACAATCCAGACATTGTTGTTTTTATCATATGGATGTCCCTACACACAAGATGAGAATATTAGTTTTGATTGGAGACCTAAGCCTTGTTGGTCTTGGGTTCTTCCAAAGATAGTGACATAATTGAACCAAAGGTTAAGCATGGGGGTTCAATGGATGTCTTTGAAAGCCTTCACCACCTTTTCTTCCAAAGCAGTCTTCTTCTCGGATGCTTTCAAGGGAACTTTCTTGTTCTTCAGATGTTTAACAACTTTTGCTTCCGAAGTTATTTTCCCTTCGGAAGAAGGATTTTCTTCCGAAGACAACCTAGCTTTGGAAACTAGCTTTCCCTTTTTCATCACTTGGACCATCTAATAAGGTCCAAATGAGAAACCTTCCCTGACTTCTTCATTTCTAACATTATTTGCATAATGTGTGCTAGCAGGATTATTGTAACAATCTTTAGCCATGTGGTTTTACAGACTACACTTTATGCATATGATGTTAGACTTTTGGGAGCTTGTAGGTTGCTGTTTCTTACTCCTTTTCTCTTTGTCAGCAACCTTTCACTTCAACTTCTTATCCTTTGGTAGGACAGGAGTGCTGGTACTATACTCCTTTCCTGAATCAGAAGTACCTATCACCTAGAATCTAGCTGAGATAAAGACACATTTTTGTTTTGGGTCAATCATTAATTTAGACTCAGCCAATTTCTTAGCAGTTCTTCTGGTAGCTTTAGCTCTGCTTCTTCTAGCTTTGGTGGTTAGGGTTTGATCTTCAGGGAGAGGTGGGTTGATTACCTATTCCTTCCCTGTGGTGGCCATTATTGTTGCATCATTCTTCAACTCATGTGAAGATGGGTCAGCAGATGGGACCTATTGCTCTTCAGTACCCAACCCTCCTTTATTCTAGGTGCTTATGGACTCGTAAGAATATGGTGGAGCAATTTCATTGGTCCCCAACCCTCCTTTATTATAATAACATATTTTAGAGTGGGAGGATGATGCAATAATAGTATGGAAGTTCTGCTTAGAAATAGCATTCTTCCTAGCTTGAGCCTTAGCGGTGACAAGCTGGGCTTGAGCCTCAAACAATTTGGATATTAAATCCTTTATTTGAGTCTTGTAATTGGTGTGTAAATGATATAATAGGGAAACAATTTTCTCTAAATCTTCAATTTTCTTTTGGTAGTCAGATTCAACCCTTTTCAAACCAGATTTCAAAACATTTAAAGACTCAATATCAGATTTAATTTCCCTATTGTAGTCCTGATATAATTTAACCTTAGCTATATAGGCAGGAGTACAAATATGTTCATATACCTGGTTATCATCTGTTTCGGCCATGAGAGCTTGAGCAGGAGTCACATCATGTACCATAAAGCTCGAGTCGACTTCTTAAGCCATTACAGCTATTTCAGTCGACTTTCTAGTGGCCTTTGATGTAGAAGGATGTGTGGAGGCCTGTGGGGTTCCCTGATTTGATTTGAGAGCGTTGCATTCCCCAACAAAGTGACCAAGTTGATTACAGTTGTAACATTTGGCCTTAGTCTTGTCAAACCCAAACTTGCTGGTAGTTGGTTTTGAGGGAATTGCCTTCTAGTTCTCTTAAAGAACTTCTTCGCTCTATAGGTTAAAAGAGCCATCTATTGGATGATGTCCACATACTTTACATCGTCTGGACTGAAACATTCTAGATCATCAAAATAGTTTTTAAAATCACCAGAGTGTCCACTTCCTGAGATAGAGCCACAACTGTCTTGAAAGGACCTGTGCTGAGCCTGTTGAGACCTTGTAGTCTTAGGGAAACTGATGTATGGTCCAGAAGAGCAGGATGACTGCTGGTTGTATGTCAGGTATTGCTAAGGTTGTGGGGGTAGCGAGCCTTCAGCAACCATTAAAGTGTTGCTAGCAGGAAGACTCAGAGGTCTGCTTGTTTGTGGCCCTTCTTACTTTCCATCTCTAACTGGTATCCATCAAGGATGCCATAGAGTTCAGTCATAATAAGAGTGTTCAAGCTCTCTATCCTCTTGATAGAGACACAGTAACATGTCCACTCATTTGGAAGAGCACTGATGAACTTTCTTGTGTGATCTATAACTTCAGAAGTGATCATCATAGTATGAAGTGAAGAAATAAGATCCATGTACCTGAAATACTACTGGTTGAGGGTCTCTCCAGCAATATAAGTGAAGTTCTCGAACTGCTGCTTTAGTGAGTCCTTCTTGGAGTCGTTGGAGCTTGAATACATTTGAGCAAGTGCATCAAACAATTCTTTGGCAGACTTACAATGCTCAAACCCCACCATGATGGATTTGGGTATTGCAGTCATTAGAATGGTTATTTCATTGCTATCAACGTCCATTTTCTTTTGGTCTTTATTGGAATAATCTTCAACAACATTTTCTATCATGGCACTGTTTCTACCAGGTGCTACCACCTTGGGTTTATACGGGCCATTGACAATGGAGTTCCATATTTTGCTGTCTTGGTATCTAATGAAGCCTTCTATTCTTCTGCTCCAAGACCTAAAGTTTTCAGGAGTAATGACGGGAGCTTTGGTCATGGTTCCATCTCTACTTTAGATTTGTTAATGGTCATTTTTGTGATAGTTGTAAGGAGGAGTGAAACACAGGTTGATTTGGATGGTTAGATCTCACAATCAAGAGCCTAAAGAGCTCTGATACCAATTGCAGGATTGGTATATGTCACTAAACACTTGGTTTTTTCTCTCAAACTCACTTAAACAACAATCAGATGAAAGCAAAGTCTCTAAGAGTTTATAACAATATAATAAGTAATAACAAACACAAGAAGTAATTTTCAAGGTACTTGCATATATTGCTTCTCAACTCAAATATTACAAGAGTCTATCTCTTCAATTTTCTTTTGGTAGTCAGATTCAGCCCTTTTAAAATCAGATTTCAAAACATTTAAAGACTCAATATTAGATTTAATTACCCTATTGTAGTCCTGATATAATTTAACCTTAGCTATACGGGTAGGAGTATAGAGATGTTCATATACCTAGTTATCATGTGTTCCGGCCATGAGAGCTTGAGCAGAAGTCACATCATGTACCATAAAGCTCTAGTCGACTTCTTAAGCCATTGCACCTGTTTCAGTCGACTTTCTAGTGGCCTTTGATGTAGAGGGATGTGTGGAGGCCTATGGAGTTCCTTGATTTGATTTGGGAGCCTTGCATTCCCTTGCAAAGTGACTAGGTTTGTTACAGTTGTAACATTTGGCCTTGGTCTTGTCAAACCCAAACTTGCTGGTAGTTGGGTTTTGAAGGAATTGCCTTCCAGTTCTCTTAATAAAATCTTCGCTCTATAGGTTAAAAGAGCCATCTGTTGGATGATGTCCACATACTCTACATCATCTAGACTGAAACACTCTACATCATCAAAATAGTAATGAAAATCACCAGAGGTTCCACTTCTTGAGACAAAGACATAATTGTCCTAAAAGGAACTGTGCTGAGCCTGTTGAGACCTTGGAGTCTTAGGGAAAGTGATGTATGGTTAAGAAGAGCAGGATGGCTGCTGGTTGTATGTCAGGTATTGCTGAGGTTGTGGGGGTACTGAGCCTTCAGCAACCATAAAGTGTTCTTAGCAGGAAGACTCAAAGGTCTGCTTGTTGGTGGCCCTTCTTACTCTCCATCTCTAACCGGTATCCATCAAGGATGCCATAGAGTTTTGTCACAGTAAGAGTGTTCAAGTTCTCTGTCCTCTTGATAGAGACACAGTAAAATATCCACTCATTTGGAAGAGCGCTCAAGAACTTTCTTGTGAGATCTCTAAGTTCAAAAGTGATCATCACAGACTGAATAGAAGAAATAAGATCCATGTACCTCAAATACTGTTGAGTGAGGGTCTCTCCAGCAATATAAGTGAAGTTCTCGAACTATTGCTTCAGTGAGTCCTTCTTGGAGTCGTTGGAGCTTGAATACATTTGAGCAAATGCATCAAATAATTCTTTGGCAAATTTACAATGCTCAAACCCCACCATGATGGAGTTGGGTATTGCAATCATCAGAATGATCATTGCAGAGCTGTCAATGTCCATCTTATTTTGGTCTTCGTCAAAATAATCTTCAACCGTCTTTTCTATCATAGCACCGTTTCCACCAGGTGCTACCACCTTAGGTTTATACGGGCCATTGACAATGGAGTTCCACATTTTGCTGTCTTGGTATCTGATGAAGCCTTCCATCTTCTGCTTCAAGACCTAACGTTTTCAAGAGTAATGATGGGAGCTTTGCTCATGGTTCCCATCTCTACTTCGGATTTGTTAAGGGCCATTTTTGTGAGAGTTGTAAGGAGGAGTGAAAAACAGGTTGATTTGGATGGTTAGATCTCACAATCAAGAGCCTAAAGAGCTCTGATACCAATTGCAGGATCGGTTTATGTCACTAAACACTTGGTTTTTTCTCTCAAACTCACTTAAACAACACTCGGATGAAAGCAAAGTCTCTAAGAGTTTATAACAATATAATAAGTAATAACAAACACAAGAAGTAATTTTCAAGGTACTTGCATATATTGCTTCTCAACTCAAATATTACAAGAGTCTATCTCTTCACTTTTCTTTGGTAGTCAGATTCAGCCTTTTAAAATCAGATTTCAAAACATTTAAAGACTCATATTAGATTTAATTTCCCTATTGTAGTCCGGATATAATTTAACCTTAGATAGGCAGGAGTATAGAGATGTTCATATACCTAGTTATCATCTGTTCCGACCATGAGAGCTTGAGCAGGAGTCACATCATATACCATAAAGCTCGAGTCGACTTCTTAAGCCATTACAGCTATTTCAGTCGACTTTCTAGTGGCCTTTGATGTGGAAAGATGTGTGGAGGCCTGTGGGGTTCCCTGATTTGATTTGGGAGCCTTGCATTCCCCAACAAAGTGACTAACTTTGTTACAGTTGTAAAATTTGGCCTTGGCCTTGTCAAACCCAAACTTGCTGGTAGTTGGGTTTTGAGGGATTTGCCTTCCTGTTCTCTTAAAGAACTTCTTCGCTCTATAGGTTAAAAGAGCCATCTATTGGACGACATCCACATACTCTACATCATCTGGGCTGAAACACTCTAGATCATCAAAATAGTATTGAAAATCCCTAGAGGTTCCACTTCTTGAGACAAAGGCACAGCTGTCCAGAAAGGAACTGTGCTGAGCCTGTTGAGACTTGGAGTCTTAGGGAAAATGATGTATGGTCAAGAAGAGCAGGATGGCTGCTGGTTGTGTGTCAGGTATTATTGAGGTTGTGGGTACTGAGCCTTCAACAACCATTAATGCGTTGCTAGCAGCAAGCCTCAGACGTCTGCTTGTTTGGTGGCCCTTCTTATTCTCCATCTCTAACCGGTATCCATTAAGGATGCCATAGAGTTCAGTCATAGTAAGAGTGTTCAAGTTCTCTATCCTTTTGATAGAGACACAGTAAAATGTCCACTCATTTGGAAGAGCACTCATGAACTTTCTTATGAGATCTCTAAGTTCAGAAGTGATCATCACAGACTGAAAAGAAGAAATAAGATCCATGTATCTCAGATACTGCTGGCTAAGGGTCTCTCCAGCAATATAAGTGAAGTTCTCGAACTGCTGCTTCAGTGAGTCATTCTTGGAGTTGTTGGAGCTTGAATACATTTGAGAAAATGCATCAAATAATTCTTTGGCAGACTCTCAAACCCCACCATGATAGAGTTGGGTATTGCAATCATCAGAATGGTCATTGCATAGTTGTCAACGTCCTCCGGTCTTTATCAGAATAATCTTCAACAGGCTTTTCTATCATGGCACCGTTTCCACCAGGTGCTACCACCTTGGGTTTGTGCAGGCCGTTGACAATGGAGTTCCACATTTTGCTGTCTTGGTATCTGATGAAGCCTTCCATTCTTCTGCTCCAAGACCTAAAGTTTTCAGGAGTAATGATGGGAGCTTTGGTCATGGTTCCCATCTCTACTTCGGATTTGTTAAGGTCCATTTTTGTGAGAGTTGTAAGGAGGAGTGAAAAACAGGTTGTTTGGATTGTTAGATCTCACAATCAAGAGCCTAAAGTGCTCTAATACCAATTGCAGGATCGGTTTATGTCACTAAACACTTGGTTTTTCTCTCAAACTCACTTAAACAACACACGAATGAAAGCAAAGTCTCTAAGAGTTGATAACAATATAATAACTAGTAACAAACACAAGAAGTAATTTTCAAGGTACTTGCACATATTGCTTCTCAACTCAAATATTACAAGACTCTTACAAGCATATTGTTATGAGTTATGATGAGAAACTATATATAATACTACATACAGTCGGATATACTTTGATACCAGCTGGGATCCTCTAACTAAAGCAAATACTACAAAGCTATAGCTTAAGGTATCTTAGATAAAGTCTTATCTGAGATATGGTAGTGAGGACATATCCCTGACTTACCTTTTGTCACCAACTAAAGTTGGTAACTTGTACTAACATAAAAAGTGAACAGTGGAATAAGGTTTGGTCAATTACATGGCTCTTTGAGAAAACGCGATGCAGTATTACAGGTGTACATCGGAATGTCAGAGACCATACTTATGTCCACTGGTTCATAACAGTGTCTTCCGAAGGTTAAATGGTTTCGGAAGAACAAGTACTTCTGAACCCACTTACACTTCGGAAGAGGGGCTTGAGGACTTCTTCTTTCTTCATATTTCGGAAGTAGTCTTCTAATTTCTTCTTTTAAGACTTGATCTTCGGAAGTGAACACTTTGTCTTCGGAAGTAGAGTTTGTCTTTGGAAGTTGATCTTTCACTCTATCTTCGGAAGAACTCTACTTCCTTCGGAAGTTCCACACATGGCTTCGGAAGCCTTTGTAAGTAGCACCAAAATTTGTCTAAGTGATTTGGTTTTGGTTGCACCAGCCTTCTTCTTGATCCAACAGAATCGAATTCAAGTATGGTTTTGGTTTAAAGAATATATACAAATATTTAATTTTTGATTATTGATTGTGATTAGAGTGATTGTTATTGTTATAGTTGACCAAATATTCTCGGAATGTGTTTAGAAGATTATAGAATCACAACTCCATAGGATTGAAAGTTGTTACAATAAGATAATCTTTTCCATTCAAGATTTATATTTATTTAGTGTTTTTGTAAATGTATTTCATTTAACATGTATCATGTTATGCTTTCGAGAATACATGGATGCACAAATCCATGCTTGCACCACTTCGAGTGAAATACAAGTAGATCTTGGTTAGTTTTTCGTGTAAGTTTAATTTAAATTCTTACTCATTGATCACACATCAAGTTACATCTTTGATATTTGATTTATTTCATTCCACAACTGTGTTTTGATTTTCGATGCGTATTGAATGAATACGAGTAGTCTCTTAGTCCTTTACAACATATATGTGGTTGCCTTGGCGCTCAATAACAGATTCTATAATCAGAATGGTCACTTTGATTCATTTCAGTGGATTGTCTAGGCAATAGGGGCTTAAAGATGGTGGTTGGGTGTTTTGGATGAGTTTGAGAGTACTGACTCGAATTCATGGTTGGGTTGAGTGATTTCGTTTTTAGTTTTGGATTTTGTTTAAAGAATATATACAAATATTTCATTTTTGATAATCTATTGAGATATCACTGATCGTAAAGTAATAGTTTATCAATTAGTCTTGGAGTGTGTTTAGAATGTTATAGAATCTTAACTCTAAAGGATTGAAGGTTGTTACGATAAGATAGACTTTTCCATTCAAGATCTAAATCAATTTAGTGTTTTTGTAAACGTATATCATTTAACATGTATCATATTAAGCTTTCGAGAATACTTGGATTCACAAATCCATACTTGGATCACTTCGAGCGAAATACAAATAGATCTAGGTTAGTTGGTTGTGTGAGTTTAATTTAACTTCTTATTCATTTATCACACTTCAAGTTACATCTTTGATATCTCTTTACATTCATTTAACAACTGTGATTTGATAATCGATTTGCATTGAATAAATACGAGTGGTCTCTTGGTCCTTTACAACATATATGGTTGCCTTGGCTCTTAATAAAGGATTCTATAAATAGAGTTGTCGCTTTAATTCATTTCAGTGGATTTTCTAGCAAGAGGGGCTTAAAGATGGTGGAACGTGTTTTGGACAAGTTTGAGAGTAGTGAATCGAATTCAAGGGTGGTTGAGAGGTGTTGTGTTAAGTTTTGGCTCTGCTTTATAAAATATATAAAATATTTCATTTTCATTATTTATTGTGATGTTAGTGATCGTTATGGTTATAGTTGATCAAATTAGTTTTGGAGTGGGTTTAGAAAGTTACAAAATCACAAATCCATATAAAGGTTGTTATGATAAGATAAAACTTTCCATTCAAGATATACATCTCTTTAGTTTTTTTGTAAAGGTATTTCATTTAACATGTATCATATTAAGCTTTTGACAATACTTGGATGCACAAATCCGTACTTGCACCACACCGAGCGAAATACAAGTAGATCTTGGTTAGTTGGTCGTCTAAGTTTGATTTAACTTTTTACTCATTGTTCACACATAGATTTACATCTTTGATATCTGATTAATTTCATCCCATAACTATGATTTGATTCTTAATTCCTATTGAAAGAATATGAGTAATCTATTGGTCCTTTGCTACATATATGGTTTCCTTGGCTTTAATAAATAGAGTTGTCGCTTTGACTCATTTCAGTGAATTTTATAGGTAAAAGGGTCTTAAAGATGGTGGCCTAGTGTTTTGAATGAGTTTGAGAGTAGTGAATAGACTTTTAGGGTGGGTTTAGTGGTGTCATGTTCAGTTTTAGTTCTGGGTTAAAGAATATATACAAATATTTCTTGATTAATTATTGTGATTTTAGTGATTGTTATGGTTATAATTGATCAAATTATTCTCGGAGTGTGTTTAGAAGGTTACAAAATCACAACTCCATAGGAATGAAGGATGTTACAATAAGATAAACCTTTCCATTCAAACTCTATATCATTTAGTATTTTCATAAACGTATTTCATTTAACATGTATCATGTTAAGCTTTCTAGAATACGTGGATGCACAAATATCTACTTGCACCACTCTGAGCGTAATACAAGTAGATCTTGGTTAGTTGGTTGTGTGAGTTTGATTTAACTTCCTATTCATTGATCACATATCGAGTTACATCTTAAATATCTAATTACTTTCATCCCACAACTGTGATTTGATTCTCGGTCAGTATTGAAAGAATACGAGTAGCCTCTTGGTCCTTTGCAACATATATGGTTGTCGTGGCACTTAATAACTGATTCTATAAATAGATTTGTCGCTTTGATACATTTCAGTGGATTTTCTAGGCAAGAGGGTCTTAAAGATGATGGTCTAGCGTTTTGGATGAGTTTTTGAGTAGTGAATCGAATTCAAGGGTCGGTTGAGTGGTCTCGTGTTTTGATTTGGTTCCGGTTTATAGAATATATAAATTATTTCATTTTTGATTATTTATACGATTTTAGTGATCGTTATGGTTATAGTTAATCAAATTAGTTTTGCGGTGGTTTAGAAAGTTACTGAATCACAACTCCATATGATTGAGGTTGTTACGATAAGATAAACCTTTCCATTCAAGATCTAAATCATTTATTGTTTTTGTAAACGTATTTCATTTAACATATATCATGTTAAGCTTTCAAGAATATTTGGATTGACAAATCCGTACTTGGACCATTTCCAGCAAAATACAAGTAGATTTAGGTTAGTTGGTCGTGTGAGTTTAATTTTACTTCATATTCATTGAGCACACTTCAAGTTACATCTTTGATATCTGTTTACATTCATTTAACAAATGTGATTTGATAATCGATTTGTATTGAATGAATACGAGTGGTCTCTTCGTCCTTTGCAACATTGTTGTTGCCTTGGCTCTTAATAACGGATTCTATAAATAGAGTTGTTGCTTTAATTCATATCGATGGATTTTCTAGGCAAGAGGGGCTTAAGATGGGTGAAGTGTTTGGATGAGTTGAGAGTAGCAAATCTTGGTTAGTTAGTTATGTAAGTTTAATTTAAATTCTTACTCATTGATACAGATCGATTTACATCTTTGATATTTGATTACTTCCATTCCAAAACTATGATTTGATTTTCGATGCGTATTGAATGAATACAAGTAGTCTCTTGGTTGTTTGCAACATATATATGGTTGCTTTGCACTTACAACGGATTCTATAGACAGAGTTGTCGCTTTGATTCATTTCAGTGTATTTTCTAGGCAAGAGGGTCTTAAAGATGGTGGTCGAGTGTTTTGGATGAGTTTGCGAGTACTGAATCGAATTCATGGTTGGGTTGAGTGGTTTCATTTTCAGTTTAGATATGGTTTAAAGATTATAACAAATATATTTTTTTGATAATTTATTGAGATATCACTAATCGTTAAAGTAATAGTTGCCCAATTACTCTCGGAGTGTGTTTAGAATGTTATAGAATCTTAACTCTAAAGGATTGAAGGTTGTTATGATAAGATAAACCTTTCCAATCAAGATCTAAATCAATTTAGTGTTTTTGTAAACGTATTTCATTTAACATGTATCATATTAAGCTTTCGAGAATACTTGGATTCACAAATCCATACTTGGACAACTTCGAGCAAAATACAAATAGATCTAGGTTGTTGGTCTTGTGAGTTTAATTTTACTTCTTATTCATTATCACACTTCAAGTTACATCTTGATATCTCTTTACATTCATTTAACAACTGTGATTTGATAATCGATCGTATTGAATGAATACGAGTGGTCTCTTGGTCCTTTGCAACATATATGGTTGCCTAGGCTCTTAATAAAGGATTCTATAAATAGAGTTGACGCAATAATTCATTTCAATGGATTTTCTAGGCAAGAGGGGCTTAAAGATGATGGAAAGTGTCTTGGAGAAGTTTGATAGTAGTGAATCAAATTCAAGGGTGGGTTGAGTGGTGTCGTGTTTAGTTTTAGCTCCGCTATATAAAATATATAAAAATATTCATTTTTCATTATTTATTGTGATGTTAGTTGTAACACCTGGTTATTTATAAAGACAAAGAAAGAAGAACAAAGTGAAGAAAAAGAAGGAAATGAAATAAAGCCCAGTCTAGGTTTAAAAGTGATAAAAAGAACAAAAAGTTTTAAAGTTGCTATGGCCGCCTAAATGGTCATACCACACCTTTTTCATTCGGATCTTGATAGAGAGAGAGAGAGAGAAAGGGGCTAAAACTTTTGGATTTGAAGAACAAGAAGCAGAAATCGAATTCAAGGTAAGAATTCATGTGTTATGATGTTCTTAACTTGTCATATCCTTGGGTTTGTGCTTACGTGTGTTTGTATGTGTTCGGATATGTATTTTGTGGGTTTCTAGGCGGTTGAACTTCAGTTGCAAACGAGTTTGGGAGAAACCATACTAAGAGCTGCAAAGGTGAGTTCTAGAACCTCTTTTACTAGTTTTTAATTGATTTTGGGACTAGTAATGCATGAATGTATGTTTTTGTAAAACTGGGTTTTTAACTCGTATGTATGACTATGTGCATGTTGATGTTATGATGTGATGTTGGGCTATTTTCATGCTTGATGATGTATGGTTGTGTTTCTAAGGCTTAGAAGTTAAGACCTAATAACATGATGGATGGTGATTGGGAACTGACATCTGATGTTTAAGGCTCATATGTTTAAGTTTTAGAATCTGACTAAGTAAGCCAATGCAGATGAATAATGGAACTCAATATGGATAAACAGTTAATGCGAATGAACAGTTAATGCGGATGAGCATTAACTACTAAGTAAGCCAATGCGGATGAATAATGGAAGTCAATGCGGATGAAAATTAATGCGGATGAGCATTAACTATCAAGTAAGTCATGCGGATGAGTAATGGAAGTCAATGCGGATGAACAGTTAATGCTGATTAGCATTAACCATCAAGTAAGTCAATGCGGATGAATAATGGAAGTCAATGCGAATGAACAATTAACGCAGATGAACATTTACCACTAAGTAAGAGAAATGTGGATGAGTAGTGGGAAATGCGGATGAACTATAACAAATGCGGATGAACAAAAGACAAATGCGGATGAACCTTAGAATGTTTTCTGACTTTCTGGGAAAAAGGGATGAATGTAGGCTTTGACTAGGGAGGTTCCCGTGGGCTATATAATTGGACTTTTGAGGTCATAGATGTTAGGATGGGCATGGTATGATAATTGTTTGATGCTTATGCATGATGGTATGTATGATATATGTTATGTAGTATGGTGCCTAGTATGATGCTGTTGTATGTGTAGTTATGTTCGTTATATAGTATGATTATTTTCCCCTGGCTTTATGTGGTATGTAATGAATGAAATGAAAAGTATTATGTAACGTAAGTGGAAGATAATGAAAAGAGGAACGAAATGAAGAATGCATGCATTAATGAACGAACGAACGTAAGAAAGTCTTGCAAGCAAATGTATGGAGGTTCACACTCAATGAGGAGTGTTAGCTCAACCGTGTGCGGGTTAGCTACCCCATGAGGGTGCACACTGGGGCTTGATCCATGTGATCGAGCATAGTATGGGGTCCTTGTCGCTTAACCCTAGATGAATTGCTTGGTGTCTAGAGGGGGTTAAGCACATGACAAGACCTAGATGAAAACAAAAGATAATGAAGTACAAAATGAATGATGATGAAGATAATAAACCTTATCTATGTGTACGTACGGTGTGTGATCATATTCTAAAACTTGTTATGAGGGAATGCAAGTAAAGAACGGTTTTAAACGAAAGATAAAGTATGTTTTATTATAAAACTAGAACTCACTTAGCAACGCTGACCTTTTTATGCATTTCCAGTTGGCAGGTGAGCATTGCTGAGGATGGCGCGGGACAACTACTTGGCATTTTGAACGGCATTCTTTTGTTAATGATTTTGCATTGTATTGCGAACAAATGGAAATGTGTAATGAATGTTGCATTATTTTGCAAAAGCATTTATACTGAAAATGTTGTTTTTAATGTTTCCGCTGCAACATTCATTTCAAGTTAATGTAATTATATGTTTTATAAGCAATGATTGGCTAGCTGTAAGTGTCCCAGGAATGGGGTCTTACATTAGTGATCGTATAGTCATGGTTGCAAAACTCGCTAGGCGCTCCAGATCGGTCGACTTGGGAGTTGCGAGTACTTGGACTAGGCGGGGTGTACTCGGACGTGATAAGTTACAAAGAAATTAGCTTTTCGGAAATTATAAATATGTTAATATCATAAACTTACTAAAATTTATAAAAACTACATGAATATTAATATAAATAAAAAGAATACATGTTCACATACAAAAATATTCTAAACTTTATATCAATTATTCAATATTATAAACGTAGTAATTATTTAATTATCATCTTCCAAGGTATTTTAATGAAAAACAATATAAATCTAACAAAAATCGATGAAAAATAACAAAAATCGGTGCAAAATAGTTAAAATCCGAGTTAGACCGAGTTGGGTCAAGTTGGCCAAGTTGGACCGAATAGAGCCAATTTGGACCGAGTAGGGCCGAGTTTGACCGCTCCGAGTAATGTTGATCGAGTTGTTTCTCGGCACCTTGCTGAGTTCCGAGTACTCGGCCGCCTAGGCCGAGTTTTACAACACTGGTTTGAGCCAGAAAAGCGTAGCACTGTTTTCGTAAATTTCGGCGTGCTCTCATGCAAGAGATAAGCTTTAGGTTTCTTCCTGGTCGCTCTCCTTGAATTCTGAGTACCTCCCCATTTGGCATGGGGATTCGTACTACTTTGTCCCGACAGACAATCTCAGCTCCGTGTTTTGATACCAATCCATTCCCACAATCAGTCGAAACTTCCTAACTCAAAGGGTATCAAGTCTATATCGAAGGCATGGTCCTCCAATATCAACGAGCATTCTAATGATTTCATCAGGTGAACAATCCTACCATTGGCCATTTCTACCGAGTAGCTAGTGTCTAGCCTACTAGAACTCAAGTCAAGGAATTGCACAAACTCAGAAGATATAAAACTATTGTCTGCTCCAGTATCAAACAATATAGATACAAAGTGATTATTGAGTAAGTGCGTACCCGTGACAACATTCGGGTCCTGACAGGCATCGTTGGCTCCAATGACAAATGCACGTCCCCGAGCTGCATTCCCTTGATTTCCCAGGCCTTGATTTCCAGCTATGGCCATCACCCGTTGCTAGTCGTTTCCTTGTTGACCTGGCGCCCGATTCAGTCTGGGGCACATGTTTCTGTAGTGATCAGGGCTTCCACACTCATAACAGCCCCTGGCATTCCCGGCGGGGTTAACCGCGTTGACTGGTGCCACCAGATTCGGCGTTGTTCTGCAATCTTTCGCTAGATGCCCCGGGCGCCTACAGTTCGCGCACACCCGGCACGGCATTGCTGGGGGATGATGGAAATTGCACCTATCACATTTGGGGTGCTGCCCAACATACTCTCTCCTGCCTTGTATCACAGCCACAAAATTTCTGGTTGTCTTGGCCCTTTTATCAAATTTCCCGGCACTCGACCGACTCGTTTCCCCAACATCTTTTCTCTTCTATGCTCCTCTTCCCAATACCCATGTTCTCACCATCTTGTCAGTCAGAGCGCCAGCCTTTTGAATTGCGCTCTGAATCGTAGGAGCAGCAGCTGCTGTTACCATCGCTCGGATTTGAGGCGCAAGTCCCCATATGTACCTCTCGATCCTCTTTGATTCCAGAGTGACCAGATGTGGAACCAATCTTGCCAACTCATGAAAACGATCAGTGTAGGCGGCGTGCCCAACCCCCACCATATCATGATTCCAGAATTCATGTTCCAGTTTCTGTATCTTATTGAGGGGGCAGTATTCCTCAGTGATTAAGGCCTTAAACTCATCCCATGACATCTGCATCACTGATTCTCTTCCCCTAGCCTATATCTGAGTGTTCCACCAAGTTAGTGCCTTGCCCTGTAGTGAGCAAGTGGCATACTTGATTTTCTAGCTGTCAAGGCACTCACTGATGTCAATTACTGCCTCCATTTTCTCAAGCCATCTGGTCAGGGCTATCGCTCTACCTTTTTGATCAAACTCTTTCGGTTTGCAGGCCACAAAATCCTTGTACGAGCACCCCCTTCTAGCATTAACAACCCCAGTCTCATTACCGGTTGTACCACCATTCCTGGTCTCCTGATTGCTCTCATTCTCTGTCAGGTTCCCATTATCTTCATTATCATTGCCACCATCCCCGTGGGGGTGGTGATTTTGAAGAGCATCACCACTGGGCCACAATAGTTGGGATCAGTGCGGCCAGCTGTTGAGCGATCAGAGCTGCCACGTCGGTGTTTCCTGTTCCCTGATTGTTGCTAGCAGGGCCATCATTCGTTCTTGGTGCTCTCCTCTGCTTCTGCCTCTGCCCTTCGGGGTTTCACTTCTGCCACTGTTGGTACGGGTAACTTTTCGAGGTGGCATTTTCTGATCTAGAAGTAGTAAAACACATAAGCTTTAACCATTTCAAAGCATATTAACCATACCACACATCAAGGTCCAGCATTCCAAGTTAATATCACACTTGTTGTTACCACACATCACATACAAGTCATGTAATTCTCACACCATGAATAGGTAATGTTCCAACAATAGTCCGTTATAGTAATTGCAATCCATGTATGTAATCACGTTTTGTCTAGTGGAGGTTGTCTATTTCCTCCTCTTTCGAGGTTTCAGACATAACCTCCTCGGGGTATATCCCAATGTCCAAGGTCAAGCGCAATAGCATGATCTGTGCAGGTCTCTTCGGGTTTAATACCCGGGTTTGATAAACCAACTCGGCGCGCAGGGGAACGGAAGATCCAATAGAAGCATCCCATAAAGAGTGAGCTTAAGGGCTCTCTCATAGGGTGAAAAGATCACAATGCAGATAGATAAACGAACAAGTAATAAGGAACACGTATGAGATATAAAATGCACACAACCCTGGCATGCAAATCTACATGAAGGTTCCTAGGTTATAGTCTAGGTCAAGTGAATTGCCTAATTCTCTATAACCAATGGCTTTGATACCAGTCTATCACACCCAAGCATGTATCAGATAAGTACTCACAAAACAGTATCACGTTGATTCCAAGCATGTAAATTTTATATAAGTTGTACAGCATAGAAAACAGATGAGCATACTTTTCCCCCATGTTTGTAAATGATTTAAAAGTTGTATAAGCATGAAAGGGGCCACGAAACTCACTTGTTAAGTGGTAAGTATGAATGATCAAGGTTCCCAACAGTTGTATGTAATGAATGGTCAAACACCTATTGACAGTTATTGTTAAGCGTTAATGATATGTATGTAGCAAATAGTAATGTTCAGTCAGTTCGGGTTGTATCGGTTCGGTCGCGGGTAACACACACAAGCAGACTCACTTATTAGATCTTATGTAGAGCCAAGTACGAGACATCGTCACCATTGCCAATGATATTTAAGTAAAGATCTCATTGTTATAAGAGAAAGTACTTGTTAAATATTAGTAATCATAAATGAGTTGTTGATAATTGTAAAATGTTAGGTTGATTTGATTTGGAATAGTATTTGTGGCCTTGATAGCGTTGACTTTAATCTTTATGGTTGAGCAATGACATTTGTGTTGATGTTACCTTATCATCACACGACATTCAAGAAGTAATTTCACATACACAGCATTATCAATCACACGACAGGACCAGACGCTCGACTTAACACTCCATTCACACGAATCAACCCTCATTCGTACGAATCAGCTTCATTCGTACGATTGAACCTTCATTCGCACGACTGGCATTCAGACGTACCGCACAGCACTAAATCGCATGACTCAACCTCCATACGCATGAATCAACCTTCATTCGTACGAATCAGCTTCATTCGTATGATTGAACCTTCATTCGTACGATTGGCCTTCAGTCATGTGATACACGCACAATCGCACACATTCATTCGGTCATAGACTCAATCGCATGCATACACTCATCCACATTGACTCAATCGCACGCATACACTCATCCGCGTTGACTCATCGCATGCATTCATTCGATCGCACGATTCAGTCCCACGACATACCCAGTCGCACAACTCAGTCGCCCGAATGACTCAGTCGCACGACTCACCCAATCGCACGGCTAAGTCGCATGACGACCCAATCGCCAGAATGGCAGATTCGTACTACAGAAGTGCAGAGCAGCCTCGGCTGCTCCGTGCACAGGTTTACACCACAAGGACTTCCAGAAACACTCTACTAACATACACAAACAAGAAGAACATGCAGAAAGACATCACGTAGTCACGCGACCACATGTGTTCGGGTTGGACCCGAACACCCGAAACCCTAGAAATGGACAACAGTAAAATGCGCAAGAAAGGGACAACCAAGGTCGTCTACCTGCAAGGATGGAGTAGACTAGGTTGTAGATGAAGTCTAGATGATGAAAACGAGACGAAACGGGGCGGTTTTGGTGCAAAGAAGAAGATGTAAGGTGAAGAAAAAGAATGAAGAAGAAATGAAGAAGATGAAGAATGAAGAATGGCTGGGAATAGGGGTTTTATACCCAGCCCAAGTTTGCAAAATGTCAATTTTAGTCCCTGCACTTAGCTCCTGAGTTCCCAAAGTTTGTTTTGGTTGAAAACGACTTTAAAAGTGTTTTTTTATATTAATGATGGAAGTGTAATAAATGGTAATTTGTACTTAAAAATGGTTTTATCAATAATAATATGTTATATAAAAATGATATATTTAGTGATAATAATGATGAAATTTGTAAAAGTTTTAAGCATAGCACACGTTCACGAAGGAAACACAAGCACAAGGATAATAAAGCAAGTAGGATATCCACACAAGGAGTTAATAAAGATGAGGGATGAATGATCAAAGAAAAGTTAATGGATAATCACGTTAATTGACGGTCCTTAAGGTGACGGATGTCACACAGGCAAATCCTCTGGAAACATTAGATTTCCCAAATAATCCCCAAACATGATTCCATACTTTATATAATAGCTCATCACTTGCACACTACTTCCTAAAACCTAGATTTCGCAAATAATCCATCAAGTATCAACATGACCCAATTAACTTATATAAAACTTTCGACATCATCAATAAGCATTCTAGTATGATCGTAATCATATACATGCCCAATTAACAAGATCTAATGAGTCACATCAACTCTATGCCTATTATAGTTCATAGCAATCATCTAGACATGATAAACATCAACAATTGATTGAAGTTCCAAAATCTCATGAACAAAAGTTACTATTTTAGTAAGGTATGAACAACATATCAATTCCATGAAATTCTTGCATAATCCACGTAAACCAGCATCAATGCAATACAACTAACATCATAACAACATCCAACATCAACATTTTGACTTTATCTTTGTCAATTGAACTAGGTTCTTCTTGAATAAAAAACTAAGAGAAAATTTGTTAAAATCACCTTAAATTGTGTAGTGCTCAAAGATTATGCTTACTACAATGTTGTAATGATCACAATAGCTCAAAATCAAATATTCTTGTGTTCAAAAGCTTAAAATCAAGAGGGTGGAGGTGTGGGGAATGGGTTACGGCTGAATGAGGGTAATAGGGGCTGGGGTTGGTTTTTATTATATTAAGTTAAGTAGCTTTACAAAATTAACCCCTCATTGATCATGTTATATTAAATTAATCATTTTAACACTTGTTAAATAAGTTTTAACTATAAAGTACAA
The DNA here is from genome assembly GCA_025506515.1 of Flaveria trinervia. NCBI lineage: Eukaryota > Viridiplantae > Streptophyta > Magnoliopsida > Asterales > Asteraceae > Flaveria > Flaveria trinervia. The sequence goes on along the minus strand of CM046443.1, from coordinate 54,090,500 downwards.
GTATCATGAATCAACAATAATAATCTTATATTTTGAACAAGCAACAAAACACATGAACCAAATATCACATATTATCACGTTATAATTAAAATTCCAAATAAGAAATTCATGAATCACATAACCACATAATAATAATAATATTAATTAAGTTACTACTTGTTAACCATAGTGAATTATTATTTGGTCACCAACATTCAACGACAACTATTGTGTGCTTACGACACGTGTATGCAAAACCTAACAGAATGATGGAGTTTTGTAATGGAAAATTACCCGATGTCACAAATCCGAACCCAGAAATTTTGTCAAGCGTCTCACACACAACATGAAAATTTATGTGTTACCTCACACACAACTCGTTTGACTCATATATTTGAAATTATCATATTTTTTCACATAGTAATACTTTATAATTACTATTTTATATAAAAAACAAATATATAAAAAAATTGTTACAAAATCTTATGTCATTTCTTATTTTTAGTTCTAAACTTTGAAATTAAACACAATTAAAAATATAATTGAAAATATAAAGGTCACACCTTGAAGAAATGGGCTAGTCATGAAGACTGAATATCAACAAACACAATGGAAACCATGTATGTAATAAAGTGAGCCATTGGTTTACACGAATAGTAATAAAATAAGTATATTCTATTATAGCATAGCATGTGTATAGCTAGGGTATAGACAAAGCCTGTAGGGTTAATATCATCTATTTCTCAAAGTTGTCTCCTTGTATTGCCTGACTAGGTTCTTGTATTGTTCTTCTAGAACGAGTCTACTAAGGATGGTAATCATGTTCTCAAGTTGCAAATCTAACACTTTGGGGGTCAGTCAAGACTCCCCCTTATAAGCAAACAAATGCCTGATGTACATACTTAAAACGAATTAACATAAAGTTGGTGAGCTCATGTTTTCACAATAACAGTATTCTTAAACATACATAGATATAAGTAGGTAAAACAAAGTTATTGGTGAACGACAGAGTATATCATAATCAAACCTAGACCCGAGTGACCCTCCCAAGTTCTATAATATCCCCTAACCCATAACCCTCATTGTTATAGGCTTAAGTGTGCCATGCTAAGCATGGTTAATCTACACTAACTTGTGACATAATGATTATTGAATCTCAATCGGTGGTTTCCCTATCCTAAGGGCCTAGTGTTTGTGGCGGATTCCCCTGTTGGGTTTTGTCACATGTAAAACAAGCTTGTTTAACCATTTAAACTATGAAAACACATCGGAATAAGAGATTTAACATATGGTTTATAATCTGAAAATTTTTGCCATATTAAACCACCAACAAAACCCAAGAATGAGGATCGAAATATATATGAAATAGTATGCTATCAACAAGACATAACAACCATAGGGTGTTTATAGATGCAACCTTTTGTACAAAGTTGTAGATGTATGAGATGAATGTGGAGATGTTGTTGAATGTCCAGCCCTCAAGAGAGAGAGCCTCAGTTGTGATACCCACAAGCTCTTCAAACACTTTGCTTGTTAGGATGCAACACCAAAGTAACCCCTTCCTAAGATCTTCCAAGGACCGAAAATTTCAGCCCTTTCCAGCTTCAAAATCCGATTTTCAGCCTTGTTTTGGGAGGTGGTTTTGCTTGTGTGTGTGAGAGAGAGTGTGTCTTGGAGAGAGGAGAGTTGGAAGAGTGCAAGAATAGATGAAGTCTTGAAATGAACAAAGACTAAAGGCCCCTCACTAACCCCATGGGCGGCCGAAAATGTAGTTTCAAAATGGGTTCCCCCCATTTTGAAACTTTTATAAACGTGCACTCTTTTAACCCCTTAATTTTATAAAATTAAAACCTATTTTAATTTTATATCATTAAGACACTTTTATTTGTTATTATTTAACCAACTTAAGTAATGAAACAAATAATCTCATGAACAAACTATCCATATAATATTGTTCTATTACAAAGCAATGTTTTAGAAAACCCATTTTCTAAATTGGTGTCAATGTTTATTTGTATGATATCATCAACAAATAAACATTTATTTGTGTTTGTTTAGCTTGTTATTGGGTATGACCCGACTTGGATCATAACGTACTAACCACATCAATCTTGTATGTGTCTTGGGCATACAAGATCCAACAATCTCCCACTTGCACAAGATTCGTAGAACATTGATGCAAGCAGTAAATACTGCCTAACAATGGTTTACTACCCTTAATATGTATGACTAATTGCTATTCAATAATATCATCCTCTTCAAGTACCATACTTGAAAGGTTTTAGGTGAAACAATCATCTATCCTTTTGTCGCAGATGTCATGTTAAATCCTAGAGACACAGAGTGATCATTCTCCATTGATCTAACTTTTTAGGCCTTAGACATCTTACTCTCAACGAATAAGAGGGACAAATCCCATCTTGACAACATACGTCTCTCGCAATTTCCTTATATCATACCCGAACTAAGACTTATGTACTGCCATGTTTTAGAACAGCGAAGAGCTAAGTCAAAGTATAATATTCGGTAAATATCAAGACCTAATATGTATCTCAGGTCAGAGTGTAAGAGTGTCTCTTATCTTGCAAAGACCAAGACTAAAGAGGAGTTCCCAACGCCCACATGGGGCGGTCGAAAATTGGGTTCAAAATGGGTTCCCCCCATTTTGAAACTTTTATAAAATTTACTCTTTCAACCCTTAGTTTATAAAATAAAACCTGTTTTAATTTTATAAGTTAACACACTTTTATTAAAACCAACTTAAATAATGAAACAAATAATTTCTCATGAACAAATTATCCATATAATGTTGTTCTATCACAAAAGCAATGTTTTAGAAAACCCATTTTCTAAATAGTGGTTTATTTTTTGTATGATCTCATCAACAAATAAATATTTATTGTTTGTTTTATACTTGTTATTGGGTATGACCCAACTTGGATCATAACATACTAACCACATCAATCTTGTATGTGTCTTGGGCATATAAGATCCAACAATCTCCCACTTGAACAAGATTCATAGAAGATTGATGCAAGCAGTAAATACCGCCTAACAACGGTTTACTACCCTTAATACGTATGACTAGTGCCTTTCAATAACATCATCCTCTTCAAGTACCATACTCGAAATGTTTTAGGTGAATCAATCATCTATCCTTTTGTCTCAGATGTCATGTTAAATCCTAGAGACAAAGTGATCATTCTCCATTGATTTAACTTTATCAGGCCTTAGACATATTATTCTCAATGAATAAGAGGGACAAATCCCATCTTGATTACACACGTCTCTCACAATTACCTTATATCATACCTGAACTCAAACTTATGTACTGCCATGTTTCAGAACAGCGAAGAACTAAGTCAAAGTATAATATTTGGTAAATATCAAGACCCAATATGTATCTCAGGTCAGAGGATACCAAATGATGTTCGCATTTACTCAAAATTACTTATGATCAATCAGAAGATTCCATGTATTAATGTTTGAGATGCAGGTCAGTCCAATATTTGCATCCCACAAATATCTATGAACATTGGCAGCAACCTTTTGCTCTATATTCATCCATATGAATATCTACCAATCCAAGTTCATAATAGCATTACCTTCATACTTGTTCCCACAAGCATGAACAACTACGGACATTCTGAGTAAATAATTTACTCATGGATTTTAAACGTGCAAAATAGGAATATTAGTTGAATTATTATAACCAAATAATTTATTCAAGTAATAAAGGGTTACAACATCTCATTATAGAAATTAAAGATCAAATCCAGTCACTAGAATATTGAAGCCCCATGGCACAAGCATGACTTTCATGCTTCGCCTATTCAAGAAGCTTCGTGAGTGGATCCGCAATGTTTTGATCCGTGTGAACTTTGCGAATACATATCTTCCCCTTTTCAACTTCATCCCTTATGTAGTTGAATCTTCGTTCAATGTGCCTAGTCTTTTGATGTGCACGGGGTTCCTTGATTTGAGCAATCGCACCCTCGTTATCACAAAGAATTTCTAGGGGGTCTGAATGGAAGGGACCACCTCTAGATTGGCAATGAACTTCTTTAACCATGCAGCTTCCTGAGCTGCTAATGAAGCGGCAATGTATTCTGACTCTGTAGTTGATAATGCCACCACATCTTGCTTAGAGCTCTTCCAAGAGATTGCTCCTCCATTCAAGATGAAAATGTACCCCGATTGTGATCGTGAATCATCCTGATCAGTTTGGAAACTCGCATCCGTGTAACCCTTTACTGCGAGTTCTTCCTCACCAGATCTATAGATTAGGAACATGTCTTTAGTCCTCCTTAGGTACTTTAGTATGTTCTTAACAACCATCCAATGACTGCTTCCAGGATTTTGTTGGTATCGACTTGTCATGCTCAAAGTGCATGACATATCCGGTCTAGTGCATATCATTGCATACATGATGGATCCTATAGCAGACGCATACGGGATTCCCTTTATTTTGTCTTGCTCATCCTTTGAGCTTGGACATTGAGTCTTACTCAATATTGTTCCTCTTTGAATAGGTACGGTACCTTTCTTAGAGTTTCCATCTTGAACCTTTTCAAGATCTTATCAATGTACGCACTTTGATTCAAACCTATCAACCGCCTTGATCTATCCCTATAGATCTTTATTCCTAAAATATAGGCGGCTTCACCAAGATCCTTAATGGAGAAGCAGCTTCCAAGCCAGGCTTTTACACCTTCCATGGTTGGAATGTCATTTCCAAATAGTAGGATGTCATCGACATACAATACTAAGAAAATGGTGATGCTCCCACTAGCCTTCTTATATACACATGCTTCATCAGCGTTTTTGATGAACCCAAATTTGGTTATTTCTTCATCAAAACGGTGATTCCAACTCCTTGATGCTTGCTTCAATCCATAGATTGATTTCTTTAACTTGCATACTTTTTTAGGATGTTTTGAGTTGACAAAACCTTCAGACTGAACCATATAAACATCTTCCTCAAGATATCCATTTAGAAAAGCGGTTTTGACATCCATTTGGCAAATCTCATCATCATAATGAGCATCTATGGCAAACAATATTCTAATAGACTTTAGCATTGCAACCGGTGAGAAAGTCTCAGCATAATCAACCCCTTGAGTTTGAGTGAAACCTTTTGCTACAAGTCTAGCTTTATAAGTATCCAAGTTTCCATGCATATCGGTTTTCTTCTTGAAAACCTACTTATTTCAACTATTTGGAGTTAAGAGGTGGTTCAACCAAGTCCCACACTTGGTGTCATACATGGATTGCATCTCAATGTTCATGGCTTCAAGCCATTTGTCACAATCCAAATTGGACATTGCATCATGATAGGTGGTTGGTTCATCTGAATCTACCACATAGCATCCATCTACGAAAAATCCATATCTTTCAGGTGGATTACTAATTCTACAAGATCTGCGAACGTTCTATGTAATTTGATCAACCACTTGATCATTTTCAACATCCTCATGTTGAGTGCTAGTATCAACCAAATGTGTATTGTTTGTGGTTCTTGATCCTCCTCAAGATCCATAATTCTACTGCTAGTTCCTTCCGTAAGGAACTTAGCTTCTAAGAACTCAGCCTTCTTGGAAACAAACTCCTTTTGTTCCAACGGATCATAGAAATAATATCCCATGGAATCTCTGGGATATCCAATGAAGATACACTTAGTGGAACGGCTTTCTAGCTTCTTTGAGGTGGGAGTCTTAACATAAGCCTCACAACCCCATACCTTTAAATATGACAGTGATGGAACCCTTCCATGCCATATTTCAAAAGGTGTCGTTTCCACTTTCTTGGTTGGGGCCATATTCAAAATACGGGCCACAGAGAGTAAAGCGAAGCCCAAAATGATAGAGGCATTGAGCTTCTAGCCATCATAAACGAACCATATCTAATAGAGTTGATTTCTCCTCTCGGACACGCCATTATGTTGTGGTGCTCCAGGTGGGGATAGTTGTGAGACAATACCTCAACTTCTAAGATGGTCTTTAAAAGTATCACTCAGGTATTCACCTTCTCTATCGGTGCGGAGAATTTTATTTTTTGTTGAGTTGATTTTCTACTTCATTTTGGAAGATTTTGAACATTTCAAAAGCTTCATCTTTGTGTCTTAACAAGTACACATAACCATATCGACTATAGTCATCGGTAAAGGTAATGAGGTATCTTTCATGGTACCTAGTCATTGGCTTAAAAGGACCACATACATCCGAATGTATGATGCCTAATAAATCTTTTGCCCGTTCGGACTTGCCACTAAATGGTGCCTTAGTCATTTTACCTTGTAACAAGTTTTTCATACATCGAATGAATCATATTCATTTGCTTTCAAAAGACCATTCTTTTGAAGTGTTTGTATGCGCTTCTTGTTTATATGACCAAGATGGCAATGCCAAAGATAGGTATCACTCAAATCCAATTTGAGTTTCTTAGTCGTGGTTTGGTACAATGAGCTATCATATAATGTGTTTTCACGAACCAATTCATAAATACCATTAATAGGAATAGCTTTAAAATAAAATATGCCATTTAAAGAAACATGAATTTCATTCTCAATAAATGGCAAAAGATAACCATATTATCTTAATTGGGCAACAGAAATAATGTTCCTAGTCAAACAAGGAGCATACAAAATATTGTTCAAAATTGCTTCCAAACCATTTGGAAGCTTCAAGATGTAGTCCCTCGGCCTTCAACTTGAACCTTTGCCCCATTCCCCATGTAGAGGCTAACATCCCCTTTCTTGAAGTCCTTACTTCTTTTTAACCCCTACAATAAGTTGCAAATGTGAGTTCCACATCCGGTATCCAATACCCGTGTGTTAGAGGATATTAAATTTAGATCAATATGGATCATGAAAATTTACTCAGGGTTATCCCTCTTTGCTTGCAACTCTTTGAGATGGACTGGGCAATTTCTTGCCCAATGTCTAATCTCCCCACACTTAAAGCATGGGTCATTTGAAGCAACCTTTTGCTTCTTCTCCACTGGTTTTGGTGGTGACGCTCTTACCACTCCCTTTCCCTTTCCCCTAACGTGCCCTTTACCTTTGGCAACATTTTCCTTGGGTGCAGGGTGAGGCCTCTTCTTGTTCCCACCTTCATTAATGGGAGAACGGGTAAAACCCTTTTACCCATGGCCGCCTCGGTAGTTTTGAGCATAGAGTGAAGCTCACTTATGTTCTTGTCCCACCCGTTCATGTTAAAATTCATGACAAAATTGTCAAACCTTTTTGATAAAGAGTTGAGGATCAAATCCGTAGCCTTCTTCTCCGCCTCGGTCAATGTGGCTTTTCATCTTAAGTACATAAGATGAAAAAGATTGGGTGTTGTCCATACGACACGCATGGAGTGCTCGAACCATTTTGAAGCGCTCAACCGGTGCTTGTTGTTGGAACGTTTCCTTTAACTGGGTTATCATGTCGTATGCTCCATGATGTTCATACTCCTTTTGGAGATCTGGAGTCATACTTGCCAACATAAGGCAAGACACTTGGACTGAGTCCTCAGTGTATTTCACCCAATTATTGTAGGCCTCCACATCATCCTCATTAGGTTGATCAGGAATCGGATCATCTAATATGTATGATCGTTTCTCTTGCTTGAGAACAATTCTCAAGTTTCGAAACCAATAAATAATGTTATTATGGTTTAGACGCTCCTTTTGGAGAATGGTCCTAAGTGATAGTGAGTGAGCGGTCGGGATTTCATTGTTATCATTATTGTTGGTGGCCATCTACAAATATAACAAAGTTCAATTTTAGTAATTTTGATATTGTTCATATTTTAATAATTAAAACCCATTTAAGTGTCTTACATAATTTTAAAATCTAGAATCCAACGTTATATTTAAATAGTGGTTAGGTGACCTTTATCCCATTATTTAAATTAACAAGGTAGTCAACGTTTTGACAATTGCAACCCTTTGCAACTTCTAGGGTATGGGATCAACTTTAAACATCATATGTATAGTCGGCATGTTTATCCCATCAACACCTTTGTAAACCATATTGTAGGTGATCCATTTAACATGGTTTGCAAATCAAGTTACCCTACTTGCACACACATGTGAGTTTTCCAACATAAGTGGTACGTGACCTTTATCCCATAAATATGGTATCCCCACCTCAAGTCACAAGTTCCCTCAAATGGTTAGGTGACCTTTATCCCATTAAGAGTTTCCAAATGACTCAATTGTTATGCAAAAGGATGTTGTTAAACTTGTTTATAAAATGAATTTAAGTTTTCATAATCTTAGTTTAGAAAACTCTATGTACCTTATATTTGCATGCTTTCAAATACAAGGTACCCTATGGTTCACTTTTAATAAAACCTCTTTTATTAAAACCATTAATCCTTTTAATAACCTTTTAGTAATCACTTAATGATAAAGAACCATCAAATTTTCAGCTTGTTAAGTTGTTAATGAGTTTGTAATGCATATCCAAATATCAACCAAACAATCAAACAACAAACATCCAAACAAGCATAAACATACAAACATGAGTGCATAACCATAGCCACTAAGTTGACCACACTTGTTTTCCATCACAAGTGTTGTCATAAGGTCTTTCCTAAGGGTTGAGATGACACATCAAAATGTGTCCATGAACTCCCACTTGAGACCACATCCAAAAGCTTCAATTGTCCATGTCTTTTGTGTCCTTCATTGAGTCTTCATCTTGTGCATCTTCTTTTACAAAAATCATATCCTAATACAATTTTCTAATAAAAGAAATGCACCTAATCTATTTATTACATAACCAAATGAATAAATAAATTACAACCCAGATACAAAACACAAATTACAACCCTTTCAAGAAACAAAACCAACATGACATACAACAATCAACAAAAAGCAAAACACATAAGGCCAAGGCTATGTTATGCACCATAATATGAAACACATTCAACATCCAAGAACACCAATGAATCCCTTATTTCAGCCCTAAAGTTTCAGCAAACATAAACTAAAACTTTAAGGTTGTCCAAACAACACAATCAACCACTTGATGTAAATCTTTCAAGGTTTACACTAAAGCATACAAGATTAAACCTTGAAACATAAGGCATTCAAACACCCACAACAAAACAGCCCCTAATGGGTTGAAAAAGTTCATGAAAACTAATTTTTCAAGACCTTTTGAAGCACATATTCCACATAACCGGCTCTAGATGCCATTGTTGGGTTTTGTCACATATAAAACAAGCTAGTTTAACCATTTAAATTATGAAAATGCAGCGGAATAACAGGTTTAACATAGGCTTTATAATCTGAAAATTTTTGCCATATTAAACCACCAACAAAACCCAAGAATGAGGATCAAAATATATATGAAATAGTATGCTATCAAACAAGACATAACAACCATAGGGTGTTTATAGATACAACCTTTTGTACAAAAGTTGTAGATGTATAAGATGAATATGGAGATGTTGTTGAATGTCCAGCCCTCAAGAGAGAGAGCCTCAAGTTGTGATACCCACAATCTCTCCAAACACTTTGCTTGTTAGGATGCAACACCAAAGTAACCCCTTCCTAAGATCTTCCAAGGACTGAAAATTTCAGCCCTTTCCAGCTTCAAAATCCGATTTTCAGCCTTGTTTTGGGAGTTGGTTTTGCTTGTGTGTGTGAGAGAGAGTGTGTCTTGGAGAGAGGAGAGTTGGAAGAGTGCAAGAATAGATGAAGTCTTGAAATAAACAAAGACTAAAGGCCCCTCACTAACCCCATGGGCGGCCGAAAATGTAGTTTCAAAATGGGTTCCCCCCGTTTTGAAACTTTTATAAACTTGCACTCTTTTAACCCCTTAATTTTATAAAATTAAAACCTATTTTAATTTTATATCACTAAGAAAATTTTATTTGTTATTAATTAACTAACTTGAATAATGAAACAAATAATATCTCATGAACAAACTATCCATATAATATTGTTCTATTACAAAGCAATGTTTTAGAAAACCCATTTTCTAAATTGGTGTCGATGTTTATTTGTATGATATCATCAACAAATAAACATTTATTGGTGCTTGTTTAGCTTGTTATTGGGTATGACCCGACTTGAATTATAACGTACTAACAACATCAATCTTGTATGTGTCTTGGGCATACAAGATCCAACATCCCCAAATAGTACTATCCACAAATCATGCGGCTCGTAATGGAGTTAATGATTGTGCTCATGTTCGGGGACAAAAGCAGGTAATATTGCACCATAAAATAAGTTTTAAAGAATATGTATTTCACCCAAAAGTTTAAGGTAACACCATCTATTACACCTAGTTTTATGGTTTAAAAATTTATAACCTTGCTAAGCAGTACGGCATATTTATATGATTAGTGATATTAAAGTGTTGGTAACTATACTTCATAATGTTAGTTTTGGTAACAATGAAAATAATAACTACATTATTACAAGGTATAGTTCCATATATTAAGGTAACACCATCTATTACACCTAGTTTTAGGATTCTTTATAACTTCAAACATTTATCTATTTTGTTCATAATTGTATATGAAATTTAGTTTAAATAATTATTGTAACAACTACATTAATAATAGCCATACCATTATTTTTACTACAATTATATTGCAAATAATGCTAATACATTAGTAGTTTTGTTGTTTGTGTATTTCCATATTTATAATTTTTACTACCACTTCTATTAATATGGTATGAAATTTTTATAATGATATTGTTAGTAAAGTTAACAACTAGAACAATATCAATCTAACTATGGAATTAATATATTAATCATGATATTTGTAAAGTATTATTGTTAACATCACTTTTGGGAAATTTGGTAAAAAAAGGTATAATATGTATTATCATGCATTATCATAGACTGTCACATCCCTGTTTACAGCAGAAACACGAGGATATAATTGACGGGATCGTCATAACACATTGTTAATTAATAGAGTTGCATTAAATGTTAAAAATCAACATGTCATGGTGTCACCCGACACAAATGTAGACTAGTGTCGCAATTAGTGAATTCCACGAAAAACATACAAGTAAACAAAACATGATATACAAAGATATGTCCAACAAAACATAATGTTAGAATACATCAACGTTAGACTTTAAATGCAAACATAAGTATATCACTAAGGTAACATCCTTAGCTATCCTCAATGGTTATTACGTGAAAATATATGCTTAATAGGTCAACAATTGTTGGTGAGTTTGTAGGTTCAAATAATAAACAAAACTTGATGTTGTGTAATAGATTCGTAAGACATGACTACATACAATTAAAAGGAAGATGTTATGTAATAGTTTCGTAAGACATGTAAACATGAGCCTCACAACTAAACCTATGTCGTACACATTGATCTAGTTAGAACATATTTACCCTAGGGCCGTCCGTGGCAACTATTAGTCCCAACTAGTATACTAACAAACCATGGTGGGGTGTCAGGCCAATAGTACTATAAATACCTGTCCGTCGGCTCCAACACCAGAGTTAAATAGTTGTCAATAAAGAACCACACAAAAAACACATGCATGTACCAAATATTAACTTACAAAACAAAAACACAACGTTCCCAAAGATTAAATAAGTTCATAGCATAAAAAAGGGTCGGCATACTTTTCCCGTGCGTTTATAAATAATTGTAATGAAACGGGGCCGTAAAACTCACCTTGAATGTGACGAAATAAAGATGAAAAAAACCTTCAAGAGATGGTAAACATGACCTAACACTTAAAATTAGTTATAATTAAATCATTAAACATGTTTAATGAGAAGAGATAAGTTCACTCGTTTTGGGTTGTTTCGACGCGCTTCATGCACACAAAATATGTAAACATCAATTATTTATCTAATAGTTAAATTTTTTTAAAGATTCATATACATGTACATATCAATTATACATTCTGTAAGGCTTATTGAAAGACTGATGCACCCAAAACAGACCAAATCTTTCCTGCATGCATGGACTCAGTACAAAGTAGAAGTTTGCTTTGAAAGTTTTACACGCTACATGAGAACTCTTTGTAACACATGAATATTTTTTTAACGACGAGAAAGAAATAAAAAAAGCAAATAAAAGAAGGAAACACAATTTAATGAGTTGAGGGGTTAAAAGTGTCAAAAGGTCAAAAAGAATAAAAGTTGGTACAAAAGTGGGCATGGTCGCCCACTCTATCTATACATCAACTTTCCATTCGGTTTTAGAGAGAGAAAAAGAGTAGAGTTCGAAGTTTTGGAGAAGAAGAACAAGGAAACCAGATTCTAGGAAAGAATTTAGGTATCTTTTAATGTTCTTGGCCGGCCTATGCCTTGGTTATGTGCTTATGTGTGTTTGGGTGTGTGTTTTGGTGGGTTTTTAGGCGGTTGAACTCATAGTGCAAATGGGTTTGAAGGTAGTCATACTCAAAGGCTGCTAAGGTGAGTTCTAGAACCCCCTTGTTACATGTTTTAACTGATTTTGGGGCTGAAAATCTATGTGTGAATGTTTTTATGTATATGGGTATTTTACCCATATGTTTATGCGTGTTTGAATGCGGGTGGGGTATGACTCTAGGTGATTATTATGTTTTGTATGTATTATGTTCATGTTTTGTTTCTTAGGATGCTAAAATTAAGCTTAGGACATGTTTGAATGATGATTGGGACTAAATTATGATGTTGGTTAGTTAAAGTAGTTACCCATGCGCCTGGATTGGCCCATGCGCCTAACGATCATAAACTGCATAAGTGTAATCTCCCATATGCCCAAATAATAGCAATGCGCCTAGGAATAGGCTGAAATTGACTAAGTGTCCATGCGCCTGAAAAGCCCATGCACCTCAGCACTCATGCGCCTGCATACTGCTCATGCACCTAGATTTTTGCCGGAATGACTAAGTGTTGGGTCATGCGCCCAAATAGTGCCCATCCTCCCAGTATCTTTCCCATGCGCCTAAGTGTTCCCATGCACCTAGAAGGCCATGAGCATACACAATGCCCATGCGCCTAAGACTTAGAATTATTTCCTGATATTTTAGGAATGTTAAATGTAGTATTTGACTTGGGATGCTCCCGGACTGACGTAAGTTGATGTTATGATGATGGGTGATATATGATATGTCATGTATGATGATATTATGCATATGTATGGTTATTATGTTATGTTTATGTGGTATGATTATGAAAGTAAATGGAAAGTATTATGTCACATAAAGCGGAAGAAATGAAAAGATGAACGTAATTAATGAAAGAATGCATGCATTAATGAAAGGAACGTAAATAAGTCTTGCAAGCAATGTATGGAGGTTCACACCCAATGAAGGGTGTTAGCTCAATGGTGTGTGGGTTAGCTACCCAAGAAGGATGCACACTGGGGTCTAATCCTTGTGATTGACCATATGTATGGGACCCTTGTCGCTTACATCAGTACTGTGGTGATCCCACCGGGCCCAACATATGGGGGTCTATTTATAAGACTTTCACCTAGTACCCACTTTATGCATGACAGTGGGGTATCTTCAAAGACAAAATCTTCGGAAGCCAATGGAGTGATAACAAATTTCTCCCAAATACTTTGAAGAAGATGCTTTCTCTGATGTACCTTTTATAAAGCTAGCCAACTTTCCACTACAACTCTGAAGACTCGCCAACTTATGCAAGTCGGTGAATGGTCCATGTTATTTGTAACAATACATTGAGGTCTTGAGTCTGTAACTTTCTACTTTAAGTCCTTTTATCCTTTTTATAATATATTGGATGTGAGCTATGACATGTCATAGCCACTAGTCAAAAAGGCAAATCTGCCTTTTTGACTCTACATTGATTTTATTGTCTAGATCAAATGTATCCACTGACCTTCTAAGTTTGGCTGGTTGTAGGATGTAGCATAAAGTATCTCAAAGTCCTTGTAACTTATGTCTTATGCTTTGTAACACTTGTAATAGAAATTAAAAAGCAATATACTGCAATCTTGAAAACCAAACATCCACGCTATTGTTCTTATGTTTCTATCTCTTGCTTACTTGTGTTCTTAGTATCAAAACAAAAGTCCTGGTTCCCTATTTGATTAGTTAAGTGTTCTAAACACTCTCCTCCTTATGAGACTAAGTGTATTAACCATTCTTTCAATGGTCCTATAATTGGTATAAGAACATTCCAGGCTTTTGATAGTAAGATCTTACCATCTTAGATCTAAGGTCTCATAAAACACTAAACAAGTCAAATGGCAACTCTCACAAAGGCTAATATGGAAACTGGTACCATGACAAGTCTCCACTGATCACTCCCGAAGACTTTGATACTTTGTATCAAAGAATGGAAGCCTTTATCAAGTCTTAACAGTCCAGGATGTGGGAATCTGTTGTCTTTGGACCTCACATACTAAGCACCTCTTCAGCTTTTACTAGAGGTGGTATGATTCTAAAGAAGGTAGCTGACTATTCTAAAGAAGATAGAAAAAGAATAGATATAGATCAGAAATCCAAGACTGGCCTCCAAACTGCTTTTCCAAACTCTATACATGGGCTTCAAGAAGTGCAAAACTGCTAAGCAAACTCTGGGATGCACTAAAGTTCATGTATGAAGGGTCCACTAAAGCAAAAGAGAACAAGGATGACCTCTTGAAGCAGCAGTTGAGTACTTCACCTTCAAAGCAGGTGAAACCATGACTCAACAATACTTCAGGTATGTTGAGATTATGGATACTCCGATGGATGTTGGAGTAACTCTTGAAAATAGAGACATTGTAAGGAAGTTCATGTCCTCTCTTCTTAGACAATGGACATATTATTGTGTTGGTATCAAGAGAACTAAGAACCTTAAGACTCCTACTCTTATAGAGTTGTATGGTATTCTTAATGGATACCAGATGGAGATGAACATGCAAAATCCATCTGGTAACTCCAGCAATCAACTGAGTTTTGCCCTTCATGGGTTGAAAGGCATTGTAGATAACCACCACACCATCTTATATGCTATCCTGATACTCCCTAAAGGGCCATTTCATCACCTTCCCTAAGACACTAATGGAGAGTTACACCCAAGGAGGTTCATTCTAACTGACAAGATCTTCTCAAGCTTTTTTGTTTGTTGATGACTCGTACTGGCAGCATTCTCTTCACCCTTGAAGATCTTGACTATATCCATCTAGATGATCTAGAGTATATGGAGATAGTTCAACAAATGGTTATTCTCACTCACAGAGCCAAGAAGTTTTATAAGAGGATAGGAGAAAGTTTCCAAGCACTACAGCCAGTGGAAAGTTTGGTGGATAAAAGAAAGGTGAAGTGTTACAACTATAACCAAATGGGATACTTTGCTAGAGAGTGCAAGACATCAAGGGCAAATGGTGGCCAAGCAAAAACCAAGCTAAACTACAATTATAGAGCCAAGCAAAATAAGAAGCCAAAGCAGCAAGTTGTAGTTGTTGTTGAAGAAGGAGGGTCGACTAGAGCTTTCAATGGAAGATGTATATCCAAATCAAGCATTGATGGCTGACCATGATGAAGCCAATGTATTGGAACATATCTATACACCAGAATGTATTGTGAAAGTTAACAGACATTGGTCCTACAACTTAGAGATGAGACCTGATCTTGAATTTTTGAATATCTTAAAATTGATTTCAAAATAGTTGAAAATGATTACAAACTTGAAGTAGAAGATTTAGAGAAACCATTTCAACTCTTAAACATGAGCACACCAATTATAGGACTCAAATCAAAGATCTCATCACTAAGTTAATGAATGCCAGGCTGAGCTTGTGATTAATAAAGACAGGGGAGAATAATTTGTTCTTGAAGAACAGACCTTCAAGAACATAATATTCATCCCTATATGCAAAATTTTGTTATTAGAATAAGAAGGGACTAGGATCTACTAAGATAGCTCCTCCACACATAATCTTGTCCGTAAGATCTCCTAGGTGTGGAACTTGTGAAGATGAGCTTCGTTTCATAGACCCCATGAGTGAAGATGATCAAGAGGAGATATTGAAGGATGTCTCTAAGAAGAGTGAAGAATAGCAACCTAAGAAGGGTCACTATTCTCCTAAGGAGAGAAAGGAAGTTAGGATGATCAAGTCTAGGAGAAAGAACTTGATCAAGAAGGACAAAAGAAGATCCAAGAACGCTCAAGAGATCAAGGCCACTTTTAACTCTATGCAGAAACAAGTTTTTATATTTGCAGGTTTTGAAGTGGTTAAGGTTGAAGCTTCAAACTTGAACTCTAGTACCAGGAGTTCTAGTTTATGTCCAATTTATCCCAGTGTGATGAAGAAGGCTGATCAGTTGTGTGCCGCTGCTACACAACCTGAACCATCCAACTCCAAAGGTAGTTCTCACCCTAAAAGAATTGCCACATCATCTGCAAAGATGATGATTGGGAAGGAAGTGATCAAGTTCAACATTGTTTCCAAAGTAAGACTCTCAGAAGGAAGAAAATAGATTTATCATGTGTGATAGTACTTCTCATTATGTGAAGGATTGCCTCTAGAATCCTAAAAGTACTATCCATATGATCAAGAAAGAAACTTTTGATAAGTTAAGAAGAAACAAGCTTCAGAAGGAAACTCTTTTTCTTTAAGAAGCTTCAAAATGAAGAAGAAGAGACAAGACTGTTGCGTTGTCTTCAAATCCTTTTGAAAAGCCCAAGACCAATAAGGCCTGGGTTTCCAAATGTAACTAAACATCACTTTTGTGTAGGAACAACTCAATACAAACAAGAATGTATGGATCATTGATAGTGGTTGTTCCAGGCACATAACAGGCAATGGGTTACTATTTTAGATTTTTGAGAAAATTGATGGAGGGCCAGTTGCTTTTGGTGGGGATGTTGGAGGTTACATAACTGGATGGGGCAATGCCACAAATGGTATGCTCAGCATTAAGAAGGTCAACTTTGTTAATGAGCTTGGATATAGTCTTTTGAGTGTATCTAAATTTTGTGATCAGAGACACAACATTATTTACTGAGCATGAGTGCATTGTTCTGAAGCCCAAGGTGGTTATTCCTAAGTGCATAACTTGCTTAGAGCCCCCATGAGAAGGAACATGTACAAGATGGACTTGAAAGAAACATCTCCCTCAGGAAAAGTTTCATGCTTTCTATCTAAAGCAAATACTGATGAGTCTTTCCTCTGGCATAAACAAATGTGGTATGTAAACTTAAAAGCATGAATAACTAATTAAGAATGATTTGGTAACTAGAATACCAAAGAAAGAGTTTACAAGTGATGATCACTGTGTTGCATCCTCAATGGGAAGCAACACAAAGTGTCTCACAAGCAAATGAAAGAAACTTTACTACTACTTCCCTACACTTATTATGTTTGGATCTCTTTGGCCCAACCGGTGTAATGAGTCTAGGAAGGACCTTATATTGTTGGTGATCATAGATGACTTTACAAGATGCACTTAGGTCTTCTTTCTTAAAACTAAGGATGAGACTCCTGTGATCTTAAAAGTGTTTCATCTTAAATATTGAGAATCAATGTGATCACAAGGTCAAAACCATAAGATGTGATTAGGGAACCAAATTCAAGAATCAAATCCTTGATACATTTTGTGATTAAAAGGCTATTATAAGACAATATAGTGTTCCCAGGACTCCTTAGCAAAATGGTGTTGCTGAGAGGAGAAACGGGACACTATTAAAGCTGCAAGAACTATGTCGTCTGACTCTAAACTGCCCATCCACCTTCTGGGCAGAAGCAATAAATACTACTTGCTATGTACAAATGGAGTTTTAGTAGTCAAGACTCATGGTAAGACTCCTTATGAACTTTGGCACAAGAGAAAACGTTTCATATGTTTTCTCGGGTCATTTGGATGTCCTTGCACCATCTTGAACACCAAAGACCAAATAGCCAAATTTGCTGAGAAATCAGACGATGGACACTTTATTGGATACTCTTCTCAAGCTAAGGCTTATAGAGTATACAATCTCAAAACTAGATTAGTTGAGGAGTCAGCCAATGTGACATTCAGTGAGCACATTCCTTGTGTGAAACATTCTGAACTTGATTAGCTATTTGATATTGATTTAGTTACTAACTATGTTAACAAATCTTGTGAGAATGTTTCAGGGTCCACAAATATCTGATCAACAGGTGATCCTGGTCCAAGATTTGACCTAAGAAGAGCATCAAATCATACTACTTTAGCTCCAGTGGTAACTATCCTACAGATGGAGTTCCTATCAACACAGCCATGTCAAATTCAACTAATACTCTGAGGTGCCACTGAATTCCAGCTTAGAGGTACAACACTCAAATGGAGGAGCTTCAAATGTGGAAGAAAATAGTGGTGGTGATAGTGATCAAGAGTTTCATGATGTTCACAACCACTCCATTGAAGACTACATAAATGATGTCACACACTCATCGAATCAAGTTTCTCTTGATAAGTATGCTGATGTACCGGGAGAAACTTCAATGCCTAATCTAAATTTCTCTAATTTAGATCTCTCCAAGCAACTAGTTATAATTCCTTAACTCAGGATTCACAAGTCTCACCCAACCACAAACATCACTGGAGATGTTGACACAAGGGTAAGAACAAGAGCACAAACCCATGATGTAAATGTTTGTCTTCACTCTTGTTTCTTGACCGAGTTAGAGCCAACGAAAGTGATGAGGCTTTAAAGGATGGAAGTTGGGTTGAAGCTATACAGGAGGAGCTGCTTCAATTCAAAAGAAAAAAGGTTTGGAACCATGTCCTCTTCCTCAAGGGAAGACTACCATGGGAACTAAATAGGTGTTAGGAAAGAAGGATGATAGAGGACTTGTCATCATAAACAAGGCAAGACTAGTTGTCCAGGGTATATACAAGAAGAAGCACTTGATTACACGGATGTCTTTGCTCCTGTAGCAAGACTTAAAGTTGTCCGAATATCCTATCTTTTGCGACATCTAAGGATTTCAAGGTCTTTTAGCTTGATGTCAAGTGTGCCTTTCTATTTGGGGTGATTGATGAAGAGGTGTATGTCAAACAACCATCTGGTTTTGCAGATCCTTATCATCCTGATTATGTCTGCAAGCTTGATAAACCTCTATATGGGTTGCACCAAGCTCTAAGGAAGTGGTATGAGACTCTATCTTAGTATCTCTGTCAACATGGTTACAAAAAAGGGTACTACAGATGGAACTTCTTCATCAAAGGAACAAGGAATGACTTAATGCTAGTTCATGTATTTGTAGATGACATTATTTTTGGGTCAACCAGTCCAAAGCTGTGCAAAGACTTTGGGAAGTTGATGAAGAATAGATTTGAATGAGTGCAATGGGATTAACTCAATTTCTTCTAGGAATTCAAGTGTAACAAGTTGATAGTGGCATCATTATAAGTCAGTCAAAGTATGTACAAGACATACTTACAAGATTCAACATGACTGACTGTAAGGTTGCTAAGACAACCATAGCAAGAAACCACTCCCTTGGACTTGATCTTAAAGGGAATGTGGAGATAAACATCTTTATAAGGCTATGATTGGGTCTCTTATGTACCTTATAACTAGCTAGCCTGCTATCATATTTGCCATATGTATTTGTGCAAGATATCAAGCCAACCCAAGATGTCACACCTAGTCACTATCAAGAGAATTCTAAGATATCTCAAAGGTGTTGCTACATTAGGTCTTTGGTATCCAAGGAATTCTGATTTCAACTTGTATTCATATACAAATAGTGACTATGGTTGCTGCATTATGACTGTAAAGTCTACATCTGGGGTTAATTCCTTGGTGGAAGGTTTGTCTCATGGCAATGCAAGATAGAATCATGTGTGTCTACATCAACTACTAAAGCTAAATACATTACTGTTGCTAGTTGTTGTGCTCAAGTGCTTTGTATTTAAATTCAAATGCTAGACTTTGGATTCAACCTTAAAGAGACTCTTATCCATATAGATAAAAATAATGTTATCTCTATTATAGAGAATCATTTGCAACATTCAAGGACATAACACATCAACCTCCGGTATTATCTAATTAGAGATAACTTTGAGAAATGATTAATCTAACTAGTCAAAGTTAACACAAATGAACAATATGTTGAATAGTTCACCAAAGCTTTTGATGAACAGAGATTTAAATATCTTATATCAGCTATTGGGATGATTTACTTTGAATAGATTTTCTTTAAACTTAATTCATATTATTTATAAAGTTTGTGTGTCCTAAGTTGTCTATTTCATCACCTTCATAAGCCCTTGTTTATTTTGGAAGAAAAAGCTTTTAAAAAAATTCTATCTCTTAGACTATACAGAATTTTGATTTCTTTCTTTGTAAGATATCTCTTTACCTTCAGAAAAAAATTATGTCATCCAAAACAAATAACTACTTATTCAACTTACCTTCAAAAGAAAATTTTAAATATCTTCCAAAGCATAAATGAATATAAGTACTTATATGTTTTTGAAAATCCATTTTCATCCGAAAGCAATTTAAGTCTCGAAAGCTTTTATTTCTCTTATAATAAAAAAATGTCTAAATATCTTCTGAAGCAAAATTCTCTATAATCTTTGAAAAATCTTTCAAAGCCAGTTTTGCTTCGGAATCTTTTTATCAAAACTTCCGAAGACAAAAACCTTTGGAAGATTTTCGAATTCCAAGAAAACTACCTTTTTGGGCACTTTTTAGAGGTGGGACCGACATTCGGATTTCAAATTTTATCCTTTTTACTTTTCTCAAATCCAATTCATATAAATATACCCAATGATTTCCCTTCCATCACCTTTAAGCTTTCTCAAATAGCCAATCACAACCATAGAAACAACTTTGATTTCTTTATACAACTCCACAGGTAGCACATTCATATTGCTCTATTGGACTCTGAGAAACATTATAGTTTCTCAGAGGTCTGTCGTTTTCTTAATCTTTTTAACTACTTCATGTTCCTTACCATTGATCGTCCTCTCTATGAGGATCATCTATTGGAATTCTGGAAGACCTGTCAAGAGGTCATCATGGATGGGGAAAAGACAATGTCTGCCATAGTGAAGGGGAGGACAATCTTCATCACTCCAGCCATCATCAACACATATCTTTAGCTGAATGATGTAGAAGGTGAATTGTCCTTTCCAAGGAAGTTGTAAATCATTCCTTTGAGTACATAGGCTATGAAGGAGATTTCTTTATAAAGACCTTCAGGAAAGGGAAGGTCTTATCCCAGTGGAAGTGTCAGCATCATGTGGTCATCCACAACTTATCCAACAAACATGAGGGATGGGACCAGATTCTTGAATATCTCTTCTTCATAGTACATAGCATGTTTCAGGTGTAAGGCCCTGTTCCCGGAACACTCACATATAAACTATATATACATTTACATTTACTAAAAATTTGCCGTGGAATGACTTAAGTAAAACTATTTCGTATATTAACAATTTCTTTTGCAAAATAATACAACATTATTAACCATTACAAAATATCATTTGTTCGCATTACAATGCAAAGACATCATTGTTATACAACATGGATGCCATCCAAAATAAGCCAAGTAGCTGCCCCCGTACCATCCTCAACAACTCTTACCTGCCAACTAGAAAATACATAAGAGTCAGTGTTGGTGAGTGGGTTCTAGTTTTATAAAAATAAATTACTTTCCATACGTTAAAACGTTTCTTACTTTCGCATATGATCATACATCGTACATACATCGAGGTAATATTTATTATCTTCCGTCATCGTTCATTTCATTCATATCGCACGTGTTTTGCATTTCACACTTTTATTATACTTCACTTCTATCCAGATCCTGTCTTATGGAGTTGTGAACCTCCTTACATTTTGCTTGCAAGACTTTTCATTCGTTCAATCGTTATGTTCCACTTTCATTAGCTTAATTCTTTTGCTTCATGGAGATAAATACTTTACAACCAATAACATAATCACACCACGTAAAGCCATGTAATAGTAAGTAATAAGGAACATAAAAAACACAACATAATCATGCATAACTTCATCATACAACATCATATGATTAGCACACATCATCCCAGGGAACATCCCAAGTCATAGCTAAAGCTTCTTTTTTCTCCAAAATTTCAGAAAATGTTCTAAGTCTTTAGGCACATGGGCACTATGCAGGCACATGGCCACTATGCAGGCACATGGCCACTATGCAGGCACATGGCCTCTCAGGAACATGGGAACACTTCGACGCTTGGGCAACTCTGGGCGCATGAGCACTATTGGGTGCATGGCCAACACTTAGCCATTTCGAGCAACATTCTAGGCGCATGGGCACTATGTAAGCACATGAGCCTGACTAGTGGGAACTTTGGGCATATGGGCACTATAGGGCGCGTGGGCACATTAGGCGACTCGACACTTAGGCGCATGAGCTTTAGGCGTTTAGAAACACTTAGGCATTTTAACACCTTTTTAGGCGCATGGATACTATTTGGGCGCATGGGTTTCAGGCGCATGGGATATAGGTGCATGGGAAACTAACTCCTAACTAACATTATAATTCAATCTCCAAAATCACATCCAAACTTGTTCCAGCCTAGTTCTATCATCCTTTGCAACGTAAACTTGTAAACAAACATGAACATAACCTTAAATCATCCCAAACATACACCCACCCAAATTTCACACACATACATAAAGGTACACACCTAATATTATAAAACATTTAAAATGCACTTCTAGCCCCAAACTAAGTTAAAACATGTAAAAGTAGGGTTCTCGAACTCACCTTTGACAACTTTTGAGTATGACATCTTCACCCGAATGCACTATGAGTTCAAACATCCAAAAACCCATTAAAACACATAACCGAACACACAAACACATATAAGCACAAACCCAAGACTGAAAATCAATCAAGAACACTTAAACACACTAAAAACTAATCTTAAGACCAAATTCTTCTTCTTCCTCCTTTGAAACCCGAGAGTTTAGAAAATTTTGTTCAGAAAGGTGATATGGCCACCCATACTAAACACACTAAAAATTTTCTTTCTTTTCTTTATACCTTTAAAATTTTCGGGTGTTACAAGTCCTCCCCCTATATAGGTTTTGTCCCCAAAACTATTTACTCCTTAAACAAATGATGGTAATGTTATCTCATCTCTTCTTCAGCCTCTCACGTAGACTCGGATCCCTTTATATGCTCCCACTATACTCGCACCAAGGGAACCACTTTATTCCGTAATCTCTCCTCCTTCTGATCAATGATCTCCACTAGTTGCTCCACATAATTGAGCCACTCATCAACCAAAATGTCCTCTAGTGGTACGACCATATCTTCATTAGCTAAACACTTTCACAGATGAGACATATGAAATGTCGGTGAATTCCACTTAACTCATTGGGTAATTCCAACCTATAGGCCACCTCTCCGACTCGAATAAAGATTTAGAAAGCCCCTATGTACCTCGGGCCCAACTTGCCCCACTTTCTAAACTGAATTATACCCTTCCAAGGCGAGACCTTCTGTTGGACCCTGAAAGGATCATACATGCCAATTCAAGTGGTGGATGGTTGCTCTGCTGGAATCCCTCTGTCCAAGAACAAATGCGGATCAAGACAAGTATCTGCTGAATAAGAAGAAAAATACAAGTGTTGGTCATCCGCATTTGTCAATGCGGATGACAAGTTAACAAATGCGGATATACATTTGTTCATCCGCATTGACCAATGCGGATTACCAAAGAAATGCGGACAAGTGTTTTGTTCATCCGCATTTACCAATGTGGATGACCAAACTTCAATGCGGTTGAAAAAATGCTGATGAAGTCAACTCATCCGCATTTGTCAATGCGGATGATCAACAACCAATGCTGATGAAGACTTAAACTAGCTTTAGTAAGGGTAGTTTAGTCTTTTGTAATGGCAACGTGTCTGCCTATAAATAGAATAGTATACCTCATACATGGGGTAACTTTTGTCTGTAATTTGATTTGATTCTTTGTTCCTAGAATGTTCTGTTTGCATTGAATGTTCTTGTAATCAATCAATCAAAGTATTCAATATATACAAACAATATTTATGAGTATCTTGTGTATTCAATGTTCATTGATTGTCTGATTCCGCCTCTCAATCTTTGACTTAATCACTATATTCGGTCATTATTGATTCACATCAACTGAGATTATCTTTCTCAAATCTTATCCAGTCAATTGGTATCAGAGCCACGGCTCTCAGTTCTTACTCAGATCTGCACAGATCTGGTCTGAACCCGATAGATCTGGTGATTGAGTAGCTGAATAGAGTATTTATACATCTCTAATCAGTTTACACACCGAATACTACCTGAAATACTCATCAACAGCCCCTCATTCAACCAATCAGTCGAACACAGAACATCTTACAGACTACAAGTCCGACAACCTACAACAATACAAAGACACTCCTGATTACAGACATCATAGTCATCAGATCTGAATCTACTGGACGTTTTTAATGAATATTTGAACTAAACCCACTGACTAGACTTAAAAACTCACTAATCCATACTAAAACTCAACTGATAAAATGGATTCTCACAGTTATTCAGAACTTAGGCATACCCCAAAACCACCAATGCTGAAACATAAATTTGAGTTCAAACAATGGAAAATAAGATTTATGAATTATATTACAGGTGTAGATCCTGACTACTGGATCTCGATATGTAAAGGTCCCCATCCCCATAACACTATCAGCTGATCAGGCAGCTCTCTACAGAAAAAATAGGATTCCCATTGAAGATCTTACTCTAGATGATGACGATTATAAGAAGATCAAGATTGACCTTAAAGCATATTCCATCCTCACTCAAGCACTTAAGATGGATGTGCTTAAAAGGCTGGAGAAGTATGGAACTGCAAAAGCAGTTTGGGATGCTTTGCAAATTATGTGTGAAGGAAGTAGTGAGGTTGCTGAAATCAACCGAGACAAACTGATAAATCAGTATGAAACCTTCCATCATTTCAAAGGGGAATCAATTTCTAAACAATTGCATAGATTCGTGCAGTTAGTAAATGATTTGGAGATAATGGGAGCGACTTACAAATCAAAAGACCTCAACAAGAAAATGTTACATAGTCTTCCAGAGCATTGGAAACAAAACGTAACAATGCTGAAAAATACTCTTGATTTGGAGAGTACCACTCTTGACATAATGATTGCAAATATTGAAGCACTGGAACTTGATGAAAGAAGTAGGAATCTTGGAGGACCAAAAGTTATTGAAGCTTATAAGTTTCCATCTGAAACTCATTCTGTTGAGAATGCCTTCATCACTAAAGAGGATGACTTTCTGTCATCTGGAGATCAACACAAAACCACTGGATTCTTTGCAGCACACTCAATTAACAGACCATCAGCATCAGCATCAACATCAACCAATCAATCAACAGGATTCTCTTCTGTCTCTACCAACCCTACTAATGATCAAAAAATAGAAGAACAGAAGGCTACATATATGCCTTTGTAGCAAGTTTTGAGGCATATTTGGGAGGAAGACTGACTTCTGCACATCTAATCCAAGAAGATCTGGAGGAAATGGATCCAGATGATGTAGAAGAGATGGATTTACAATGGCAAATGGCTATGATTGCCATGAGAGCTAAAAAGTTTTTCAGGAAAGGCAAAAAACTCAGCCTGAATGAAAATACTAAGCTCGGATACGACAAATCCAAAGTCAAATGCTTCAATTGTGGAATAGCCGGCACTTCTCTAGAGAATGTAATGCTCCAAGAAGAAACAACAATACTCCACGACATTCTCAAAGTCAGTCATCATATCAACCGTCTTCAAGCATTCCCTCCCTCAATCATCAGCAACAATATCATCATCAACAACAGCAATCTTCTCAAGCTCAACCTCAACTGGCCAATCAAGCTTTTGGGAGCAACCAACCTTCAGCAAATGCACTTGTGATCAGACAAGACGAGTGTGTGACTGGAGCATGTATGCTGAGGAAGTCAAGCCACAATTCCAGAACCATGCACTCATGGCACACATTAATGATGGACCATCCCCCATGCCATCTGAGGTAAAATCCAATCTTTGTTCTGATAAGTGCATAAATGAACTTCAAGGTTATAGAGAGCATAACCACAAATTGGCTGAGAAAATAAAAGAGGAGAAAGTAAAGTCAGAGATGATGAAGAGAGAAATAAAAAGTTTTGAAATTAAAATTAAATCTCTCATCTCTGACATAGAAAAACTTCATGGTGAGAAGTATTCTCTTGCAGCGGAGAATGAGCTATTATCTGAAAAATTAGCTCAATCTAAAGCTGACCAAGCCCTTACTGAAATGAAACTTGAAAAGTTTCAACAATCTTCAGTAAAGCTGCAAGAGATGCTGGATTCTCAAAAGGATCCAAAGGACATGTCAGGGATTGGGTATAATTCATGTCCTCCACCATACAATGACAACTATACTGTCATGCCTGAATCTGTCACACTCAAAAATCAAACTGAACCTAACACTATTAAAACCCACACGATAGTAAAACAAATCACAAATCCTCAAAATGAACCAAGTGTTTACATTGAAACTAGTGAGGATAAAATCAAGTTAGGTCACCCAATAAAAATAAAAGAGTGTTTAGACAAGACAGTAAGTGTTGTCAAACCAGTCAGCCCCATTAAAGCTATTGTTCCATTCATAAAATTCATACCTGCTATAGCTAATGGGAAAAAGAAGTTTGTGCAAAAGATTAAACCCTCTGCTGAAAGCAGTTCTGATAATGAGATCAATACTCATCAAAATTCAAGCATATCAGATGAAGGTTCATTAAAAGGAAATAACAAAAAATCTCTGAGTTCAAAATCACACAGTCAACCTGACCCTCAAACATCAAAATCAAGAAATGAAGTAGGATTTGACATATGCAATAAAGATCATGTTGAATAGTTTGAGAAAGAGCAACAGAAAAGGATGAGGAAACGAAAACAGCCTCAAAAGACAATCAAATTCAGTGCAGTAAAGCAAACTGCACAAAAGGCTGAATTTGATTCTTCTTCCAGCAAAAAGAATGATACTAAGTTGAAAAAGGGAAAATCAACTGAGTCAAGACCAGTAAAATCTGAGAAAATTAACAAGCATATGTATTGTGACATATGTGATATGTTTAACCACAAAACAGAGGAGTGCTTTTTCAATCAATATTGCTCCATGTGTGACATGAACAATCATTCAACAAAAACATGTTATTTCAACAAATATTGTTCAGTGTGTGACTTAAACAATCACAATACAAATGACTGTTATTACAAGCAATCGAGAGTGAGAATTCCTCAAAACAAGCCTATCTCACCAACATCATCTCACAAAACAACTGTTAAGAGTCACATTTATAATAACAAATCAAGGACGTATAACCAACAAAGGATGAAAATATGAAAGACTCGGGTAAAAATCAAAGAAACAAATATATCAATAACAAACAAAAATTTGATTTTTCAAACTCAAAGTCAACAGTTGATAATAAAAAACAAGTCAATTTTCTCAAAAAAACAGAGATCAACGATTTCATATTTTTCTGATTTCTCAAATGATGGTGATGAAATAGCTCATTCATATTCTCACTGAAAATCTCAAAGACCACCTCTAATTAGGTCACAGGTTAGAGGAAAACTTCAAGAGTCACCATTATGCATAGAAACGGGATACCCAGACCGTGGTGGCTTGGGTTCCATATTCTAACTAGTTCTTTTGTGCTTGCAGGGTCATCCATATAGGTCTAATAGCCTATGGTATGTGGACAGTGGATGCTCCCGACACATGACTGGAGATCGTTCCCTCCTTCATGATTTCAAGCAAATTAAAGGAACACCTGTGGCATTTGGAGGAGATTCACAAGGTGGTAGGATTACAGGAGAAGGATCTGTGACAAATGGGATGCTCAGCTTTGATAAAGTGAATTATTGTGAACAGCTCAATTTCAATCTTCTAAGCGTGTCTCAGATCTGCGACAAGAGATATTCGACTCACTTTACCAACACCCACTGTTATATTCTAAAGTCAGGATTTCATATCCCTGAAGAATGGGTTGTATTAAAGACTCCGAGAAAGAATAATACTTATGTCTTAAACCTTAATTCTACTGCACTAACAGAAGAAACATGTCTCTTGTCAAAAGCATCATTTGATGAATCGCAGCTTTGGCACCGACGTTTGGGGCACACAAATTTCAAAAACATGAACAGATTAGTAAAAGGAAACCATGTCATTGGATTGCCTCAAAAAGAATTTCATTTTATTGATCACTGTTCAGCATGCCTCAAAGGAAAACAACATAAATCTTCACATAAACTAAAACTTATGAACTCAAACAATACTCCATTGAAACTACTTCATATGGATCTCTTTGGCCCAACACATGTCATGAGTATGGGAAAGAAACAGTACTGTTTGGTTATCATTGATGACTTTTCACGATTCACATGGGTTTTCTTCCTACTTCATAAAAATGAAGCATCCTCAATAATCAAAGAGTTTATCACTAAAATTGAGAACCAACTTGACTATAAGGTCAAAAGCATAAGAAGTGATAATGGGGCAGAATTTAAAAATGAAGACATGAGCTCATTTTGCACAATTAAAGGCATAGCTCATCAATTTAGTGCGGCTAGAACTCCTCAATAAAATGGGGTAGCTGAAAGGAGAATAGAACACTAATTGAAGCAGCAAGAACTATGCTAGCTGATGCTAAATTGCCAATAACCTTTTGGGCAGAGGCAGTTAACACATCATGCTTTGTACAAAATCAAACTATGATTGTCAAAGAAAGAAACATGACTCCATATGAACTGCTGTTTCAAAGAAAACCATTTATTGGATTTCTTAAGTCATTTGGTAGTCCAGTCTCAATATTAAATACCCGTGACCATTTGGAAAATTTTCAGCTAAGTCTGATGAAGGATTCTTTGTAGGTTATTCTTCTGTGTCAAAGGCTTACAGAGTGTTTAATCCTCGATTAAACATTGTTGATGAATCAACTAATGTTCAATTTAAGGAACATTCATTTCCCAAATCTACAAATGGTCCCGATTGGTTATTTGATATTGACTCTTTTACAAAATCTTTTGATCAATTTTATTGTCTGATGCAGGTAACCTACTTTCAGCTAGTTCATCTTCAAGCATAGAAAGGAGAATTAACTTTCCATTAATTCCTTCCTACTCACACTGAAGAACCAAATGAAGATGTACCTCTGCAAGCTGACCCCATCAGACAATCAACCACAAATCAAATCATTTCAAATGCAGGAGGACCCAGCTTGTTACCATCTAATTCAGAAGATCAATCTATAGCAATTAGAAATGAAAAACAAGCGTGCCTTCAGCTGAAGTGGAAAGAAGATCAAATGATAGATACAATGAAAGTGCTGCTAATGCTGAAGCAACACTAAGACAGGGTCTGACAACCTTCATAATTCTCCAACAGTTCAAAGTGATGATGCCTCTGACCATAATGAACTGAATGTCTCCAATCTTGATGTAACAATTACTAATGACTCAATTCCACCCACCAGAATACACAAGAATCATCCAGTTGAAACCATTATTGGTGATCTTCATGAAAGAGTGACAAGAAGCAAGTCAAGCACTGCAAACATCTGTTTGTTCTCATGCTTTCTTTGTCAAACAGTACCCAAAAACATCAAAGAGGCACTTCAAGACAACAGCTGGATTAAAGCAATGCAGGAAGAGTTGCTACAATTCAAGAAACAAGAAGTATGGCAACTGGTAGATCTTCCTGAAGGACAATATCCTATTGGTACCAGATGGCTATACAGAAATAAAACTGATGACAGGGGAATCGTCATTAGAAATAAAGCAAGATTGGTAGCTCAGGGGTACACTCAAGAAGAAGGAATAGATTATGATGAAGTATTTGCCCCTGTAGCTTGGCTAGAAGCCATTAGAATCTTTCTAGCATATTCTGCATCCATGAAGTTTACTGTTTACCAAATGGATGTGAAATGTGCATTTCTGTATGGAAAGTTTACTGAAGAGGTCTATGTGAGTCAACCTCCTGGATTTGAAGATCCTGATTTTCCTCATAGAGTTTACAAGCTTGACAAAGCTCTGTATGGTCTTCATCAAGCTCCCAGGAAGTGGTACGAGACTCTATCATCATTCTACTTAACAACGGATATGAAAGAGGTAGAATTGATCAGACTCTCTTCAGAAAGAGAAAAGGAAAAGACATGTTGCTAGTACAAATATATGTGGACGACATCATATTTGGCTCTACAAACAGGCAACTCTGTAAAGAATTTGAAGATCTCATGCATTCAAAATTTCAGATGAGTGCTATGGGAGAACTCACTTTCTTTTTAGGGGTGCAAGTTCTACAAACAGGAGATGGAATTTTTATCAATCAATCAAAATACGTAGATTCAATGCTGAAGAAATTCCACCTTGCTGATTGTCAGTCTATCAGAACTCCTGTAGATCCTAAAGTGAAGATAGGTCCCGATCCAGATGGAAAATCAGTAGATCAGACACTCTATCGATCCATGATAGGCTCACTCATGTATCTTACAGCTAGTAGACCCGACATTATGTTTGGAGTTTGCGTGTGTGCCAGATATCAAGCTGATCCTAAGGAATCACATGTCAATGCTGTCAAACGAATATTCAGATATCTGAAGGGCAAACCAGCTCTTGGATTATGGTATCCAAAGGAAGGAGACTTCAATTTCTATTCCTACACAGACAGTGACTATGGTGGATGCAACTTAAACAGAAAATCCACGTCTGGCGGTTGTCAATTTCTTGGTCCCAGATTGGTCTCATGGCAATGCAAGAAGCAAACAAATGTATCTGTGTCAATAGTAGAAGCTGAGTATATCGCAGCATCTGCTTGTTGCTCTCAAGTACTCTGGATTCAAAACCAGATGCTTGATTATGGTTATAACTTCTTGCATACCCCAATTTATATTGACAATACTGCAGCTGTCTTTATTACAAATAATCCAGTTCAGCACTCAAAAATAAAACATATTGAAATTAGATATCACTTTTTGAGAGACTGTGCTGAAAAGGGTTTAATCAAATTGATTCAAGTACCAACTGAAAATCAATTGGCTGATTTATTTACTAAGGCATTTGAACCAAGTAGATTCGAATTCTTTTTCAATCAATTGGTATGATTAACCTTGAATAAAATCCATCAAAACATCAAAAACAATGTAAAAATTATTCAAAAAAAATATAATAATAAATAAATAAAAAATAATCCCAAAAAGAAGAAATTTTTGATGAAGAAAAGATTGTCATATGTTCCCACTTCCACTCAGGTATATCCAAAGGATTTTCCCATATGGCTTTTGATGCTCTACTTTCACTTGTAAGCAAGTATGACACTTACTCACGTACTCCGCTACATCACGCTTCATACCCGGCCACCATTAATTCCTCTTCATATTATGGTACATCTTTGTAGCATAGGGATAAATAGAGTATCGAGTCTTGTGAGCCTCATCCATGATTTTTCCATGTAGATCTCCATACCAAGGAATTCAGTTTGGTCTGAATCGGGCTCTCACACCGAAAGTGTTTTCACCCAACTCCGCGGCTATACCTATCATCCTTTCAGAGTAAGGCGATCTTCTTTCAATGCCTCATCTTGAAACTCTTTGACCTGTTTCATCACGTCTAATGTCATAACCAATTAGTAAGCCGTCCCCCGTATTGGTTCAAGCCTCTCCTTTCGACTATGGGCATCCATTACTACATTGGCCTTGCTCGGATGGTAATGGATTTCACAATCATAGTCCTTTATAAGCTCCAACCATCTCCTTTATCTCATGTTCAAGTCCTTTTATTCGAAGAAGTACTTCAAGCTCTTGTGGTATATGAAGATAGTGCACTTCGTCCCATATAAGTAGTGCCTCCAAATCTTTAATGCAAAAACCACAACTGCTAGCTCCAAGTCATGAGTATGGTAATTAACCTCATGAACCTTCAATTGTCGGGATGCGTAAGCTATAACCTTTCCTCGCTACATCAACATGCAACCCAACTCCAAGTAAGAAGCATCTGAAGAGACCCCCAAAATCCTCGCTTCCTTTGGGTAATGACAAGACAAGAGCTTGAGTTAACCTTGTCTTTAACTCTTCAAAAGTCTTCTCTCGCTCTTGACCCCATATAAACTTCACATCCTTATGGGTCAACTTGGTCAATGGGGAAGCTATCTTAGAGAAGTCTTGAATGAATAACAGTTCACCAACCCCAAGAAACTACGGATCTCAGATGGCATCTTTGGAGACTTCCATTACATCATAACTTCCACCTTTGCCGGTCCACCATAATCCCTTCAGGATTCACCATGTGACACCAAAATTGAACTTCGCGCAACCAGAACACGCACTTGGAGAAGTTGCCATACAACTTCTCCCTTCTAAGCGTCCAACAATTCCTGAATGTGACCGACATGCTCTTCCTCGCTCTCTGAATATATTATAATGTCATCAATAAACACAATCAATGATTTATCCAACATCGGCGGACACTCTCGATTCAACAAATCCATAAAAGCAGCTGGCGCATTGGTTAAACCAAAAGACATAAAGAGAAACTCGTAATGTTCATAACACCTACGAAAAGTTGTTTTAGGAATATCCTGCTCTGTCACCTTCAACTAGTGATAACTCGATCGAAGATCTATCCTCGAGAACAAACTGGCACCTTGGAGCTGATCAAACAAGTCATTAATTCTTGGTAGTAGGTACCGGTTCTTCACCGTCAACTTGTTCAACTCCCGGTAGTTGATGCACATCCTCATACTACCATCAGTCTTCTTGAAAAATAAGACCGAAGCACCCCAATGAGAGATACTCAGGCAAATAAACCCATTATCAAGAAACTCTTGCAGTTGCTCCATCAATTCCTTTATCTCGGAAGGAGCTAAATGATATAGTGCCTTAGTGACAGGCTAAACACCAGGTATCAAGTCAATCTGGAACTCGATCTAACGGTCCGGTAGCACACCTGGTAAATCTTCTAGGAATACATCTGGAAAATCACATACATCTGGTACATTAGATAGTTGTGGTGTTGGCGTATTCCCACCCTTCACGTAGGCTAGGTAGGCACTACATCCACACCTTATACATTTTCATGCTACTGCCATCGAAATCACCTTTGGAATTATAGTAACTCGATCACCATAGATTGTCACTAAATTCCCATCAGGCGCCGTCAGTCGAATCATCTTCTTGCGACACATAATATTCACCTCGTATCTACTAACCAATCCATTCCTAGGACTATATCAAACCCGCCTAAGGTCATCACAAATAGTCTAGCAGGAAACTTATGACCTTCCAATTCTATGTAACAACCTTCTATTAGCTTATAAATCCTAGTAGACTTACCTATCAAAGTTTCTACATCAAAGGGATCATATACATTTCTAATTCTAACAGGAAAATTAGCATAAAAAGTAACAAAAACAAAACTTTTACTAGCACTAGAATCAACAAACACAGAAGCAAGAGTTTGGTTTACTATAAACGTACCTAACACAACATTAGGGTTCGCCGTAGCCTCCTCCCGAGTCATCGTGAAGGCTCTGGTGCTCGCCTTCTACCCTTTAGTTCCAGTTGTCTTCTTCGCTCTGGAATTCTCTGCCCTTGGCCTTTTGCAATCCCTGCTTAGATGGCCCTCATCATTATAGTTATAACACATTATAGTTCAACACTCTCTTGCCACGTGATGGGGCTTCCCACATTTCAAGCAGTTATATACTCCCAACTCACACTCCCCCAAATGCTCCTTCCTGCACTTTCCACACCTCTTCAACCTTGCACCGGGCGTAGCTACATGTCGGTCAGCCACCTGTGCACTATTGTTGTTTGGAGGGGCCCTATCAAGCCCAAACCGCTTCCTATTCCAGTTCTTGTTACTACCACCACCCCCCCGGTTCACCTTAACCACTACCACCTCTCTCTCATCATACAGCCTCCTTGCTAGATCGACAACCGACCTAAATGTACTCGGCCGGGTAACGATCATGTGCCTGCGGATATCCGTAGGCAAGACCTAGATATATCTCTTAATCTTTCGTGACAGAGGCATCACCTGATCAAGCACCAGCCATGCCATCTTGTTGAACATGGTGGTGTACTGTTTGTGTGTCATGGTTCCCGCCTCTAGCTGCAGGAACTCCCTCTCAACTTTGTCCAACTCCCTGTGAGGATAGAATTCCTCAATCACCAATTTCTTCAAATCCGCCTACTTCATCCTCCTAATAGCCCTACCGCACTCAGCCTGGACAATATTGTCCCACCAAATGAGGCCGAGTCCATAAAAGAGTAAGTGGCAAATTCCACCTTTTGATCTCCTTTAAACTCATTGATATCAAGTACAACCTCCATCTCTCTCACCCATCGATGAATAGAAGCAGTAGTGTCATTCCCATCAAAAGTAGGGGGCTTGCATCTCTGGAACGCCCCATAATTACGGTCGTGTGCCGTTTCTGGCACAACCTCTTCCTCCTCTTACTCATCACTACAAACAATCATCTTCGTCTCCTGCAACTTTCTCTCCCTAGTTGGCTTATTCCTTTCTTTCCTCTCACCTTCCCTTATAGCTTTAATCACTTCGGTCACCACAGACGACATGATCATCTGTATGACCTAGTGAACCTCCTCCATGACAGCCTCATTCACTGAGAACCTCATATTAGCACTCTTATCCCCACCCTACAGATGAGGGGTATCGGGCTCTTCAAGAGGCATCTCATCAGCCCTAGCCTTGCCTCTCGTG
Organism: Flaveria trinervia; assembly: GCA_025506515.1. Taxonomy (NCBI): domain Eukaryota; kingdom Viridiplantae; phylum Streptophyta; class Magnoliopsida; order Asterales; family Asteraceae; genus Flaveria; species Flaveria trinervia. The sequence continues at coordinate 54,055,837 of CM046443.1, read as the reverse complement.
ACGTGTAGTCCAGCACCATGTATACCACGACCTCCAACTCAAGAAACCTTAGAAGATCTACCTCTAGTCATCCTTTAAACACGTTATAAGATCCAAACACCAACACGTTCATTGAAGGTAGTAGCTCAGTTTACGTCAAGTATAGTAAGTCCCTAATTATAGTGGCCAGTTGTGATTAGCCACTTACTTTACTTTTCGTACCCTAATTTTCTATCCTGACTACATCAGTATCTAAATTTATCAAAGCACATAAATCACATAACACATGCACATAACACCAGTTAACATTAAAGAAAATACCTAATGGCACGTAGCTACTCGGACTGGCATCCTTCCATTTTGTCCCATTCTCAGTTTAAGTTTAGGTTTTTGAAATATTTACCTAATTCTCTTGAACTTTGGCTCTAATGGTCTAGGTGTAAGGCCCCATTCCTGGAACACTCACAGTTAGTCATTCATCTAAAACATACATTTACATTTACTAATAATTTGTAGTGGAATGACTTAACAAAAACCTTTTCATATATTAATAATTGCTTTTACAAAAGAATACAACATTGTTAACCATTATAAAATATCATTTGTTCGCATTACAATGCAAAAACATCATGGTTATACAAAAATGGATGCCATCCAAAATAAGCCAAGTAGCTGGCCCTGTTCGATCCTCAGCAACTCTTACCTGCCAACTGTAAAATACATAAAAGTCAGCACTGCTGAGTGAGTTCTAGTTTTATAAAATGTATTACCTTCCATACGTTAAAATGTTTCTTACTTTCGCACATGATCATACATCATACATACATCAAGGTAATATTCATTATCTTCCGTCATCGTTCATTTCGTTCATATCGCACATTACGTACATTTCACACTTTTATTACTCTTCGCTTATATTAGATCCTGTCATATGCTAAACCCTCCTCTTGGGCATAAAGCCATCTCATCTATGGTTAAGCGACAAGGGTCCCATATCACATGTATGGAGCATTCACCAAGATTGAGTCCCCTGTGTGTTAAGCCTTATGGGTTAGCCAAGATCTCACATTACAAAACATACAATTGAGCTTACAACTCTCATGGAGTTGTGAACCACCTTACATTTGCTTGTAAGACTTTTCATTCATTCATTCGTTATGTTCCACTTTCATTATCTTAATTATTTCGCTTCGTTAATATAATACTTTACGATCAATAACATAATCACACCATGTAAAGCCACGTAATAGTACGTAATAAGGACCATAAAGAAAACTTAACATAATCATTCATAACATCATCACACATCATCATACAACCTCATATGATCATCACACATCATCCACGGGTACATCCCAAGTCATTGCCTAAAGCTTCCTTTTTCTCCAAAATTAAGAAAAATTTCCAAGTCTTTAGGCGCATGGCCACTATGCGGGCGCATGGCCTCTTAGGTGCATGGGAACACTTATACACCTTGGGAACTTCAAGGCACATGGACACTATTTGGGCGCATGGCCAACACTAAGCCATTTCGGGCAACATTCTAGGTGCATTGGGCATTATGCAGGCACATGAGCCTGACTTATGCATATAGGCACTTTCGGCGTCTAGGAACTATTAGGGCGCATGAGCTTTGGGCCTTTGGAAAGACTTGGGAATTTTGGCACCTTTTCAGGTGCATAGATACTATTTGGGTGCATGGGTTTCAGGCACATGGGATATAGGCGCATGGGCAACTAACTCCTAACTAACATCATAATTCAGTCCCCAACATCACATCCAAACTTGTTCAAGCCTAGTTCTATCATTCATCATCCCAAACATACACCCACCCACATTTCACATGCATACATACGGGTACACTGTCCTAATATTATAAAAATGTTTATAATGCAGGTAAAAGTAGGGTTCTAAAACTCATCTTTGACAACTTTCACGTATGACTTCTTCACACCCAAATGCACTATGAGTTCAAACACCTAAAAACCCACCAAAACACATAACCGACCACACAAACACATATAAGCACAAACCATAGGCTGAAAATCAGTCAAGAACACTTAATAACACTAAAAACTAACCTCAAAACCGAATTCTTCTTCTTCCTCCTTCAAAAACCGAGAGTTCTCTGCTCTTTCTCCCTCTAGAAACCGATGATAAAGTGATGTGTGGTTGGTATGGGTGGCCATATCACCTTTTTGACCAACATAATATAAATCTTTAGCCCTTGTACAATTTAACCCCTCGACTTAGGTCTTATTGTTTTTCTTTCTTTTTTGTACCTTTAAAACTTCCGGGTGTTAGACCAGGGGGTCAAGTTTAGGTAGTCACAGTTTGTGTGTACCAATTTACTTGCTAACTTAGACTCCTTATAGTATTATAAGTTCCCTACTAATGTTCAACACATTCTCAACTATGAACTCGGCTCACAGTTGAAGGAAACGGTTAATATTCTTAAATTGGGACTAATGAAGCCCGACATTTTTAAGACTATGAAGAAGCCAAGTATTGGCTTCTCTGGGGTAGAAACAACCCTTGTCCCAAAAATATGGGAGCTCATTGCTCAAGGTGACAACCTAGCAGCAAAAGCTATTGTTGAACCCATACCTTCCACTTCTCCACCACCTAAACAACCACAAATACTCCTCACCTACCAAAGAAAATCAAGCAAACCCTTACTTAAGCTATTGAGCTTGTGCAGCCCCCATATCATCACCGTTATAGGAGGAAGTGCACAATGGAGCTCCCACTTCTCCTATGGAGCAAACCACTCCCATCTTATCAAGAATCAGTGTTGTGGTTCCTCATGCTCAGCCTGATAAGCTCATTAGCCCATTAGCCTTAAGCCTTCACTCAACCCATTTGACACTTCACCTGAAGCTGTTAGTGTGCAAGGGAAATCCAACAACCAAGAACACCATGCTGGTGGTGATAGAGAAGACTTTGGTCCAAATTTCTCATCCCCCTATTATTCTTGTGATGAAGATGAAGGGAACATGAGACTACAGGTGCAGAAATGGTCAAAAATATCCTCCTATTTAGTCTCTAAGGTTAGTCACCTGGAATCTCAGGTGACTACCTTACAAAACTGGGTCAATTATCAGCAACTTGAGATTTCTTATCTTAAGGAGAAACTAGTTGGGAGACCTTTGAGGAGAACTCATCTAGGAACACAAGAACTTATGGATGTGATAGACCTAACTCCTAGCTTACCTATGCAACGGGGTAATGCTACAAAAAAGGGGGAGAATGTCTCAACAATCACAAAATCTGGGAGTTCATCATAGTGTATGGACATTGAGCACTCACCATCCTCACTTGAAGTTGTCCATACTCAACAATCTCCTCAAGTTCATATTGATGTGGACTCACTCATTTAGAGTTTATTTGAGGAGGGAATTCCAAGTGCAAAATCATCCCTGCCCTAAGTAGCTTCAAATTACATAATTGGGTGGAGGTATGATGCTAATAGAAGAGTCCTTATACTTCAAAGAGTTCAAGGGCACCAAGAGATCCTCAACTTTCAGACCTTAAACTATTATGAAGGTCATGATCTAGTCAACATGCCACTTGCCAACCCAAGTCTATTTAGGCAAGCTGGTAGAATGGCTCAAAGAATTCAAGACAAGATTATTGAAATGTTCAAAGAAAGTAGAAAAATGCAAGCAGGCAATGTCATTGGTCAACTAGTTGTTAAGGTGGTCCCTAAGATTAGCTTCTAACAGAAAATCTTGACTAAAGGCCCAATGATAGAACTTGTCAGCATTATAACAGAACTAAGAACCTTAACATCCCAATCCCTCAATGGAACACCTACTTGTGAAGTATCTCATAGCTTCTTTCTAGCTAGAGTTTGGATGTTACACCTGATAATGAAAGCCAAAACTCTCTCCACCTTGAGTCACAAAGGTCTATGGGTGACAAAAGGAGAATGATAATGAATCCTAAGGAGATTGAGGAGGAGGAAGAGAGAGAGAGAGAGAGAGGAAGAGGAAGCTAAGGGTAGAAAGTTCCACTAGGTCCTCAGGCTTCAAAGAATGATGAGTTAAGAGGAAACACTCAGGATGATGAGTTAAGAGCAGTAAGGATTAACTACTTATAGACCAGGAACTATGATATAGATGAATTCTTCTCTCTCTCCCATTAGATAAATTGAATGAACTAGCAGACATGGAAGTGTCTAAGAAGATAAAGGAGGAAGATGATGAAGATTTGCTTCTCAAGACCACAGAAGAAAAATGGTAGAAAAGGTTGTACAAGCATGCTCCTACTCTCTCCCTAGTTCAAGAAAGTCTAAGAGAAGTTATGGAAACCGAACAATCTTAGGTAGATAAGGAGGTTGACAGACTAGATATGATCAACTATCTAAGTGCAACAGGTCTCTATCAGACACTTGTACTTCTTCCCTTTTTATATGAGTACATTGAGTTTGAATACCTCAAGAAGCTTGAGCAACAAGTTCAAAAGGAGAAAAATATGCTAAGAGGAAGATGAGGAAGAAACAACAAAGTCAAGAGCCATCATCCAAAATAGTCAAAAAAAGTTTGTTGATACGCAAAGGATGATCAGCTTTTGAAGCTGTATAGATTCTTCAGAAAGAGACTTGGCCTAATGTCTCTATCCACCATGGATGAGCACATTAGGGTGATCAAGCAGAAGATCAAGAGAGGAGAGCTTGTTGATTTACACTCCCAACCAAGTCAAGCCCCTCTAGAATTGGAGGTTAAGGTTGAACACTTTGAGACAACACAACCTAGACCTCCTACTAAACCTCAGCAAGCTTCATCTTCTGATCCATAGCATGGCTAAACTCCCTCTCTTTCTGAACCTGTGACGAAGAAGGACCCAACTGAGAAGGAAAAAATAGAACAACCTTGTGCTAAAGGCCAATCCTCTCAGTTGAAAAGTAAGAAAAGGATGGCACCAACACATTCCAGCTCAAGTAGAGCCTCTTACATCAGGAAGACCCATCTTGTCCTGGACCTTTGCTACTAATCCAGACAGATGGTATGACACTAGAGATCAAGGTTGTCAAGATGTCTATTACGGCAAGACATACTTTGTAGATACATGTGTACCTAGTTATGAGCTTAAATGTAAAAGTCTTTCATTTCTTACATATGTGTAATTTGATGATGTAATGAATTATGATATATGCTTTGATGTTTATTTATCTTTAATTCATATGTATGACTTCTTATATAGGTTTGAGGTTGTTGTGCATAGTTCTTAGTCAATAATGATTGAGTATTATTTTCAACATAGTCGGATGAGTATTTATGCTAATAGCCCATACTTATGGACCATATGCATGAATACATCATGCTTATGGACTAGTCACACGACTGAACCAAGAGACTGGATCAGTCGTATGATTGAGACATAAGATTGACTCAGTCACACGACTGAACCTTCAGTCGTGCGTATGGATCAATCGTATGATTCAGTCGCACGACTGAACCGCTAATGGTTCAGTCGTACGAATGGAAACCCCTAACCTATAAATACCACCTAATTCATGGAAAAACAAAACACGTGAAGAGATATTACGATTACACATAAAGCCTAGCCGTCCAAAGCGTCCCAAACAGCCTGTCCAAGTTCATAGTTCATCCTGATCGATTCCTACTCGTTCTTAACGTTTAGTTTCAATCTTATATCGATCGAGTTATCATTCTCACTGATTGGATCGCCAATCAAATAGGATTCCACACTATTTAATCCGGTATAAACGTAGAATTGTTAGTACTCCCTACGTACACGGTCCCTAACACTGGTACCAGAGCTTTGGCTCTTGATTTTGCATTTGATTCAATTAGGTTGGTGTCAAAACCTACATTATAATCAAAAGAGTCACCATGTTTGCTTCAATGGGTGTTTTCAACGTTTTCAGGTGTTAAAGTTTAGTTTTTTTCACTATACGGTAGATTAGAGTTCTTAGAAAAATCATATTTTGTGTCAAAGTGTCAAAATCTTCGATTTTGCAAAAACAGCAGCCTTCAGTCGCATGACTAGCTCATTCATACGACTGGACTCATTCGTTCACTCCATTCGCACGACTGAACTCAGTCGCATAGCTCATACGCACGACTGGACTACTCAAGTTGTTTGCTTCCAATCGTTCTGTTCATACACATGACTGAATCCAATCGCACGATTGAATTCATTCGCACCCTTCATTCGCATGAGTGATCCATACTTATTGTCCATTCGCACAATTGAAGTTGTCCAGTTTTCCAAGTACAAAGTTTATAGAAATGGAAGATTAGTTTGCTGCGTTTATTGCAGGAAGGACTCACCCATCCAGAACCTACTTCTTTTGGAAAATGAGATTGGTAATCACAATAAACCGCCAAAGCTGTTACCTTAGACGAATATCCTCAATGGAAATAGTGGTTTGAGATTTACTTAATGGAGTGGATCCCAACCTTTGGACTTCTATAAAGACTAATTACACGGTACTAGTCAGTGCAAATGGAGTCAAGTTGACGTTGGGAGGAATGAGCGAAGCTCAGAAGATACTCTCCAATGCTGAGAAGAAAGTTTATGCCATGTTGATTCAGTCAATCCCGAAAGACATCTTACATCAGTTTTCTGAGAACAAGCAGGCCAAAAAGCTATGGGAGGCATTAGAGAAGAGATATGATGGAAACGCGATGTTAAAGGCACTAAAGGCTAAGGCTCTCAAGAAGGAGTTTGATAACTTCTCTTCGATAGGGAACAAGAGCTTATATGATATTATCGACAGATTCTATCATCTAATGAGTGAGCTACACACTCATGGTGTAACCACATCAATGGAAGACAAAGTTTCAAGTTTTGTTGATGGTTTCCTTGAGAAATGGGACTCATTTGTGTCTAACCTGAGATAGAATGACATTCTTGCACATTAGACATAAATGACTTCATCTTGAAGTTAAGAGAGGAAGAACTGAGGATGAAGTACAAGTCGAAGAAAGGATCCTACGTTTAGAATCCTTTGCTTTACAACTCAGTTCCCACTCCAACTGGTTCAAGAGCACCATTACAAATAGCATTCGTGTCCAGTTTCGCGGCTCCTTCCCAAACCTCTACTCAGGACCAGAAACGCCTGGGTCATCAGGGACCCAATACATAGTGCCTGAAGCCAATAATACAAAGTTGAAGATCGAGAATCTCGGTAATATCACAGTGGAAGTTGCAAAGGAGCATATGGATCTTCTAGCAGCAGTGATTCAATCCTATGATGGCTTAGTTGCTAGGAAGATTGGAAATTGGCATCTTGCAAATGAAGACTACGAGCAAGTTGACGAGAACAAGCTGGAAAGAATGGACATCATGTGGGCTCTAGCAAGTGCAGTTAGGAGAGCTAAAAATTTTGTCAAGAAGACTGGATAGAATCTAGTAGCCATGAAAGATACGACCGTTGGCTAAAGTCACCTGCTTCAACTATGGTGAAAAGGGGCATTTTAAACGTGAATGTGTGAAGCCAAGAAAACTAGAAATGGCAACCCATTTCCTACTTTCAACCTCAAGACAAAGACATGGTTAGAACTAGTTCTTCAAGTAAAGAGACAAAGGCACTAACTGCTCAAGGTGATGAAGGACAAGACTGGTCCTTCCGATTTGTTTCTCCTAGAGAATCAAATATAGCCTTTATTGAAGCACTACATGATGGATCTGCCAGTGAAGGTGAGATTGTAGCAAGCGATGTCAGATACAGAAGAAGCTGTGATCGTGGTAAATCACTTGGTTGAGGAAGAACTCAGAGCAACAAGTTCAGAATCTCCAGCAACAAAAGAGCCTAACTCTGCTTTGATGACTGATTCAACTAACTCCTCACAGGTAAGTTCTTTAGAACCGTTATTTACAAAACATGCTTGTTCTGAATGTGAAAAATTTTAGGGAAAGCATTGATCTGAAATTTGCTAGGTTATTAGAACACAATGATAAATTAGTAAATAACTTACAACTCTGCACTGAAGCTAATCATATATTAAAACAAAATGAGTGGAGTTTAAAGAAAAGATAGAACTTTTAGGGAAACAACTAAGGGAAACCGAGGTTGTTGCTCTAAATCAATCAAATGATATAAATTTTTATTTAAATTCTTTAGAAGAAACCAAAAAGGAGAAAGCAGATTTGGAAGTTGAGGTTAATTCTTTAAAACAAAAAACTATAGTTGGGCTAGTTCTTCTCACATAGTTCAAAACTTAGTGAAAGAACGAAATAATGGTGAGGGTGGGTTACAAAGTAGTTCCACAACCACATGATATACTTTTGAATACAAAATGTAGACCTATCAATAACAACCCAGTTAAGGATCATGTGGTGTGCACTCCTCTGGTTAGTGATTCTGATTCCACTGGTAAACTGGTGAAATCTAGAACTAAACAAAGAAGTCTACTTTGAAATCAAAAGGCAAGATGCCAGTCGAGAATTGGATGATGCATTTAAAAGGGTCAATGTAAGGTCAGGTTCACCAATGTTCATTTTAGAACCAAAAATTACTAAACTAGTTAACCAAAAACGTATAATTCATCAAAGTCCAAACAAAGTGCAATTTAAGGATGTTCAAAATGTTAAAACAATTAATTTTATGAACAAACTTCTAAAAGAGAAGTGATAATACCAACCAGACTCATCTCACACATTCACCAAACACAACATCACATAAACGTTTTCTTCAAACTGTAGAAGCAAGATCTTGCTACAGTTATGGAAAATGAGGACATATCTATACTAATTGTCCTTATTATCAGACGCCCAAAAAGAAAATTGAACTTTATGATGTAAAACCAAGTTTTTCTAAAATAAGATCTAACACTCCACCTAAGAGTGTTGGTGAATCTAAAGTTCAAACCATAAGTCAGTCGTCTGTATACCCCAAACAGGCCTTACACAAAATTGGCTTATGAAAAAAAATCGAGTACAGTGTCTGATAGTGAGGACAACAAGAAGATAGATATGCGCTCAGCCTCTAAAGGACAATGGGTTGAGTTTATGATGTGTGATTCCTCTGGGTCACCCAAGTCAATTACGGCTTGGGTCCCAAATATGAACTAACAAGTTTTTTTGATTGTGCAGGATGTCCGCTACAGCGCTATCACTAATACTTGGATTATTGATAGTGGGGCGTCCATGCACATGACAGGGAATTCGTCCCTCCTTTTCAATGTCAAACAAATCAAAGGGGGACATGTTTCATTTGCTGGGAACAAAAGAGGCTACATCATAGCACAAGGCAAAGTGGGAAATGAGAAAGTATAGTTTGACAAGGTCAATTACATTCAACAACTATAGAATAACTTACTTTCAGTCTCCCAAATCTGTGATAAAGGATTTAAAGTTGTATTTGACAACAAGAAGTGCTACATGTTGAAGAAGGACTATGTGATTGAGTAGGATAAGGTTCTTATGTCAGCTTCAAGGTATAACGACTTGTATGTCTTGGATTTATCAAAAGCCTCCACAACCGATCACACTGTTCAATGCTTTTTGTCAAAGGCAACTGAGAGGGACTCAGTCTCATGGCAAAGAAGAATGGGACACGTCAATCCTAGGAAGATGAATCATTGGGTTTAGAATGATTTAGTAAATGGTATACTGTCAAGAACTTCTAGCTTCCAGACTTCTGCATAGCATGTAAGATAGGAAACAGACCAAGAAAGCGCACAAGGCAAAGAAAGTTAATTCTATTGATATTCCTCTCTAGCTTATGCACATGGATCTGTTTGGCCATGTTAGCACAAAGAGCATTGCTGGAGATCTGTATTGGTTTGTAGTAACATATGATTACTCAAGATTCTCTTGGGTGATGTTTCTGAAATCCAAATCAAAAACTTTTGAATCATTCAAACATTTGGTAACTACATTGGAATCACTCTACAAGCTAAAAGTAAGGAAGATTCGATGAGACAACGGAACAAAATTCAAGAATCAATGGATGGAGGTATACTCCACAAATGAATGACGTTGCTGAAAGGAAGAACTGCAGCTTGATAGAGACTGCCAGGACAATGTTTGACGACTCGAAACTACCTATTCAATTCTGGAATGAGGCAGTGGCAAATGCTTGTTACACGCTTAATCGAGTCCTAGTGGTCAAACGACATGGGAAAACATGTTATGAGCTGCTCCAGCGACGTAAACACAACCTTGAGTATCTAGAACCATTTGGTGCACCATGCATGTTGTTGAAGAAAACTCAGACTGGGAAGTTCTGTGAGAGGCAGAAGAAGGTATCTTTCTCGGATACAGCATACCAGATAAGAGAGTTTATGTGAAGTCGGTTTCTTCGGATCGATAAACATCCGAGCATGTTCTTGATGGAAGAATAAACAATAGCACAAACCAAAAAGTCAAATAATAATACGAACTATAATTGAATGGTTTCATTGATAACACCTAACGATTATAAGCTTGTTACAACATAAGAATCAAGACTCTTGGCAAGGGCAAGATCGAGCATGATCTCCCCTCTCATCCGGCAGCCCTAGGCTCCCGGGCACACTCTCTCTCCAAAACCCTTCTCTCTACACATTGAAACTGGTATATATAGACCTCGGCCCATATTAGATGTGTCTGGGCCCATTTGTGCGATTGGACCATGCGTATGGTTCAGTCGTACGACTGGACCATGCGTATTGTTCAATCGTATGACTGGACCATACTTATGGTTCAGTCTTACGAATGTCCCAATCACATCTCTCAGTCGCACGGCTGGTCCATTAGCGTGGCTCAGTCGTACGACTGAGTCTCATTCGCATATGCTCCTGCGAATGACCCAGTTTCATGTGTTTACAACATATCAGGTGTATAACATTAAGCCTAGACTATTCGACAAGCGATGGAAACACTATATATGACTATATATGCTCCAACAAATTCCCCCTTGGATGTTGCTTGTGAATAGTAGATAACACCTCTTACAATCTTCAGTCAATCTTTGCTCTGGTTGCCAATAGAATCAAACGAAAACCATATTAGCCAACGTTGCTGATCCATCATGTTGCTACCACATCCCTAAAAATGAATTAGGCACAATAGCTTTCGTTTACTTTGTAGAACACCATCATAACAGCAAGAGTCCCCATATGACTGATTTTTCCAGATAATGATACGAACAGTTTTACATTGCTTCAATCTTCACACAGGCTAACCTGATTAACATCAACACCTGTAGAAATTCCCCCTCACATTCAGCATATCCCAATATATAGACATTGTGCTCTTCTGGCGTCTTCACACGGTGTATTGGGCAAAAGGTTGAAGGTTCCAATCCACAGCTGACAATATCAACCAAATCAGCATGCACGAAGATTCATCATCGGAAACCAGTACACATCATCACTTTCTGATTGCGTCTTCACTTTCTCTATACAAGGATTCCCCCTAAGAAGCAGAATCCTTTCTGTGCGGATAAATATAACTTGATTGGCCCATAAGTAGTCAGATGCTCCTGACTACCCACAAAATCAGCACCAACTGCTGACATCTTCTCTTCTCTCTTTCGTGTTCCAATGACATTCACCTATTCTGGAAGTCCGACGAATAATGGGGTACACATCGAACTTATTTGACAAAAGAACCTCAGGGTGAATATGCTTTGCTCATCTTCAAACCTGTGCAAGAAGCTGTTCCAGACTCTTTTTTGGTCTGGAACAAATGCGGATGAGTCAATGCGGATGTCTCATTCGTGCGATTGAACATAAGACTGGTCCAGTCGCACGACTGAATATACGACTGGTCCAGTCGCACGAATGGTTCATTCGCATGGTCCAGTCGTACGAATGCTCCAATCGCATGAACGGTCTGCAATGCAGATTTTCAGATCTGCAGCTGCCAGGGCTGCCCAAAACCCTAATCTGGTGAATTAACATGAGCCGAAATAAAGTAGGCATCATCAGATTCGAAAGGGTGATAGGAACGTGGTTTCGAATTCGATTTAACATGGAAGCAGCACACGTAACAAGATCTGAGCAAGACATGAAGAACACGACGTGGGTTTAACGTCAAGATCTGAACTTTGATCCAGAAATCAAGAGCTCGGGTTGCTAGAATGATTGTTAGATCATTCCAGCAGTAACCGGCTCTGATACCAATTGTGTAGTCGGTTTCTTCGGATCGATAAACATCCGAGCATGTTTTTGACGGAAGGATAAACAACAGCACAAACCAAAAAGTCAATAATAATACGAACTATAATTGAATGGTTTCATTGATAAAACCTAATGATTACAAGCTTGTTACAACATAAGAATCAAGACTCTGGCAAGGGCAAGATCGAGCATGATCTCCCTCTCATTCGGCAGCCCTAGGCTCCCGGACACACTCTCTCTCCAAAACCCTTCTCTCTACACATTGAAACTGGTATATATAGACCTCGGCCCATATTAGATGCGACTGGGCCCATTTGTGCAATTGGACCATGCGTATGGTTCAATCGTACGACTGGACCATACTTATGGTTCAGTCTTACGAATGTCCCAATTGCATCTCTTAGTCGCACGGCTGGTCCATTAGCATGGCTCAGTCGTACGACTGAGTCTCATTGCATATGCTCCGCGAATGACTCAGTTTCATGTGTTTACAACATATCAGGTGTATAACATTAAGCCTAGACTATTCGATAAGCGACGGACACACTATATATGACTATATACTTCACAGTTTACAACAACTCAACAGATTAGGTAGAAGTGTGGTGCAATGTTAACGTTCAAAGATACACCACCCCCTGCTGGGAAAGGACCCTCATTCTTCATCGACTACGATGGATTCTTTAAATCCTTCAATCTGTCGCCTTCTCATACTGATGACGAGCTTTCTGCTAGGATGATGTACGATGTTCTAAACACTCCTCCACCAGACTCGACATTAACTGGTCCATTCGATGATGCTTCTAGCCCTTCAAGGGGAGACCTTGAAGTAAGTGATTCCTCATCTGATGATGAAGCAGTTAAGACTGCTAATGTGGACCAGGAGGAACAGGTTCCCACCAATGAAAGTACACAAGCATCAAATCCTGATGCCTCTAACACTTCGGAACCTCATACTCCAAACCGCTACAGATACTGAACCTGGGTTTAACAATCTGGATACTGAAGTAGCTATTCCCACGACTCTTGGATCTCGGATAAATGTTTATCATCCTTTGGACAATATCATTGGGGATGTTAGATCGAGAGTGCAGACACGAAATCAGCTATACTTAGCTGATTATGCCTTGGTCATGGAAAAAGGATATCTTCACGATGGTGCATATCAATGTTTTGTGTCTCAATTTGAACCAAAATATGTGAGTGAAGCCTTAAATGATGAGGCATGGGTCAGTTCAATGCAAGAAGAACTCCTATATTCAAGAAGTTAGGTGTATGGACCCTCATGGACAAACCAAAAGGTGCTAAGGTGATTGGCACTAAATGGATGTTGAAATGCAAGAAAGATGATCAAGGGGTCATAAATCAAGAATCTTGCACTACTTGTAGTTCAAGGATTTCGACAAGTCGAAGGCATAGATTACAATGAAGTGTTTTCACCATGGCAAGGATGGAAGCAATACATATATTTCTAATTAAAGTTTATCAACTAGATGTGAAGAGTGCATTCCTTCATGATGAAATCTGTGAGACGGTCTATGTCAGTCAACCTGAAGGATTTGAGGATATTTATCATTGGGATAGAGTTTACAAGCTAGACAAGGCTCTTTACGGGATCCATCAAGCTCCTAGAGCATGGTATGAGAAACTCTCAACTCATCTTATAAAACACGGTTTTTGTAGAGGAGTGATTGACTGTACATTATTCATCAAAGAAAAAGATGGAGATTTACTGCTGGTACAGATTTATGTGGATGACATAACCTTCGGTTCCAAAAACGAAGAATTATGTAAACAATTTGAATCTGTAATGAAAGCAGAGTTTGAGATGAGTGCCATGGGGGAGATGAAGTTCTTTCTCGGCTTACAGGTGGATCAAACACCAAAAGGAATCTTCCTACATCAGACCAAATATGTAGGATATATCCTTAGTAGATTTGACATGGAGAATGCTTTGGCTGTTGGAACTCCACTTGCCACAAACCATGACATGGCACCCGACGAAAATGGTGATCTAGTTGATGCCACCATGTACAGAGGAATGATCGGGTCTCTCATGTACCTCACACCCTCGCATCCTGATATCATGTACGCCACGTGTCTTTGCTCTAGATATCAGGCGAAACCAAAAGTAAATCATCTCATCGGGGTTAAACAGATTTTTCGTTATCTGAAGGGCACTCCAACACTTGGATTATGGTATCCTCATGACGATGACTTTGAGCTTACAGCGTATAGTGACTTGCACTATGGTGGTTGCAAAATGGATTACAAGTCAACATTAGTGGGATGTCAATTCTTTGGTAGACGGCTAGTCACCTGGCAGTGTAAGAAGCAAACCTTAGTTGCTCTGTCAACATGTGAAACTGAATACATTGCTGCTGCAAGTTGCTGTTCATAAATCATATGGATTCAACAGCAAATGCGCGACTATGGTTTGCAATTTTCTAACACCCCTATTTTTGTTGATAATTCTGCTGCTATTGCTGTCACCAAAAATCCGGTCCAACACCTTAAAACAAAACACATCAGTATTAAATATCACTTTATATGTGACTGTTTTGAAAAGCAATTAATCGAGGTTGTTAAAATCAATGCTAATTTTCAACGCGCCAACCTCTACACAAAAGCATTTGACAAACTAGGTTATTATATCTTTTAGAGGTTAATGGCGTGTAAAAGAAAAGTGATGCGATTCTAGAAGAAGAAAGTCTTTAGTCAGACATGTATTTTTAAGTTTAATTTTATTTTATTTTCCTGTCTATTAAAATCCAAAAACACAAAATGATTTTCGGTTTTAGAATTTTAGGGGGAGAATAGTTTAGTTTAGTATTTTATTATTTCCAGTATTTATTTACTTAAAAAATGACAGGGGAGGGCAAATTAGCCGAAAGAAATGAAATCAAATATGTGATTCTGATTCAAAGTTTATGGAAAATGATAGTACACAGGAAACAAATTGGTTGGAACTTCAAAACTAATTTGCTCTAAATGCAAAATTCAAAGTACAAGTCTAAGAAGTCTAAGCACAACTAAAGAAAAATTATAGTTAAACTAGTCTGCTACTGAGGTAACATAGAAAAAGTAGACCTAGAGGTTACTAGTTCATTATATGATGTGTCGGTAGATTCAACACAATAGATGAGTAGACTTCATTGATGAAGTAAAATTCATACTAATTTGTTCAACTTGCTGTGGTTCTCATCTTATCCCTGGTTAACACAATCAACACATTTCCAGTAAGGGGTGATGAGCAAAAAATGCCACAAATGTGTGCGGATGATCAGAAATATGAGCAAAAGCACATGTAAAAACTGCTAAAAGTAATCAAGCTAATGACTAATGTTGTTAGTGCGTTATGTGCAAAAGAAAAATATATGCTCTAACAAGAAGATAGGTTGTGTGCCTCTTTACTGTGCGGTGTCACTGACCTGAGGATAAGTATAACCTAAATATTCTATAATTCATTGTTGTTTGCGATTCTCTACTGTGAGATGACACTGACCTAAGGCTTAGCATCTCTTTGAAAGCTCTTAGAATAGTCTCTTCTTGTCCAATACCCGTAGACCGCTAAAAAATCTCCTATGGAATGTTGATTACCATATACGTCTGAGATCCACAGATGCGTGTTGAAATAATTAAACCTACTTCATCACCAATATGAGTCAAAAGTTTGTGTATGGATTTAAGTGGACGAACATACTGACAATCATCATGGCTGCAATTCTTGAAGGTTAAAATTATTGTGTGCATCTTAAAGCTCTAGTATGATTTCTTGAAAGTGCTATTGACTCTCAGACAAAACAAGAATCTAGCATCAAAGTGCATATTAAAAGGGGGTTCCCAAATGATTCTGATATACCTGTATAATTCCAAAATGAATTGTTTCAGAAATGATTAAATTAACTTGAAGCTGAAACCCTAAACTAAAAAAAATATTCCGTGTTTTCTTTTAAATTTCTAAGTTATTTTCTACTTTCTAGTCTTTTGTTGCGTAGATGTTGGACTATAAAACTGGATGTAATCTATGAATCACTTACTAAAAGGGGTCACATCTTAGGTGACTAATCATTTTAAACTAAAATGATCACGTCTAAGATGACCAATTGGTTCCAAACTAAAAGGATCACGTCTGAGGTGATCAAATGGTGTTAAAAGGTCAAAATCTTTATCAAAGGTTAAAATGTTAAGTGTTTAAAAGTGAAAGAGTTCAAGGTCATAAGTATGAGCGCTTATGAGCCAATGGTACGATTGAATCATAAGGATGAGCCAGTCACATGATTGAACCATAAGTATGAGCCAGTCACATGTTGGACCATGAGTATGGGACAACCTTGCGATTGGACTACAAGACTGAACGAATTGTACGAATGAATGAGGAGTATGAGCTAGTCGCACGATAGAACCCCAGTCGCACGACTGGAGCATGAGTATGGACCCAGTCACACGACTGGAGAATGAGTATAGGTCCAGTCACATGACTGAAATTTAAAATAGTATAATAAGGGGGTCAGTCGGTTGTAACCCTTACCACCCTTCAAATCCTCTGAAATCGCTCATACGAACATACTCTACCCAAATTTCATTTGCGTGTTCTTACATACTGATTGTGATCCTAACTGATTTCTCATTCATCTACAGGTATCTGAAATAGACCCTAATGACCGGTTTATTCGAACCTTAAGGGCCGATTATGTTAAAATCAAGAACCAATACCAAATCTTAGTAATAGACCACTTAACTAGACATAACCGTTGATATAAAGGACACTAAGTGATATTTTGAGTCCCTGCGTATCCAATAAGTCTAAACATGAAGTCTAATTTAACGATTTCACAAAGATTCAAAGTTGGAGTGTCCAACAGAGCAATATGCGAATGGACACTCCATATGAACCTTAGTCGCACGATTCAATCGCACGAATGAATCAATCGGTGACTCGGTCACACGACTGACTCATCCGCATAGCTTAACATACGACTAAGTTAAGTCGCAGGCTCAATCGCAAGACTGAACTCAGTCGCAGGCTCAATCGCATGGGTAAACTCAGTCGCATGGTTCAATCGCACTATTGAACCAGTTTGATAAAAAACAACTTAAGTTTCAATTTGATGGGTTTTGTTACAAGTAAATCAAAGCTAGTTTAACCTTTTAAACTATAAAAACGCAGCGGAAAGTAAGGTTTAAAGTGAGGTTACCAAACTGAAATTTTTACCATTTTAAACCATAAACAAAACCCAAGAACATGGATCAATTATATATGTGAAATAGTATGCTATCAAAACCAAAAACAACCATAGGGGGAACAAAGAAACAACCTTTCTTGCACAAGATGTTGTAGATGGAAGAAATGAAGATGATGATGTTCTTGTATGTCTAGCCTTCAAAAGAGGAGGTCTCAAGCTTATATACCCACAAGCCTAAACAAACACCTAATCTTGTTAGGTAGAAGAGCACCAAGACCAACTCCTTATTGAACAATCCGAATCATCCAAGAAGTTTTTGAAGAGCAGCCAAGAAATCCGAAATTTCAGCCCCTTTTTGCTTCTTGAATCCAAATATCTTTTGGTCCTTTGAGAGAGTGTCTTGCTTTGTGTGTGTAAGACAAAGTGTAGGTTATTGAAGAGTGTAAGAGTGTTTATAGTCTTGCAAAGACCAAGACTAAAGATGAGTTCCCAATGCCCACATGGGGCAGCCAAAAATTGGGTTCAAAATGGGCTCCCCCCCATTTTGAAACTTTTATAAAAGTTACTCTTTCAACCCTTAGTTTATAAAATTAAAACCTATTTAAATTTTATAACGTTAACACACTTTTATTTGTTATTATTTAACCAACTTAAATAATGAAACAAATAATTTCTCATGAACAAATTATCTATATAATGTTGTTCTATCATAAAAGCAATGTTTTAGAAAACCCATTTTCTAAATAGGTGTCAATATTTATTTGTATGATCTTATCAACAAATAAATATTTATTGATGTTTGTATAGCTTGTTATTGGGTATGACCTGACTTGGATCATAACGTACTAACCACATCAATCTTGTATGTGTCTTGGGCATATAAAATCCAACATAATTGTCTTCTCTTATACACAACTCATATGTTTCTTGTGTTACGACAAGATGGCTGATAGATGGACCATGAGCCCCAAGGACAACATCTGTGCTCACTTAGATGCTACCACTCGGAATGCCTCCGAGCTTGCAAGGATCATTGCCTTTCTTAGAAGACCGAGGATCTTCAAGGCCATATCCACACATTGCATGCCATACAGATCACTACAACAGGCCTTCTGGGAAGGGGCTACAGTAGACAAGTACACAGAGCCATATAGTATCCAGAGCTCGATCTGTGGACAGGAGATTAGTGTTACTGCAGCAGATCTCAGGCAAGTCCTGGATCTGGGTGAAGATGGTGACCACCCGACCAAGCTACACCCTCTAACAGTTAGGGGCTGCTTTCTACGGATGAAGTACATTGGGGACATCAACGCAAGTGTGCTCAACAAAAGCAACTTGTGCCCCCAGTTTAAGTACTTATCTCACATCGTCCTCAAGTGCATTGTGTCGAGGAGAGGAGGATTTGATGAGATGTCAGATCAAATCTAGAATGCATATGCTGCCTGGTGCTGAACCACCCGTTCAGTTTCTCCCACATGCTTTCACGTATATGATCAAGAACATAGAGGCAAAGGGGAAGGAAGGGTTCTGCATGTACCCAAGATTTCTACAAATGATTATTGATCAGAAGCTTCCTTCGCTGCCAAAGGAGAGAGATGATGCTGTGATTTTAGAGGTTATGGATGATACGACATTGGGTAGGATGAAGGTCTATTAGGGGAAGCAAGTAAGCCCCCAGTGAGTAGATTGTTTGGTCATTTGGCCAACGTGGAGTATGTGGCACCATCTCGCAAGAAATGGCATCAGGATGACAGTGACTCTGATGTCGAGCCCATCATTGCACCCAAAGATGAAGACAACGATGACGACGACGATGATCAGGGTCAAGGTGGTGAGGCACCTGGTGGAATAGAAAGGGCTGCTTTCCACCAAGACTTCTTGGTCGATGAAGATGAGGAGTTGGATGATGAGCCGTTAGTGAGGACTGTCGAGAGCCGGGTTGTGGCCACCGACAAAGGGATAGAGGCGGTTGGCGGACACCAGGCTGAGTCGAGAGGTGCTTCTGCTAATGTTACGGATCCTACTTACACCATAGACTAGCCCATCAGCCAAGGGGGTGCTTTTGTTTCTAAGGGCTCTAGGAAGAAAAGAATGGCCCATCCCCATGAAAAAAAGAATAAAGGGCCAAGGTTTACTCTGATCACAGCTTATACTTCTACCACCACTACCACAACCACAACCACCACACCCACCACACCCACTACAACTGCCACCACTCTAGCCACCACCACTATCACATCTCCTACCACCACCACCACAGCTACTACTACCACCACCACTACCACTATCACTCCTCCCACCACGACTACCATAGCCACTCAACCACATCCCACTCTCATTCCACCTCCCATTTGTTGGGTTTGTTACATGCAAATCAAAGCTAGTTTAACCATTTAAACTATAAAAACGCAGCGGAAAGTAGGGTTTAAAGTGCGGTTACCAATCTGAAATTTTTACCATTTTAAACCATAAACAAAACCAAGAACATCGATCAATAATATTTGTGAAATAGTATGCTATCAAAACCAAAACAACCATAGGGGGTTCAAAGAAACAACCATTCTTGCACAAGATGATGTAGATGGAAGAAATGAAGAAGATGATGTTCTTGTATGTCTAGCCGTCAAAAGAGAAGGCAGCAAGCTTGTATACCCACAAGCTTAAACAAACACCTAATCTTGTTAGGTAGAAGAGCACCAAGACGAACTCCCTTTTGAACAATCCGAATCAGCCAATGTTAGGATCAGTGATCTACGTTTGATTGATTTGAGAGTATAGCAGCAGAGAACAAACAATGAATTAGCAAATTCACAAGAACACAAAAGATATTCGAAATAAGAACAAACGGTTATAGACAAAGAGAATTCTGCAAAATATATTTCATTCAATATATGCTTTCGTGGTAACAGAATGTCACACATACAATTAGGTCAACATCTTTTATATAGGAGATGTGACGTCTGCTGATGTCACTTGATAGTGACATCTAACAGAATTATTCAAACTACTGATAGTTAACACAACTACTAAAGATGTCAAACAGCTGCCATCTCCTTACAAAAATACTAAGTGTTAACTATCACTACAACTACTGAAAAGAAACTACTGAAACTAAACCATCACAACAACTGAAGTATGCTTCTTCAGCTGTTGTAACAACTCTGAAAGCTTCAGTACTTGTACTTGAACTTCGGCTGTTGTCATCAGCTGATGTCTTCAGCTGTTGTCATCAGCTGATGTCTTCAGCTGTTGTCTTCAGCTGATGTCTTCAGCTGTTGTCTTCAGTCTTTGTACTTCAGCTGTTGAAGTCTTTAGTACTTTAGTTCTTCAGCTGTTGATCTTCAGGCTTTGATCTTCAGCTGTTGAGGTCTTCAGTACTTGTACTTCAGCTGTTGTCTTCAGACTTTGGTCTTCAACTGTTGAAGTCTTCAGTACTTGTACATCAGCTATTGTCTTCAGACTTTGTGAAACAGCTGATCAAGTCTTCAGCAGTTGTTGTGATGTCCGTGGGACTTAGAGGTTTTTCTGATCTGGCTCATTGGTTCTTTTAGTCCAACAAACTCCCCCTGAACCAATGCAGCCAAAACCTCTAAACTTATTAAAGATGTCCCACTTATTATGGCAGAATGATTGGTCTTTTTATCTTCTTGATCAGCTCAGAAGTGACCCTTTTAAGCACAGGCCTGGGAAGAAGTCTCAATGATCTGTTTGGCAAAGTATGAATGGGAACTCTATCTTGGGGAACTGGACACAGAGTTGTTACCCCATCCATGAGATCTACTTCCCTACTATGAGTCTGTATGACTCTCTTGTGTAGGCCCTCAAGGAAGGTAATTTGTTCCTCCATGGTCCGCTCTTCAGCACCTCCTTCAAATAATGATTCAGGCCCATAGTACTCAGATAGGTATTTGACCTATTTCCCATTCTTTAGCTCCACAGTTGTTATTATTCTATAAGCAAATTCATCAGGGTGATTACCCTCTAGAAACAACTGGAGCTCATTCTTTTTGACTTCTTCAAGCCTCTTATAAACTAACCCTTTTTTCACCATTTTATTTTCAAGCATCTTCTGTGGGGTTTGGTTAGCTTTATAAGCTTTCTTGAAGTCTTCTAGGATTTCCCAGGGTGATACTACAAAGACCAGGGAGATCACTTCATCTACAATCCTTTTCACCTGGCCAATGTATCTCTGTGGAATGTTTTTCTTGTGAATCCTGTGAGACACCCTGGGATCAGGCCAAATCCTTACTCTCTCCTTTTGATTTTGAAATGTATGCTTAAGAGTGTATAATCTGAGAGCTTGCTTCTTCATGTTGATGATAGAAGATGTGGCTGCATAAGCTTTGTCAACCCTCCTCAACAATTCCTCATCGTGTTGTTTGTGAAGTTCTTCTTCTTCTAGCTTCACTTTCACAATTTGTCTTTGGGTTTCAGGAGTAATTGTTGGGGAGTGACTTATGGCCTTCGGCAACTGTATAATAGCTGAGAGTGGCAGCCTATCTTCATCATCATCTTCTTCATCATCTTCTAGCCTCAATACCCTTCTCTTCTTCTTTGGGGTACATCATCGGCTATTGGTTTTGAGGGTGAGGGAGTTGGTTTGGTGGGTTGTGTTTTTGGTGGTTTTTGGGGTAAAGGGATTGTTTTAGTGGGTGGTTGTTTTGGTGGTTTTGGTGTGGGAATGTGACAGGCTGTTCTAGCATTTTTGAGGTGAGTGTGGCTTTAGATTGCTTTGCTAGTTCAGTCCTGCTCCCAGCACCAGCTGCATTTAAAGCTTCAATAACAAGCCCTTTGGTGTATACTTCAGACGAACAGATCTTGGTGGTTATTGCCAAGATGCTGTCCCTGGACCAAGCCTTGATTTCGATCAATGATCTGCCAAGATACTTCGCTATAAATCTGATCATGATCTCCAGCTTTTCTCTTTCTAACACATCATAACTTGCCCATCTAGATTGGATTTATTCAATCTCTAATCTTCTGATTCAGAGTCAAGTTGTTCAGTGTCATGGCCTTGCCTAAACAACTGATCAATGATGTTATCCATTGATCTGCTGTGTTCGGCATCAGCCTCTTTCACCATTAGCTCCAAGGCATTTTCCTTTTCCTTCTCCTTCTCCTTTTCGGTCTCTCCAACCAACTCCTCCCCATTTACCACTTCTGTCTCTTTTTCTTTCTCTTTCTTCTCTGCACTCCTCTTCCTTTTTGCTTTCACTGACTGAATCTCCCCCTTTTTGGTTGCATTGGTTGTAAGGGTTTGTTTGTCACAAAGCTTTTTGCTCACAACGTCCTCTATCAAGGGTTGTATAATTGAGGGAAGCCTCTCATCAAGGGTTTTGATCACTATATCAATGATTACGGGTGTGATGAGAGGTAAGGAGTTTTGAAAGATAGCAGCTATTTGCTCAGGGGGGTTCTGTTCCTGAGAAATAGTGCCAGAAGCAGAGGCAGGTGGCTGAAAATTTGGGAGTGGCTCTGTGTTTAGGAGACCTTCAGATGAAGGTGCCATCTGTGGGGTTTGAGAGGCAGATGGTCTTTGATCCTCAGAAGTTTTGGCAAGCAGCTCTTTGAGTCTGCTCACCTCCTCTTCCAGGATGGTGTTTTGGGCTAATACATCGTAAAAGAAGCCCAGGTCATCATCAGTGGTTACTGAATCACCTGACCTCCTGATAGAATCAGGATGAACATGCACTGAGTGTAGATCAGTTGTAGCATGTGCCCCTTTGTCTTGGAACTGGAGACTTCCTGGCTCAAGACTATGTCCTTCATCAGCAGTTGCCTCTGGTAAGGTCTTAGTGATGGTACCAACTACATCCTGAACATATGCTGAAGCAGGATAAGTGGCAGCCTCACCAGAAGTTCCAATCCCTTTTCTACACTAGGAAATGGAACATTGTAACCCCTATGCTGTGGGTTATCAGATGCACTTTGATCCTCCCCCTCAATGGTAGAGGTATGCCCAGTTGTAATTGGTATCTGGGGAGGGGGTGAGGAGTGCAACTGACTCAGCACTTGTGCAACATTAATGTAGGACTTTGGGGCGATTGCATGTGGTGATTGGGTAGAAGCGGATTGCACCGGGGTGAATGGTGCACTTCAATGGTAACCCTCTCAAGTGAGATAGGTTCCAGTAGTGTGGGTTCCCCAATATTAGTTGCAACAGGATCCTTTTGAGAGGATACCTATGCGGCTGTGGTTGGTTGAGTCTTTGACACAACTGAGGGGTTAATACCAGTATGTGTTTCCTGCGTTTGTGGTACAGGGGCATCCTCAGGGGACTCATCTCCCTGAGTAGCCTTTTTGGCTTTTTGGATTTTGGCTTGGAGGGGACTCTGGTTCTGGAGGTGGTGGCTGTGGGTTCCAACTGCGTGGGTTTTCGCAGTTTGGCAGCCTGTTTCAGTGTGTGGTCAGAGTTGTGCCTGGAGTATACTTTAGGCAATACAGCCATTGCAGGGACTCCAAGGCCAACAAGTCCCTCAACTTTCAGCTGATTCTCTATTATGGCCATAATGAACCGAGGATATAATATCCAGCGGTTAGAAATAGATTTTGAGGCCATATCCTTAAGTTCAAGAAAAATAATTTCAGAAAAGTTTAAGTTCTGTTGCTCAAGGATAGAGAATAATACCTGCTGCCACCTGGTAGACATTTGATCCCAAGAAGAAGTCTTCGGAGCCAAGCAAACATTCACCATGTGAAAAATAAGACGTTTAGCATCATGGAAATGTTTCTTCAGGATGGTAGAGGCGCTGAGATTTCCCTGATATCCATGGTGGGCAAAGGATAAATCAGTTGTGCCCTTTAGATACCCAGCGGGAAAAGTGGCATCATCCAGGTTTAGGGTTTGGCGTAAGATTGCCGGAGTGATGACCACTTGATGGTTGTTGACGACCGACTGGAGAGACTCGGTGTTGTTCTCCCCAGTGGTAATGGTGACGTTCGTCCAAAACTGGTGAAGGGATTCGGCATGAATGGTGGGATTTAGAAGGAAGGCCGTTTTGTAGGGTGACTGGACCATTATATCAGTGGCATTATCGAACTTTGTCCAGAAAGGCGATTTGGTGAGGTAGGCTACACAGTTGTGTTGTGGTTTAAGCTGCATGATCGCCATTAATGAGAGAGAAGTTTTGGAGGTTTGAACGTTAGGTTTAGAAATGATAAAGCTCTGAAGGATGGGTATGAGGTATTTATAGGGCAAAGGTTAGAAAACAACTGAAGGGTTTGGTGTTAATCATCAGTAGTTTTAAACGACTGATGACGTGGTATTACCCTTTCAGAAGTTGAAACAACTGAAGTCTTGGTTTTAGGCATCAGCAGTTATAAAACTACTGAAAACCATGGTTTTGACTTCAGATGTTGTAAACAACTGATAACTTGATTTTAGTCATCAGTAGTTGTGAAACTACTAAAGACATGGTTTTGGTATCAGTTTTGAAAACAGCTGATGACTTGGTGTTAGTCGTCAGTAGTTGTGAAACTACTGAAGACATGGTTTTGTCATCAGTTGTTGTAAACAGCTGATGACTTGGTGTTAGTCATTAGTAGTTGTGAAACTACTGAAGACATGGTTTTGTCATCAGTAGTTGTAGAAACAACTGAAGAGAGAGTTCTCATCAGTAGTTTTCGTCAATTCATAGCCTTTCAGCTGTTTCATACTGTCCTCAACACTTACTCATCAGCCTTTTTGGCTGTTTTCAGTTGTTGCATAGGACATCAGTACTTATCTGTTTTTACTGATATCAGTAGTTATAACTACATCAGTAGTTGTAACTTGATCAGTTGTTTTAACAGAATCAGTACTATCTGTGATATGGTTACTAATGATTATCAGTACTTATTTACTGAGATCATCAGTAATTATCACTTATTCTAGCTGCAGCATATCAAGCCTTAACACAAGGTTTTGGAAAGTTGAACTATCCAAAGGCTTAGTAAAAATGTCTGCAAGCTCATCAGCACTAGGCACAAACTTAGGATCAATCAGACCTTTTTCAAAACAATCCCGAATAAAATGATGTCTGATCTCTATATGTTTGATCCTAGAGTGCTGGACTAGATTTTTGACAATGCAAGAGCTGAAGCACTATCCATTAATAATGGAGTCTTAGTCTCTGTAATGCCATAATCCAAAAGTTGGTTCTGAAGCCAGAGTACCTGAGAAGTACAACTTGCAGCTGCAATGTACTCTGCTTCAGCAGTGGATGTAGCAACAGATGTTTGTTTCTTACTCTGCCAAGAAATCAAACAGTTGCCTAGGAATTGACATCCACCAGAAGTTGACTTTCTAGTTAACTTGCACCCTGCATAGTCACTATCTGAAAAAGCAACTAATTTGCAAGAGTGTCCAGTAGAATACCATAATCCTAGAGATTGTGTACCTTGCAAATATCTAAAGATCCTCTTGACTGCAATCAAATGAGACTCTTTAGGAGCAGCCTAAAATCTAGCACAGACACAAGTAGCAAACATGATATCTGGTCTAGAAGCTGTTAGGTACATCAAGGACCCAATCATACATCTGTAAAGTGTTTCATCAACAGCTTTACCTTTCTGATCC
The DNA here is from genome assembly GCA_025506515.1 of Flaveria trinervia. NCBI lineage: Eukaryota > Viridiplantae > Streptophyta > Magnoliopsida > Asterales > Asteraceae > Flaveria > Flaveria trinervia. Next base: position 54,030,035 of record CM046443.1, on the reverse strand, counting down.
GTATCCAGTTGTGTGGTGTTGCACATGGGAGTAGAACAGGGCTTACTATTTTGTAAATCAAACTTATTCAAAAGATCTTTTGTATATTTGGACTGATGAATAAAGGTGCCATCAGCCTTTTGTTTGATTTGCAAGCCTAGAAAGAACTGTAATTCTCCCATTGTACTCATTTCAAACCTCTTTTTCATTAATTGGTAAAATCATCACACAACTGGGGATCAAAGGATGCAAAAATGATATCATCAACATAAATTTGAACAAGTAGCTTATGTTGATCCACCTGCTTAATAAACAAAGTTTTATCTATGGAGCCTCTAGTGAAATTATTCTTGAGAAGAAAAGTGGAGAGTGTCTCATACCAGGCTCTAGGAGCTTGTTTCAACCCATAAAGAGCCTTATCAAGTTTATACACCATTCAGGATGTTTATTATCCTCAAAACCTGGTGGTTGACACACATAAACTTCTTCTTTTATTTTGCCATATAAAAATGCACTTTTGACATCCATTTGAAAAACTTTGAGATGGTGGAATGCAGCATAGGTTAAGAACAATCTAATTGCCTCTAGTCTGGCTACAGGGGCAAAGGTTTCATCATAATCAATACCTTCTTCTTGTGAGAACCCCTGTACAACCAGTCTAGCCTTGTTCTTAACAATAAGCCCATTTTCATCAGTTTTATTCCTAAACACCCATTTAGTGCCTATTGCACACTTACTTGGGGGTAGAGGAACCAGTTCCCACACTTGCTGTTTCTTGAACTGAAGTAGCTCAAGCTGCATGGCTTCAACCCATCCATTGTCTCTTAAAGCAATATGATAGTTCTTTGGCTCTAGCTGACTGATGAAGAGAGCATAGAAGCAGAAGTTAGACAATTGACTTCTTGTTGAAACTCCAGCATTGATATCACCAATGATTTGAGACATTGAGTGATTTTTCAGTTCTTGATAAACAATGATATCTGTGCAAGTGTTTGTAGAACCTTCAGCAGCAGCAGATGTTGATGCAGACTCTTGAAACCAAGAATTTGATGGTATCTCAAAAGATGTAGAGGAATAAGAAATCTCATCAGCATTTGTTGTGGATGGAACTGCTGAAGCTACAGGAACATCAAGTTTAGCAGACTCAGGCAGTTGGTCACCAAACTTGAATAGGTGAGTATTGATACTATCATCATCATCATCAATACCACCAGGTGGAAGACATGCTGCAGAAGATGATTTATCCACATGGTCTGCAACAATGGAGGTTGAGAGGAACATATTGCAGTATGTCCAAATCAAACAACTCCACAGGGTTTTATGGAATCTTGTCCATTGGAGATTCATTAAACTTCACATGCAAAGTCTCTTCAACTATCTTTGTTCTGCAGTTGAAGACTCTGTATGCTTTGCAAGTAGATGAATAACCAACAAAATACCCTGCATCCACCTTAGGATCAATTTTTTGGAGTTGATCCTTTGTGTTGAGAATAATACAGGGACACCCAAATGCTCTGAAAAATGAAATGAGAGGAGCCAAGTGATGTAGAACTTCATATGGAGTCTTCATCAACCTCTGATTTACTAAGGCTCTATTCTGCACATAGCTAGCTATGTTAACAGCTTCAGCCCAAAAGGTCAGTGGCAAACCAGAGTCAGCCAACATAGACCTTGCAGCTTCAATTAGGGTCCTGTTCTTTCTCTCCACGACTCCATTTTGTTCTGGAGTCCTTGGGATGCTAAACTGCCTTTTGATTCCCTTTGAAAGATAAAATTCATCAAGTGTATAGTTTCTGAATTCAGTTCCATTGTCACTCCTTATACACTTGACTGAAAGGGAATACTGCTTCTCAACATACAACACAAAGTTGATAATCTTCGGAGCAACCTCATCCTTTGAATGCAGAAAGAAAGTCCATACAAATCTGGAGTAATCATCCACAATTACCAGATAGTATTTCTTCTTTGCCATGCTCATCACTCTCACAGGACCAAATAGATCCATATGCAGTAATTGCAAGCAGGCAGTTGACTTAGGCTCTTCAATAGGAGGGAATGAGACTTTGTGTTGTTTTCCTTTTAAACAAGCAGTGCAGGTTTCATCACAGTGGAACTCCTTTATTGGTAAGCCTCTCACTAAACTATTGTGGATCAGCTGATTCATGTTTTTGAAATTAACATGACCCAGCCTTCTGTGCCACAGTTTAGATTCCTGAGGAGAGGCTTTGGAAAATAGGCAAGGATGGCCTCTGATATTTATTTTCTTGGAAAGATCTAAGGCATACACTCTTCCTGTCTAGTTGGCCCTCAGGAGAGTGTGATCATCCAACACCTTATCAATCAAATTCAAAACTTTGGATGACAGAATCCGGCAGTTCTGACTGGTGAAAAGTGCAACATGGCCTTTATCACACATTTGACTGACACTCAAGAGATGTACTTGAGATTTTCCACATGGTTAACATCATCAAACTTTATTTCTCCATTGGAGACAAAGCCTTTTCCAATGATGTAACCCCTAGCATCATTGCCAAAATAAACAAACCCCTTCTTTCCTTGAGAGTAGTCATGAAGAAGAGAGCTGTTCCCAGTCATATGCATAGATCCCCCACTGTCTACATACCAGATGCTACTTTGGCATGTTGAAGAACCCTGCAATCATAAAAAATTAGTTAGTTTTTGAGACCCAAACCTTTTTGTTTTTGGGTCTATTCACATCAACAGATGGTAAACTAACAGACTTGCTATGAATAACAGCCTGAGGGGATGGAGATGGTAAAGAAGAAGATTCCTTTGGCATGGATTTTCTTCTCTGTGGTTTCAACACAGGAGCATCTAATTGGTTGACTCTCCCCAATAGATGTTGAACCATCATAACAAGTTGTGTCTGATTTTGTGATAAAGCCTTCAGCTCATCAGACACATTAGTGCTTGAGTTAGATGGGTTCCTGTGTTGTACCATCTCTCTTTGAGCAACCTCAGCTGTTACTTGTTTAACCTCTTTCTTTATGGATTTCTTTTTGGATTTTGGGGTTACAGGTTTTGATGTTGCTGGTACAAATTTGATTTCAAACTCAGTTTTCATTTTATCCATTTTCTCTTTAATGTTTTCATCATGTTTGAGTTTGGAGCCCTTTTTATACCAGCAATCATCAGTAAGATGATTGAATAAGCCACATATTTCACATGGCTTTTTCTTCATCTTAAGTTGATCATCTGCTGAAGAAGATGAAACTACTGAAGACTTATTCTTCAGCAGTTTGCTATCAGTACTAGCAGTTTTCTTCCCTTTAGTACTTGCTTTCTTGATATCTTCTTCAGTAGTTTTCCCACCCATACTACATGCAGTTTTCTTCTCTTTAGGACATGCAATAGTTTGGGTTTGTCTTCCAGGTGTTATGACATTCACTTTAGTACTTTCAGTACTTTGTGAAATACCACCTGGAGTGATCAACTTTTTGATCATGTGAGTGTCAGCATTTGAACCATCAACATTAACTGATAGGTTCTGAGAGGACTTAATGCTGACATCAACCTCTGATGGTGCTGTATCAGATAGTAGATCACATGATGAAAAGGATTGGTTATTGCTTTCTCCATCAGATTCTACCTTTGCTCTGGGAGTAAAATCTGTAGGAGGAGCAGTGTGATTATAACCAATGCCAAACTTCACATTGGAAGCAGATTGCTTACTAAGAAGCATTTCAAAACCCTTGCAAGAATTTACCCATCGATCACACTCTCCTGGGTAGTTGCAAGTGTTTCTTTGAGGTCTCTGTACTTCTCTAAAAGTACCTCTTCCCTAGCCTTATCATCTGTGATTTGTCATTTAAGTTTGTAAATCTCATCATTCTTATCATTAAGCACAAACTCAAATTCAGCTTTTTTTTGGAAATTGTTTGTTCTAGCTTAATGTTCTTGTTAATTAAAGCTACATTTGCTTCTCTAATAAATGCAAATGCGGCTATGCATGTTTCAATACCAACAATGCATGATCAGAATTGTTTGAAGAGAAATCAATATGCTCATCATAATTGCTTTCAGATGCAGCATATTCTGACTCATGACCAACCAAGGCAGTGTTCCTGGTACAAAGTCATCAGTGAGCTTTCCTGATGATGACAGTTTCCTTTCTCCTCTATCTCTCTTTCGAATGTAAGCAATTTCCCATGAAGTTGGGTGAGAGATAGGCTATCCAGATTTGCACTAGAGCGTAGGACAATAGTGTATGTGTCTCATCTCTCAGGCAGTGATCTGAGGAATCTGTTATTCATCTGGCTGTTGGTGTATTCCTGTTTCACCATTTTTAGCTCAGAGATCAAACAGGAAAAACGCTCAAACTGCTGAGTCAGTGTCTCACCCTTTCTATGAGAGAATGTCTCATATTGTTGGGCGAGGATTTCTCTGTTGTTTGCTAAGACCTCATCAGTTCCACCGAATTGTTCCTTCAGTGCATTCCAGAGGTCATGAGCAGTTTCATGATGCATAAGCCCTGAATAGATTTCATTCGGCAGTGCCATGGCCAGAATTCCATGGGCTTTAGCATCATCTCAAACAGTTTCCGATCTTCATCTGAGTATTGTTCCTTCTTCTTCGGAACCATTTGATTGGTTTCTGGATTGTTCACCATAGGCTTATGTGGTCCATGTACCACAGATGTCCAACAACCTGAACTGTTAACAGACAGGTGATGAAGCATCCTTCGTTGCCATATGTTATACTCAGTCCTAACCAGCATCGGAGGCTTGGTTGAAGAACCGGTATTGTGAGGGTCATTAGAAGGAGTAGTCATCTCAGATTCAACCAAATTCAATTAAGCTATAACAGATTTAAAACAAAACACAACAAACCAAATTGAACCAAGAGAGATCTCAAAATGAATAAACGAAAGCGGCAGAAATTCAATAATCTATAACCAGTTTTTGCAAATAAGCTAATTCAATCAAACATAGATATCAAATAGCAGTTTCAATGATCAACTGTTAGATCGATCAATGATTAACCCGCTCTGATACCATTTGTTAGGATTAGTGATCTACGTTTGATTGATTTGAGAGTATAGCAGCGGAGAACAAACAATGAATTTGCAAATTCACAAGAAACAAAAGATATTCGAAATAAGAACAAACGGTTATAGACAAAGAAAATTCTGCAAAATATATTTCATTCAATATATGCTTTCGTGTAACAGAATGTCACACATACAATTAGGTCAACATCTCTTATATACGAGATGTGACGTCTGCTGATGTCACTTGATAGTGACATCTAACAGAATTATTCAAACTACTGATAGTTAACACAACTACTGAAGATGTCAAACAGCTGCCATCTCCTTACAAAAATACTAAGTGTTAACTATCACTACAACTACTGAAAAGAAACTACTGAAACTAAACCATCACAACAACTGAAGAATGCTTCTTCAGCTGTTGTAACAAACTCTGAAAGCTTCAGTACTTGTACTTGAACTTTGGCTGTTGTCATCAGCTATGTCTTCAGCTGTTGTCATCAGCTGATGTCTTCAGCTGTTGTCTTCAGCTGATGTCTTCAGCTGTTGTCTTCAGTCTTTGTACTTCAGCTGTTGAAGTCTTCAGTACTTTAGTTCTTCAGCTGTTGATCTTCAGGCTTTGATCTTCAACTGTTGAGGTCTTCAGTACTTGTACTTCAGCTGTTGTCTTCAGACTTTGGTCTTCAGCTGTTGAAGTCTTCAGTACTTGTACATCAGCTGTTGTCTTCAGACTTTGTGAAACAGTTGATCAAGTCTTCAGCAGTTGTTGTGATGTCCGTGGGACTTAGAGGTTTTTCTGATCCGGCTCATTGGTTCTTTTGGTCCAACAGCCAAGATGTTCTTGAAGAGCAGCCAAGAAATCCAAAATTTCAGCCTCCTTTTTCCTTATTGAATCCAAAAATATGTTGTCCTTTGAGAGAGTGTCTTGCTTTGTGTGTGTAAGAGAAAGTGTAGGTTATGGAAGAGTGTAAGAGTGTCTCTTATCTTGCAAAGACCAAGACTAAAGAGGAGTTCCCAATGCCCACATGGGGCGGCCAAAAATTGGGTTCAAAATGGGTACCCCCCATTTTGAAACTTTTATAAAATTACTCTTTCAACCCTTAGTTTATTAAATTAAAACATGCTTTAATTTTATAATGTTAACACACTTTTATTAAAACCAACTTAAATAATGAAACAAATAATTTCCCATGAACAAATTATCCATATAATGTTGTTCTATCACAAAAGCAATGTTTTAGAAAACCCATTTTCTAAATAGGTGTTAATATTTATTTGTATGATCTCATCAACAAATAAATATTTATTGTTGTTTGTATACTTGTTATTGGGTATGACCCGACTTGGATCATAACGTACTAACCACATCAATCTTGTATGTGTCTTGGGCATATAAGATCCAACAATCTCCCACTTGCACAAGATTCATAGAAGATTGATGCAAGCAGTAAATACCGCCTAACAACGATTTACTACCCTTAATACGTATGACTAAGTATAACATCATCCTCTTCAAGTACCATACTCGAAATGTTTTAGGTGAATCAATCATCTATCCTTTTGTCTCAGATGTCATGTTAAATCCTAGAGACACAAAGTGATCATTCTCCATTGATTTAACTTTATCAGGCCTTAGACATATTACTCTCAATGAATAAGAGGGAAAAATCCCATCTTGATTACACACGTCTCTCACAATTACCTTATATCATACCTCAACTCAGACTTATGTACTGCCATGTTTCAGAACAGCGAAGAACTACGTCAAAGTATAATATTTGGTAAATATCAAGACCCAATATGTATCTCAGGTCAGAGGATACCAAATGATGTTCGCATTTACTCAAAATTACTTATGATCAATCAAGAAGACTCCATATAGTAATGTTTGAGATGCAGGTCAGTCCAATATTTGCATCCCACAAATATCTATGAACTTTGGCAGCAACCTTTTGCTCTATAATCCTCCATATGAATATCTACCAATCCAAGTTCATAATAGTTTTACGTTCATTATTGTTCCCACGAGTATAAACAACTACGAATGTTCAGAGTAAATAATTTACTCATGGTTGTTAAACATTCAAAATAAGAATATTAGTTGAATCAATATAACCAAATAATTTATTCAAGTAATAAGGGTTACAATATCTCAATACAAAAACTAAAGATCATATCTAGTCACTAGAATATTGAAGTCCCATGGCACAAGTATGACTTTCATGCTTTGCCTTTTCAAGAAGCTTCGTGAGTGGATCCACAATGTTTTGATCCATGTGAACTTTGTGAATACATATCTTTCCCTTTTCAACTTCATCCCTTATGCAGTTGAATCTTCGTTCAATGTGCTAGTCTTTTGATGTGCATGGGGTTCCTTGATTTGAGCAATCGCACCCTCGTTATCTCAAAGAATTTCTAGGGGGTCTTGAATGGAAGGGCCCACCCCTAGATCGGCAATGAATTTCTTCAACCATGCAGCTTCCTGAGCTGCTATTGAAGCGGCAATGTATTCTGACTCTATAGTTGATAATGCCACCACATCTTACTTAGAGCTCTTCCAAGAGATTGCTCCTCCATTCAAGATGAAAATGTACCCCGATTGTGATCATGAATCATCCCGATCAGTTTGGAAACTCGCATCCGTGTAACCCTTTACTACAAGTTCCTCCTCACCAGATCCATAGATTAGGAACATATCTTTGGTCCTCCTTAGGTATTTAAGTATGTTCTTAACAACCATTCAATGACTGTTTCCAGGATTTTGTTGGTATCGACTTGTCATGCTCAAAGCGCATGACACGTCCAGTCTAGTGCATATCATTGCATACATGATGGATCCTATAGCAAATGCATACGGGATCCCCTTTATTTTTTCTTTCTCATCCTTTGAGCTTGGACATTGAGTCTTACTCAATATCGTTCCTCTTTGAATAGGTACTGTATCTTTCTTAGAGATTTCCATCTTGAACTTTTTCAAGATCTTCTCAATGTAAGCACTTTGATTCAAACCTATCAACCGCCTTGATCTATCCCTATAGATCTTTATTCCCAAAATATAGGCAGCTTCACCAAGATCCTTAATGGAGAAACAGCTTCCAAGCCAAGTTTTTACACCTTCCATGGTTGGAATGTCATTTCCAAATAGTAGAATGTCATCGACATACAATACTAGGAAAATGGTGATGCTCCCACTAGCTTTCTTATATACACGTGCTTCATTAGCGTTTTTTATAAACCCAAATTTGATTATTTCTTCATCAAAATGGTGATTCCAACTCCTTGATGCTTGCTTCAATCCTAGATTGATTTCTTTAACTTGCATACTTTGTTAGGATGTTTTGAATCGACAAAACCCTCAGGCTGAACCCTATAGACATCTTCCTCAAGATATCCATTTAGAAAAGTGGTTTTGACATCCATTTGCCAAATCTCATAATCATAATGAGCAGCAATGGCAAACAATATCCTACTATACTTTAGCATTGCTACCGGTAAGAAGGTCTCATCATAATCAACCCCTTGAGTTTGAGTGAAACCTTTTGCTACAAGTCTAGCTTTATAAGTATCCAAGTTTCCATGCATATCGGTTTTCTTCTTTAAAACCCACTTACTTCCAACTATCTAGAGTTAAGAGGTAGTTCAACCAAGTCCCACACTGGTTATCATACAGGGATTGCATATCACGTTCATGGCCTCAAGCCATTTGTCACAATCCAAATTCGACATTGCATCATGATAGATGGTTGGTTCATCGGAATCTACCACATAGCATCCATCTACAAAAAATCCATATCTTTCAGGTGGATTACTAATTCTACCAGATCTGCGAACGTTTTGTGTACGTTGATCAACCACTTGATCATTCCAACATCCTCATGTTGAGTGCTAGTGTCAACCAAACGTGTATCGGTTTGTGGTTCTTGATCCTCCTCAAGATCCATGGTTCTACTGCTAGTTCCTTCCGTAAGGAACTTAGCTTCTAAGAACTCAACCTTCTTGGCAACAAACTCCTTTTGTTCCAATGGATCATAAAATAATATCCCATAGAATCTCTAGGATATCTAATAAAGATACACTTAGTGGAACGACTTTCTAACTTGTTTGAGGTGGGAGTCTTAACATAAGCCTCACAACCCCATACCTTTAAATATGAAAGTGATGGAACCCTTCTATGCCATATTTTAAAAGGTGTCGTTTCCACTTTCTTGGTTGGGGCCATATTCAAGATACGAGCGTAGTAGAGAGCAAAGTGAAACCCCAAAATGATAGAGGCAAGTGAGCTTGTAGCCATCATAGATCGAACCATATCCAATAGAGTTCGATTTCTCCGCTGGGACACGCCATTATGTTGTGGCGTTCCAGGCGGAGATAGTTGTGAGACAATACCACAACTTCTAAGATGATCTCTGAAAGCTTCACTTAGGTATTCACCTCCTCTATCGGTGTGGAGAATTTTTATTTTCTTGTTGATTTGATTTTCTACTTCATTTTGGAAGATTTTGAACATTTCAAAAGCTTCATCTTTGTGTCTTAACAAGTACACATAACCATATCGACTATAGTCATCGGTAAAGGTAATGAAGTATCTTTCATGGTACCTAGTCATTAGCTTAAAAGGACCACATAAAGCCGAATGTATGATGCCTAATAAATCTTTTGCCCTTTCGGATTTGCCACTAAAAGGTGCCTTAGTCATTTTACCTTGTAAACAAGATTCACGTACATCAAATGAATCTATTCATTTGCTTTTAAAAGACCGTTCTTTTGAAGTGTTTGTATGCGCTTTTTTTTATAGACCAAGACGGCAATGCTAAAGATAGGTATCACTCAAATCCAATTTGAGTTTCTTAGTGGTGGTTTGGTATAATGAGCTATCATATAATGTTTTTTCATGAACCAATTCATAAATACCATTAATAGGAATAGCTTTAAAATAAAATATGCCATTTAAAGAAACATGAATTTCATTTTCAATAAATGTCAAAACATAACCATATTTTCTTAATTGGGTAACAGAATTAATGTTCCTAGTCAAACTAGGAGCATACAAAATATTGTTCAAAATTGCTTCCAAACCATTTGGAATCTTCAAGATGTAGTCCCATTAGCCTTCAAGTTGAACTTTTGCCCCGTTCCCCATGTAGAGGCTAACATCCCCTTTCTTGAAGTCCTTACTTCTTTTGAACCCCTACAATAAGTTGCAAATGTGAGTTCCACATCGGTATCCAATACCCATGTGTTAGAGGATACTAAATTAAGATCAATATGAATCATAAAATTGTACCTGAGGTTTGCCTGGCATCCCTCTTAGCTTGCAACTCTTTGAGATGGACTAGGCAATTTGTCCAATCTCCCCACACTTACATGGGTCATTCGAAGCAACCTTTTGCTTCTTCTCTGCTAGTTTTGGTGGTGGCGCTCTTACCACTCCCTTTCCCCTAACATGCCCCTTACCCTTGACAACATTTGCCTTAGGTGCGTGGTGAGGCCACTTTTTCTTCCCACCTTCAATGATGAGGAGAATGGGTAAAACCCTTTTACCTATGGCTGCCTCGGTTGTTTTGAGCATAGAGTGAAGCTCACTTATGTTCTTGTCCCACCCGTTCATGTTATAGTTCATGACAAAGTTGTCAAACCTTTTTGACAAAGAGTTGAGGATCAAATCCGTAGCCACTCTATCGAGACGGGACAATTCAGCCTTTTGAGGCGTTCGATGTGGCTTTTCATCTTAAGTACATAAATGAAACAGATTGGGTGTCGTCCATACGACAACCATGGAGTGCTCATATTAAGTACGACTCAACGTCCAAGCTCAAAAGTTAAGCAAGACAAAATGAAGGGATCCCATATGCGTCTGCTATTGGATCGATCATGCAATGATATGCACTAGCTGGACGTGTCATGCGCCTTGAGCAGGACAAGCTGATACTAGCAAAATCCTGGAGATAGTCATTGGATGGCTGTCTAGAACATACTTAAGTACCTAAGGAGGACTAAAGATATGTTTCTAATCTATGGATCTGGTAAGGAGGAACTCGTGGTAAAAGGATACACGGATGCAAGTTTCCAAACTAACCGGGATGATTCACGATCACAATGGGGATACATTTTCATCTTGAATGGAGGAGCAATCTCTTGGAAGAGCTCTAAGCAAGATGTGGTGGCATTATCAACTATAGAGTCAGAATACATTGCCACTTCAATAGCAGCTCAGGAAGCTGCATGGTTGAAGAAATTCATTGCCGGTCTAGGGGTGGTCCCTTCCAATCAAGACCCCCTAGAAATTCTTTGTGATAACGAGGGTGCGATTGCTCAAATCAAGGAACCCGTGCACATCAAAAGACTAGGCACATTGAACGAAGATTCAACTACATAAGGGATGAAGTTGAAAAGGGAAAGATATGTATTCGCAAAGTTCACACGGATCAAAACATTGTGGATCCACTCACAAAGCTTCTTGAAAAGGCAAAGCATGAAAGTCATACTTGTGCCATGGGACTTCAATATTCTAGTGACTGGATTTGATCTTTATTTTGTATTTAGATATTGTAACCTTTATTACTTGAATGAATTATTTGGTTATATGGTTCAACTAATATTCCTATTTCACATGTTTAAAATCCATGAGTAAATCATATACTCAGAACGTCCGTAGTCGTTCATACTTGTGGGAACAAGTACGAGGGTAAGACTATTATGAACAAGTACGAGGGTAAGACTATTATGAACAAGTACGAGGCTAAGAATATTATGAACTTGAATTGCTGCCAAGGTTCATAGATATTTGTGGGATACAAATATGGACTGACCCGCGTCTCAAATATTACCACATGGAATCTTCTTGATTGATCATAAGTAATTTGAGTGAAGGCGAATATCATTTGGTATCCTCTAACCTGAGATACATATTGGGTCTTGATATTTACCGAATCTTATACTTTGACTTAGTTTTTCGCTGTACTGAAACATGGCGCTACATAAGGATGAGTTTATTGGGTTTGCAAGAACATAAAACTTAGTTTAACCCATAAACTTTTTGAAAATGCAGCGGAATAACAACATTATATTATCTTACTTATAAGCAGAAATTATGTTGTTTAGGTGATCATATTAAGTATAAAGCAAACCCAATGAACAAAGGATCATAATATGTGAATGAGCAAGCTATGAATATAAGAAAAACTACATAAAATCACAGCTATAATGAGCTGTGAAGAACTACCTTCTCAGCAGCTAAAACCGACAGAAAAGGTGGATGTTTGATGCTCAAAATCGGCCAAGACTTCAAGGGTAGAAGTCCTCAAGCTTGTATACCCCAAGCCCTTTGCAAAACACCTTCGTGTTAGGAAGAAAACTACACCAAAGCACTCCCAAGAAACCCTAGATCTGCTGCTTAGCCGTAAGTTTTGAGAGCAAGAGAGAGAGAGAGGTTTTCTTGTTCTTTTGAGTCCTTTTTGCATGTATTGAGATTATTAACAACTTGAGTGTAAGACTAGTTAAATAAGTGGGATGCATGGGGGCGGCCGAAACTTTTAATTTAAAGGGTTCCCCCCTTTAAACTTTAACATACAATCAGATAACTAGTCTTTCAATTTGTGGTACAATTAACCTTTTAATTGTGTTACTTATACACTCGTTTTTATTATTTGATGTTATCTAACTAATTTAATAACATTCCAAATAATATTATTGAACAAAATATCCAAATAAGTTGTTCCATCTCATATGCAACTTATTTAGAAAACCCATTTTCTAAATTGGTGTAAATATTTATTGCATGATCATATCATCAATAAATATTATTTGTGTTTTCCAAGCTTGTTATTGGGTATAACCCGACTTGGATCATAACGTACTAACCGCATCAATATTTTACGTGTCTTGGGCAATAGAATCCTACAATCTCCCACTTGCCCAAGATTCATAGAAGATTGATGCAAGCAGTAAATACCGCCTAACAACATTTACTACCCTTAATACGATGACTTATAGCCATTCAATAACATCATCTTTTCAAGTATCCTACATGAAATGATTTAGGTGAATCAATCATCTATCCTTTTGTTACAGATGTCATGTTAAATCCAAGGACATAGAGTGATCATTCCTTGTTGATTTAACTTATCAGGCCTTAGACATCTAACTCTCAACGAATAAGAGGAACAAATTCCATCTTGACTACATACGTTTCTCACAAACACCTTGTGTCATACCTGAACATACCCTTATGTGCTGTCCACTATTTCAGGATAGTGAAGAATTAGCTCAAGGTATAATACTTGGTGAATATCCAAACCCAATATGTATCTCAGGTCGGAGGATACCAAATGATATTCGCCTTTACTCAAATTTACTTATGATCAATCAATAAGATTCCATGTAGTAAAGTTGAGATGCGGGTTAGTCCAATATTTGTATCCCACAAATATCTATGAACCTTGGTAGCAACCTATTGCTCTATATTCATCCTTATGAATATCAACCAATCCAAGTTCATAATAATCTTACCCTCACACTTGTTCCCACAAGTATGAACGACTACAAACATTTAGAGTAAACAATTTACTCATGGATTAAACATGCTAAATTGGAACATTAATTGAAACATTATAACCAAATAATTTTATTCAATAATAAGGAGTTCCATATATCCAAATACAAAATTTACAGATCAATCCAATCACTAGAATATCGAAGTCCCATGGCACAAGTATGACCTTCATGCTTTGCCTTTTCAAGGAGCTTCGTGAGAGGATCCGCAATGTTTTGATCCGTGTGAACTTTGCGAATACATATCTTTCTTTTTCAACTTCATCTCGTATGTAGTTGAATCTCCGCTCAATGTGCCTTGTCTTTTGATGAGCACGAGGTTCCTTGATTTGAGAAATCGCACACCCTCGTTATCACAAAAGATCTCTAGGGGGTCCTGAATGAAGGGAACTCCCAGATCGGCAATGAATTTCTTCAACCATGCAGCTTCTTGAGCTGCCAATGAGGCGGCGATGTATTCTGATTATGTAGTTGATAGAGCCACCACATCCTATTTGGAGCTCTTCCAAGAGACCGCTCCTCCATTCAGAATGAAAATATATCCCGATTGTGACCGAGAATCATCACGATCGGTTTGGAAACTCGCATCTGTGTAACCTTTTACAACGACTTCCTCATCACCAGGTCCATAGATTAGGAACATATCTCTTGTTCCTCCTTAGGTACTTAAGTATGTTCTTAACAGCCATCCAATGACTGTTTCCAGGATTTTGTTGGTAACGACTTGTCATGCTTAAGGCGCATGACACGTCCGGTCGAGTGCATATCATTGCATACATGATAGATCCAATAGCAGATGCGTATGGGATTGCCTACATTTTATCTTGCTCATCCTTTGAGCTAGGACATTGAGTCGTACTCAATATCGTTCCTCTTTGATAGGTACGGTACCTTTCTTAGAGTTCTCTATCTTGAACCTTTTCAAGATCTTATCAATGTATGCACTTTGATTCAAACCAATCAACCGCCTTGATCTATCCCTATAGATCTTTATTCCCAGAATATAGGCGGCTTCTCCAAGATCCTTAATGGAAAAACAACTTCCAAGCCAGGTTTTTACACCTTCCAAGGTTGGAATGTCATTTCCAAATAGTAGTATGTCATCAACATACAATACTAGGAAATTATTGTGCTCCCACTAGCCTTCTTATACACACAAGCCTCATCAGTGTTTTTGATGAAGCCAATTTCTTTACCTCCTCATCAAAACGATGATTCCAGCTTCTCGATGCTTGTTTCAATCCATAGATTGATTTCTTTAACTTGCATACTTTATTAGGATGTTTTGGATCGACAAAACTTCAGGCTAACCATATAGACATCTTCCTCAAGATATCCATTTAGGAAGGCGGTTTTGACATCCACTTGCCAAATCTCATAATCATAATGAGCAGCTATGGCAAACAATATCCTTACAGACTTTAGCATCGCAACAGGTGAGAAGGTTTCATCATAATCAACCCCTTGAGTTTGAGTGAAACCCTTTGCTACAAGTCTAGCTTTATAAGTATCCAAGTTTCCATACATATCGGTTTTCTTCTTGAAAACCCACTTCCTTCCAACTACTTTGGAATTAGGAGGTGGTACAACAAGTTCCAAACTTGATTGTCATACATGGATTGCATCTCAACATTCATGGCCTCAAGCCATTTGTCACAATCCAAATTGGACACTGCATTCGGTATGTGGTTGGTTCATCTGAATCTACCACATAGCATCCATCCATGAAAAATCCATATCTTTCAGGTGGATTACTAGTTCTACCACTTCTGCGAACGTTTTGTGTGTATTGATCAACCGCTTGATCATCCTCAACATCCTCATGTTGAGTGCTAGTTTCAACCAACGTGCATCGGGTTGTGGTTCTTGATCCTCCTCAAGATCCACTGTTCTACTGCTAGTTCCTTCCATAAGGAACTTTGCCTCTAAGAACTCACCCTTTCTGGCAACAAATACCTTTTGTTCCAGTGGATCATAGAAATAATATCCCATAGAATCTCTAGGATATCCAATAAAGATACACTTGGTGGATCGGACTTCCAATTTGTTTGGGGTGGGAGTCTTAACATAAGCCAGGCCCTTAAGTATGATAGGGATGGAACTCTTCCATGCCATATCTCAAAAGGTGTCCTTTCCACCTTTTTGGTTGGGGCCATATTTAAAATATGGGCCGCGGAGAGCAAAGCAAAACCCCCAAAATGATAGAGGTAATGTGCTTCTAGCCATCATAGATCAGACCATATCCAATAAGGTTCGATTCCTCCTCTTAGACACACCATTGTGTTGTGTGTTCCAGTGGAGGAGTGAGTTGTGAGACAATCCCACAACTCCTAAAATGATCTTGAAAAGCATCACTTAGGTATTCACCTCCTCTATCGGTATGGAGAACTTTAATTGACTTGTTGAGTTGATTTTCCACTTCATTCTTGAAGATTTTGAACATTTCAAAAGCTTCATCTTTGTGCCTTAATAAGTACACATACCCATAGCGACTATAATCGTCGGTAAAGGTAATGAAGTATCTTTCACCATTCCTAGTCATTGGCTTAAAAGGACCACATACATCCGAATGTATGATTCCTAACAATTCTTTTGCCCTTTCGTTAGTTCCACTAAAGGGTGCCTTAGTCATTTTACCTTGTAACAAGATTCACATACATCAAATGAGTCACATTCATTCGTTTTTAAAAGACCATTCTTTTGAAGTGTTTGTATACGTTTCTTGTTTATATGACCAAGACGACAATGCCAAAGATAGGTATCACTCAAATCCAACTTGAGTTTCTTGGTGCTAGTTTGGTACAATGAACTATTTAAAGTATTTTCATGAACCAATTCATAAATACCATTAATGGGTATAGCTTTAAAATAGAACATATCATTTAAAGAAACATGAATATCATTTTCAACAAAAGATAATACATAATCATAAAGTCTTAATTGGGATACAGAATAATGTTCCTAGTCAAACTAGGAGCATACAAAACATTCTTCAAAATAACATCCAAGCCACTTGGAAGTTTCAAGATGTAGTCCCCACGAGCTTCAACTTGGACTTTGGTTCCATTGCCCATGAAGAGGCTAACATCCCCTTGATTGAAGTCCCTACTTCTTTTGAACCCCTGCAACAAATTGCAAATATGAGTTCCACATCCGGTATCTAATACCCATGTGTTTGAAGATGTACACATTAAGATCAATATGAATCATGTATATTGTACCTGAGGTCTGCCCGGCATCCCTCTTGGCTTTCAACTCTTGGAGATGGACAGGACAATTTCTTGCCCAATGTCCAATCTCCCCACACTTGAAGCATGGGTCATTAGTAGTAACCTTTTGCTTCTTCTCTTGTGGTTTGGGTGGCACCCTTGCCACCCCTTTCCCCTTTCCCCATACGGCCCCTTACCCTTGGCAAAGGTTGCCTTGGGTGCGGGATGAGGCCTTTACTTGTTCCCACCTTCATGATGGTGAGAACGGGTAAAACCCTTTTACCCATGGCCGCCTCGGCCGTTTTAAGCATTGAGTGAAGTTCACCAATGCTCTTGTCCCATGCATTCATGTTGTAATTCAACACAAATGTCTCGAACTTCTTGGTAAGGCCATTAAGGATCAAATCCGTGGCCAATTCCTTCGAGACAGGACAATTAAGCCTCTCGAGGCGGTCAATATGACTTTTCATCTTAAGTACATAAGATGAAACCGATTGGTTGTCGTCCATACGACATGCATGGAGTGCTCGAACCGTTTCGAAGCGCTCAACCCTTGCTTGCTGTTGGAATGTTTCCTTCAGCTGGGTTATCATGTCATAAGCTCTGTGATGTTCATACTCCTTTTGGAGATCCGGAGTCATGCTCGCTAGCATGAGACAAGACACTTGGACGGAGTCCTCAGTGTACTTTAGCCAATCGTTATAGGCCTCCTCATCATCCTCAGCAGGTTGATCGGGGATAGGGTCGTCTAAAATATATGATCGTCTTTCTTGCTTGAGAACGATTCTCAAGTTTCGATACCAATCAATAAAGTTGTTATGATTTAGACGTTCCTTTTGGAGGATCGCTCGTAATGATTGGGTGGACGCGGATGAGTTATCATGATTGTCATTATTGGTGGCCATCTACAAAATTTAACAAAGATCTATTTTAGTATATTTGATATTGCCAATTTTAATAATTAATGCCTTTTAAGGCCATTTTTATATTAAAATCTAGAACCCAACATTACATTTAAATTGTGGTTAGGTGACCTTTATCCCACGATTTAAATTAATAAGGTGGTCAATGATTGACAGTTGCAACCATTTGCAACTTCTAGAGGTATGGGATCGACTTTAAACATCATATGTAAAGTCGGCATTTTACCCATCAACCCATTTGGAAACCATATTTAGGTGATCCATTTAACATGGTTTGCAAATCAAGTTACCCTACTTGCACACACGTGTGAGTTTACCCACATAAGTGGTTAGGTGAGACCTTTATCCCACAAATGTGGTATCCCCACCTTAAGTCATAAGTTCCCTCTAAATGGTTAGGTGATCTTTATCCCATTAAGAGTTTCCAAATGACTCAAGTGTTGTGCAAAAGGACGGTGTTAAACTTGTTGGAAATATTGTTAAAAATTTAGAGATTTCATAATCTTAGTTTAGAAACTCTATGTACTTGTACTTGCATGCTTTCAAATACAAGATACCTTATGGTCTTTTCATTAAAACCATTTTAATCTTTGAAATCATTAAATCAATTCATAACCTTTTATTACTTTTAATGATTAAGAACCATCAATTTTCAGCTTGTTAATATTGTTAATTAGCTTTTAATGCATGTCAAAATATCAACCATACAATCAAATAACAAACATTCAAACAAGCATAAGATATAAACAACCATATGTGCATAACCATAGCCATTATGTTGACAACACTTGTTTGCCATCACAAGTGTTCTCATTAGGTCTTTCGTAAGGTCATAACAAAACACATAGAAAGCTTCCAAAAAGCTCCCACTTGAAACCGCATCCAAAATGCTCCATGTTTCTCTTGTATCTTTCCATTGTGCTTCCAAGGCATATGTCTTCATTTTACAAGATATAAAGTCCTAATACATGATATCTAGTAAATGAAAAATAAACCTAATCTATTTATTACAACCCCATAATAAATAATTACAAACAAAACAACCATATCATACATCCAAACAACACAAGGCCAAGCTAGGTTATGCACTATCATATGAACAATCATAAACATCATTCAACAAACAAAATAAACCCCATTTTTCAGCCATCATAAACTGAAATTAGGGTTTGTTTGTCCAACAAACAACAACATATCAACCAATTGACATTTCTATCTTTCAAAGTTTAATCATAAGCATGAAGATATGACTTTGAAAGACATGGGGTTTATTGAATCAACCAAAATCAGCCTATTATAAGTAGATAATCATCCTATAAAACCAATTTTAAAGGAGAACAACAAGCAAGCTATCCACATAACCGGCTCTTGATGCTATTATTGGGTTTGCAAGAACATAAAACTTAGTTTAACCCATTAAACTTTTTGAAAACGCAGCGGAATAACAACATTATATTATCTTACTTATAAGCTGAAATTATGTTGTTTAGGTGATCATATTAAAGTATAAAGCAAACCCAATGAACAAAGGATCATAATATGTGAATGAGCAAGCTATGAATATAAAAAAACTACATAAAACCACAGCTATAATGAGCTGTGAAGAACTACCTTCTCAGCAGCTAAAACCGACAGAAAAGGTGGATGTTTGATGCTCAAAATCGGTCAAGACTTCAAGGGTAGTAGTCCTCAAGCTTGTATACCCCAAGCCCTTTGCAAAACACCTTCGTGTTAGGAAGAAACTACACCAAAGCACTCCAGAAAACCCTAGATCTGCTGCTTGGCCGTAAGTTTTGAGAGCAAGAGAGAGAGAGAGGTTTTCTTGTTCTTTTGAGTCCTTTTTTGCATGTATTGAGATTATTAACAACTTGAGTGTAAGACTAGTTAAATAATGGGGGTCCAAGAAACAAAAGAGCCAATGGGATGCATGGGGGGCGGCCGAAACTTTTAATTTAAAGGGTTTCCCCCCTTTAAACTTTAACATACAAATTAGATAACTAGTCTTTCAATTTGTGGTACAATTAACCTTTTAATTGTGTGACTTATACACTCGTTTTTATTATTTGATGTTATCTAACTAAATTAAATAACATTCCAAATAATATTATTGAACAAAATATCCAAATAAGTTGTTCCATCTCATATGCAACTTATTTAGAAAACCCATTTTCTAAATTGGTGTAAATATTTAATTGCATGATCATATCATCAATTAAATATTAATTTGTGTTTTCCAAGCTTGTTATTGGGTATAACCCGACTTGGATCATAACGTACTAACCGCATCAATATTTTACGTGTCTTGGGCATATAGAATCCTACAGATTTTAGGTATAATACAAGGTGATTATGAGAGGCGTATGTAGTCAAGATGGGATTTGTCCCTCTTATTCGTTGAGAGTAAGATGTTTAAGGCCTGACAAAATTAAATCAATGAGAATGATCACTTTATGTATCAGGATTTAACATGACATCTGTGACAAAAGGATAGATGATTGATTCACCTAAAACAATTCGAGTAAGGTACTTGAAGGGGATGATGTTAATGAATGGCACTTAGTCATACGTATTAAGGTAGTAAACTATTGTTAGGCGGTAGTTACCGCTTGCATCAATCTTCTATGAATCTTGTGCGAGTGGGAGATTGTTGGATCTTGTATGCCCAAGACACATACAAGATTGATGCGGTTAGTACGTTATGATCCAAGTCGGTCATACCCAATAACAAGCTAAACAAACACCAATAAATATTTATTTGTTGATAAGATCAAACAATTAAATATTGACACCAATTTAGAAAATGGGTTTTCTAAATTATTGCTTTTGAAATAGAACAAATTATATGGATAATTTGTTCATGAGAAATTATTTGTATTATTATTTAAGTAGGTTAAATGATAACAAACAATAGTGTGTTAAAGTTATAAAATTAAAAGGGTTTAATTTTATAAACTTATGGGTTAATGAGTGTAAAAATTTTATAAAATTAAAATGGGTGGGAACCCATTTTGAATAAAATTCAGCCACCCTTTGGGTGGTCTCCTTGGGATTCCTTTTGTCTTCTTTTAATACAAGACTTAAACCATCTTTACACTCCATAACATACACACACTCTCTCACACACACAAAAAGACACTCTCTTCTTCTTCTTGGCTGATTTTCATATTTTGAAGAGGTTCCTTGGCTGAAATAGCGAGTTGCAAGAAAGCATAAGAAGAAGAGGCTTGGTGTTCAACTTCCTAACAAGTTAGGTGTTTGCAAGGGCTTGTGGGTATACTAGCTTGAGGTCTTCTCCTTTGGAGGCTTCCATTCAAGAACATCATCATCTTCTCCATCGAATTCCATTCATCTTCTTGTTCATAGAAAGGTTGTATTCTATGAACACCCTATGGGTGTTTATGTTTGATAGCATTTCTTTTCACATATATTTGATCCTTGTTCTTGGGTTTGTAATCTTACCATATAAAAATGTTAATTTTCAGAATATAAACATGTTTTATATGTTCTTTTATCCGCTGCGTTTTTGGTTTAAATGGTTAAACTACCTTTGATAAACTTGTAACAAACCCAACATAAACAATATACTAGCTTTTAATGGTTCAAACCTCTTAATGGTTCAACACCTAATGGTTTAGACCTCTTTGTGATAAAGTCTATCACTATATTTTCCAATTTCCATTTAGGAATTTCTAGTTGCTATAAAAGTCTTGAAGGTCTTCGATGTTCGGCTTTGAACTTTGAAAAAGGCAAGCATTCACTTACATACTTCGCAATGTCTTCCTTCATACCTGGCCACCAATACAATTCTTTAAGATCTTGGTACATCTGTGTGCACCGGGATGAACATAATACTTGGACTTATGCACTTCTTTTATAACTAGGGCTCGAGCGTCTCCCCACTATGGTACCCATATACGATCCACAATTACCGTGCGCGATTCTCCTTACAGTTCATTTGTTTAACCAACCCTCGAAACTCCACACTTGCGATATTCTCCTCCTGCAATGCTTCACCCTGCGCCATTAGGATTTGTGTTTTCATATTCAATTGAATGGTCATTCCAAACGCTCGCTCACTTAAGGGTTTAATAGGTTCCTTTTTGCTCAAGGCATCAGTCACCACATTTACCTTTCTAGGATGATACAGAATCTCACAATCCTAATCACTTAGAAGTTCCACCCATCGTCTTTGGAACATATTCAGTTCCTTTGGATCAAAAATATCTTGAAGACTTTTATGATCAGTCCAAATAACACATTAGTCTCGTACAGATAATGCCTCCAGATCTTTAGTGCAAATACCACCGTACCTAATTCTAGGTCATGTGTCGTATAGTTCTTTTCGTGGACCTTAAGTTGACGCGAGGCGTAAGCAGTCACCTTATCCTTTTGCATCAGCACACAACCTTGTACTTGGTGTGATGCATCATAGAACAAGACAAAGTCATTGGATTCCTCAAGGAGGGTCAATATCTGTGTATTATACAATTTTTCTTTCAACTTCTGAAATGCCTCTTCTGGCTTATGTCCCCAATCAAACTTTTTATCCTTCTATGTTAACATAATCAAAGGTTGTGCGATCTTGGAGAAGTTTGTAATGAATTGTCAATAGTAACAAGCCAATCCTAAGAAATGTCATATCTCTGAAGGCGTCTTAGGTGTATCCCACTTCTTCACCGCTTTAGTTTTTCTAGGATCAACGTGAATTCCATTCTTATTAACCATGCGTTCTAAAAACTTCACTTCTTGAACTAGAATTCACACTTCGAGAACTTGGCGTGAAGTTTATCTTCCATTAGTAATTTGAGCATCGCTCATAGATGTTGTTCATGGTCTTCCTTCGATTGTGAATAGATGAGAATAATATCTATAAACACAATTACAAGCTTATCCAAATAGGGTTTGCATACTCGGTTCATCAAATCCATAAACACTACTGCAACATTGGTCAACCCAAACGGCATGACTAAGAACTCATGATGTCTATATCGAGTTCCAAATTTTTTCTTTGGTATGTTCTCCTTGAAGGATTCTGTGTGCCCAAGACACTTAGAATATTGATGTGGTTAGTACGTTATGATCCAAGTCGGGTTATACCCAATAACAAGCTTAGCAAACACCAATTAATATTTAATTGATGATAAGATCATGCAATTACATATTTACACCAATTTAGAAAATGGGTTTTCTAAATAAATTGCATATGAGAGGGAACACTTATTAGGATATTTTGTTAAATAATATTATTTGAAGTGTTATTTAAATTAGTTAGATGACACCAAATAATAATGAGAAACTACAACTTATAAGTTAAATAGTTAATTGTATAAGTTGTATATAACTGTACATACAATTAAATTGTTATTTGTATGTCTAGTTAACAAGACTTTTAATGTGTGATATTTGAAGGAGGGAACCCAAATTTAAACCTCCTTGGCCGTCCCCCCCCTTGATTTCTATTGGACCAAATTGGTCTTGAACATAACACACATTAAGTAGTCTAGGTCTCTCAACTTCTCAACAACCCACTCTCATTGCATGCAACAAAAACTTCTCTCTTTCTCTCTCAAAAGTTTCGAACCTGGCAGCTTCCTTGGGAGTTTTTGAAGAGCAAGCTTTGTTGTGTTCTTAGTGATAATCTACCTAACAAGAAGGTGTATTACAAGGGCTTGGGGTATAGACACTTGAGGACCTCTACACTTGAGTTCTTGGCCGATTTTAGCATCCCAAATCTCTCACTTTTGGTCGTTTTCTTGCTGCTCAAAGAGGTAGTAATCACAGCTCATTGTGGCTGTGATTTTATATATAGTTTTACTCATATTATAGCTTGTTCATTCACATATAATGATCCTTTTTATTTGGGTTTGTTTACATCTTAAAAGATCACTAAGAACATGAATTTTCAGCTTTTAAAATGGTTTTAAAGCTATATTTATATCCGCTGCGTTTTCTGAAAGTTTAAATGGTTAAACTTAGATTTTGTGTTCTAGCAAACCCGTCAATGGCATCAAGAGCCAGGTTATGTGGATGACTTGCTTGTTTTGTCCTTTAAAATAGGTTTTAAAGGATGATAATAAACTCATATAAGCTGATTTGGGGCTGCTATGTTTCTGTTTTGTTGAATCCCCAACTTTCAAGATTATATTATACATGCTTGTGATTAATCTTGAAAGATATATATATGTTGATGTGTTGTGTTGTTTGGACAACATCTAAACCTAATTTTTCAGTTTATGTTGGCTGAAAATTCGTTGGTTTTAAGGGGATTCATAGTTTTATTTTGGATGATATAATGGATGCTTATTTTGTGCATAACCTAGCCATTGACCTTGTGTTGTTTGGGTGTTTATAATGGTTGTATTCATTCATTCAATAGGGTTGTATTATCAATTGTTTCAAGTGTAATTTTATTTATTATTGGGTTGTAATAATAGATTAGATGTAATTTCATTTTACTAGATATCATGTATTAGGACCTTATATCTTGTAATATGAAGACATATGCCTTGGAAGCACAAAGGAAGACACAAAAGAAACATGGAGCATTTTGGATGCGGTTTCAAGTGGGAGGCTTTTGGAAGCTTTCTATGTGTTCTCTTGTTGTAACCTTAGAAAAGACCATATGACAACACTTGTGATGGCAAACAAGTGTTGTCAACATAAGGGCTATGGTTATGCACATTTGATTGTTAACGTTTATGCTTGTTTAAATGTTTGTTGTTTGTTTGAATGGTTGATGTTTTGACATGCATAACAAACTCACTAACAACTTAACAAGCTGAAAATTGATGGTTCTAAAAGTTTATATAAAGTTATTAAAATGGTTTAATGATTTTAAAAATTAAAATTGGTTTTAATCAAAGGACCATAGGGTACCTTGTATTTGATTGCATGCAAATACAAGTACATAGAGTTTTCTAAACTAGAATTATGAAACCTCTAAACATTTGAAAAACAAGATCAACACCGTCCTTTTACACAACACTTGAGTCACTTGGAACTCTTAGTGGGATAAAGGTCACCTAACCACTTTGAAGGAACTTATGACTTAAGGTGAGAATACCAAAATTCGTGGGATAAAGGTCACCTAACCACTCATTTTGGCAAACTCACACGTGTGTATAAGTAGATGTCTTGATTTGCAAACCATGTTAAATGGATCACCTACAATATGGTTTCCAAATGGTGTTGATGGGATTAACATGCCGACTTTACATATGATGTTTAAAGTCGATCCCATACCTCTAGAAGTTGCAAATGGTTGCAATCGTCAATCGTTGACCACCTTATTAATTTAAATCGTGGGATAAAGGTCACCTAACCATAACTTAAATGTAATGTTGGGTTCTAGATTTTAATAAAAAGTGACCTTAAAAGGCATTAATTATTAAAATTAGCAATATCGAAAATACTAAAATAGATCTTTGTTAAATTTTGTAGATGGCCACCAATAATGAAAATCTCGATAATTCATCCGCGTCCAACCAATCACTACAAGCGATCCTCCAAAAGGAACGTCTAAATCATAACAACTTTATTGATTGGTATCGAAACTTGAGAATCGTTCTCAAGCAAGAGAAAAGATCATATGTTTTAGACGACCCTATCCCCGAACAACCTAGCAAGGATGATGAGGAGGCCTATAATGATTGGCTGAAATACACTGAGGACTCCGTCCAAGTGTCTTGTCTCATGCTAGCGAGCATGACTCCGGATCTCCAAAGGAGTATGAACACCACGGAGCTTACGACATGATAACCCAACTGAAGGAAACGTTCCAACAGCAAGCAAGGGTTGAGCGCTTCGAAACGGTTCGAGCACTCCATGCATGTCGTATGGACGACAACCAATCTGTTTCATCTTATGTACTTAAGATGAAAAGTCACATTGACCGCCTCGAGAGGCTTAATTGTCCCGTCTCGAAGGAATTGGCCACAGATTTGATCCTAAATGGCCTTATCAAGAGGTTTGAGACATTCGTGTTGAACTACAACATGAATGCTTGGGACAAAAGCATTGATGAGCTTCACTCAATGCTCAAAACGGCCGAGGCGGCCATGGGTAAAAGGTTTTACCCGTTCTCACCATCAATGAAGGTGGGAACAATAAAAGGCCTCGTCCTGCACCCAAGGCAAAGGTTGCCAAGGGGAAGGGACCCGCTTGGGGAAAAGGGAAAGGGGTGGCAAGGGTGCCACCCAAACCACAAGAAAAAGCAAAAGGTTGCTACTAACGACCCATGCTTCAAGTGTGGGGAGATTGGACATTGGGCAAGGAATTGTCCTGTCCATCTCCAAGAGTTGAAAGCAAAGAGGGATGCCGGGCAGACCTCAGGTACAATATACATGATCCATATTGATTTAAACATGATATCCTCTAACACATGGGTATTAGATACCGGATGTGGAACTCACATTTGCAATTTGTTGCAGGGGTTCAAAAGAAGTAGTGACTTCAAGAAAGGGATGTAAGCCTCTACATGGGCAATGGGGCTAAAGTTCAAGTTGAAGCCCGTGGTGACTACATCTTGAAACTTCCAAATGGTTTGGAAGTGATTTTGAACAATGTTTTGTATGCTCCTAGTTTGACTAGGAATATTATCTCTGTAGCCCTGTTAGAACAATTTGGATATGTATTATCATTTGTTGAAAAAGATATTCATGTTTCTTTTAATGGTATATTCTATTTTAAAGCTATTTCCATTAATGGTATTTATGAATTGGTTCATGAAAATACTTTAAATAGCTCATTGTACCAAACTAACACCAAGAAACTCAAGTTGGACTTGAGTGATACCTATCTTTGGCATTGTCGTCTTGGCCATATAAACAAGAAACATTTACAAACACTTCAAAAGAATGGTCTTTTAAAAACAAATGAATGTGATTCATTTGATGTTTGTGAATCTTGTTTACAAGGAAAGATGACTAAGGCACCCTTTAGTGGTACTAACGAAAGGGCAAAAGATTTATTAGGAATCATACATTCGGATGTATGTGGTCCTTTTAAACCAACAACTAGGAATGGTGAAAGATACTTCATTACCTTTACCGACAATTATAGTCGCTATGGGTATGTATACTTATTGAGGCACAAAGATGAAGCTTTTGAAATGTTCAAAATCTTCAAGAATGAAGTAGAAAATCAACTCAACAAGTCAATTAAAGTTCTCCGTACCGATAGAGGAGGTGAATACCTAAGTGATGCTTTTCAAGATCATCTTAGGAGTTGTGGGATTGTCTCACAACTTACTCCACCTGGAACACCACAACACAATGGTGTGTCTGAGAGGAGGAATCGAACCTTATTGGATATGGTCTGATCTATGATGGCTGAAGCACATTACCTCTATCATTTTGGGGTTTCGCTTTGCTCTCCGCGGCCCGTATTCTAAATATGGCCCCAACCAAAAAGGTGGAAAGGACACCTTTTGAGATATGGCATGGAAGAGTTCCATCCCTATCATACTTAAGGGTTTGGGGATGTGAGGCTTATGTTAAGACTCCCACCCCAAACAAATTGGAAGTCCGATCCACCAAGTGTATCTTTGTTGGATATCCTAGAGATTCTATGGGATATTATTTCTATGATCCACTGGAGCAAAAGGTGTTTGTTGCCAGAAAGGGTGAGTTCTTAGAAGCAAAGTTCCTTATGGAAGGAGCTGGCAGTAGAACAGTGGACCTTGAAGAGGATCAAGAACCACAACCCATGCACGTTTGGTTGAAACTAGCACTCAACATGAGGATGTTGAGGATGATCAAGGGTTGATCAATACACACAAGACGTTCGCAGAAGTGGTAGAATTAGTAATCCACCTGAAAGATACGGATTTTTCGTGGATGGATGCTATGTGGTAGGTTCAGATAAACCAACCACATACCATGATGCAGTGTCCAATTCGGATTGTGACAAATGGCTTGAAGCCATGAACGTTGAGATGCAATCCATGTTTGGGAACTCGTTGTACCACCCCTTAATTCCAAGGTAGTTGGAAGTAAGTGGGTTTTCAAGAAGAAAACCGATATGCATGGAAACTTGGATACTTATAAACCTAGACTTGTAGCAAAGAGTTTCACTCAAACTCAAGGGGTTGATTGTGATGAAACCTTCTCACCTGTTGCGATGCTAAAGTCTATAAGGATATTTTTTGCCATAGCTGCTCATTATGATTATGAAATTTGGCAAATGGATGTCAAAACCGCTTTCCTAAATGGATATCTTAAGGAAGATGTCTATATGGTTCAGCCTGAAGGTTTTGTCGATCCAATACATCCTAATAAAGTATGCAAGTTAAAGAAATCAATCTATGGATTGAAACAAGCATCGAGAAGCTGGAATCACCATTTTGATGAGGAGGTAAAGAAATTTGGCTTCATCAAAAACGCTGATGAGGCTTGTGTGTATAAGAAGGCTAGTGGGAGCATAATAACTTTCCTAGTATTGCATGTTGATGACATACTACTATTTGGAAATGACATTCCAACCCTGGAAGGTGTAAAAATCTGGCTTGGAAGTTGTTTTTCCATTAAGGATCTTGGTGAAGCCGCCTACATTCTGGGAATAAAGATCTATAGGGATAGATCAAGGCGGTTGATTGGTTTGAATCAAAGTGCATACATTGATAAGATCTTGAAAAGGTTCAAGATGGAAAACTCTAAGAAAGGTACCGTACCTATTCAAAGAGGAACGATATTGAGTACGACTCAGTGTCCACGCTCAAAGGATGAGCAAGATAAAATGAAGGCAGTCCTATACGCATCTGCTATTGGATCCATCATGTATGCGATGATATGCACTCGACCGGACGTGTCATGCGCCTTAAGCATGACAAGCCGATATCAGCAAAATCCTGGAGACAGTCATTGGATGGCTGTTAAGAACATACTTAAGTACCTAAGGAGGACAAGAGATATGTTCCTAATCTATGGATCTGGTGACGAGGAACTCATTGTAAAAGGTTACATGGATGCGAGTTTCCAAACCGATCGTGATGATTCTCGGTCACAATCGGGATACATTTTCATTCTCAATGGAGGAGCAGTTTCTTGGAAGAGCTCCAAACAGGATGTGGTGGCTCTATCAACTACAGAATCAGAATACGTCGCCACCTCATTGGCAGCTCAAGAAGCTGCATGGCTGAAGAAATTCATTGCCGATCTAGGGGTTGTCCCTTCCATTCAGGACCCCCTAGAGATCTTTTGTGATAACGAGGGTGCGATTGCTCAAATCAAGGAACCCCGTGCTCATCAAAAGACTAGGCACATTGAGCGGAGATTCAACTACATACGAGATGAAGTTGAAAAGGGAAAGATATGTATTCGCAAAGTTCACACGGATCAAAATATTGCAGATCCTCTCACGAAGCTCCTTGAAAAGGCAAAGCATGAATGTCATACTTGTGCCATGGGACTTCGATATTCTAGTGATTGGATTTGATCTGTACATTTTGTATTTGGATATGTGGAACTCTTTATTATTTGAATAAAATTATTTGGTTATAATGTTTCAATTAATGTTCCAATTAGCATGTTTTATCCATGAGTAAAATGTTTACTCTAAAATGTCCGTAGTCGCTCATACTTGTGGGAACAAGTGTGAAAGTAAGATTATTATGAACTTGGATTGGTTGATATTCATAAGGATGAATATAGAGCAATGGGTTGCTACCAAGGTTCATAGATATTTGTGGGATACAAATATTGGACTAACCCGCACCTCAAATTTTACTACATAGAATCTTATCGATTGATCATAAGTAAGTTTGAGTAAAAGGCGAATATCATTTGGTATCCTCAGACCTGAGATACATATTGGGTTTTGATATTCACCAAGTTTTATACCTTGAGCTAATTCTTCACTCTCCTGAAATAGTGGACAGTACATAAGGGTATGTTCAGGTATAACACGAGGTGTTTGTGAGAAACGTATGTAGTCAAGATGAATTGTTCCTCTTATTCGTTGAGAGTTAGATGTCTAAGGCCTGATTAAGTTAAATCAACAAGGAATGATCATTCAGTGTCCTTGGATTTAACATGATATCTGTAACAAAAGATTGATGATTGATCACCTAAATCATTTCAAGTAGGGTACTTGAAAGAGATGATGTTGTTGAATGGCTATAAGTCATGCGTATTAAGGGTAGTAAACCGTTGTTAGGCGGTATTTACTGCTTGCATCAATCTTCTATGAATCTTGGGCAAGTGGGAGATTGAAGGATTCTGTGTGCCTAAGACACTTAGAATATGATGTGGTTAGTACGTTATGATACAAGTCGGGTTATACCCAATAACAAGCTTAGAAAACACCAATTAATATTTAATTGATGATAAGATCATGCAATTAAATATTTACACCAATTTAGAAAATGGGTTTTCTAAATAAATTGCATATGAGAGGAACAACTTATTAGGATATTTTGTTCAATAATATTATTTGAAGTGTTATTTAAATTAGTTAGATGACACCAAATAATAATGAGAAACTACAACTTATAAGTTAAATGGTTAATTGTATAAGTTGTATATAACTTGTACATACAAATTAAATTGTTATTTGTATGTCTAGTTAACAAGACTTTTAATGTGTGATATTTGAAGGAGGAACCCAAATTTAAACCCCTTGGCCGTCCCCCCCCCTTGATTTCTATTGGACCAAATTGGTCTTGAACATAACACACATTAAGTAGTCTAGGTCTCTCAACTTCTCAACACCCACTCTCATTGCATGCAACAAAAACTTCTCTCTTTCTCTCTCAAAAGTTTCAAACCTGGCAGCTTCCTTGGGAGTTTTTGAAGAGCAAGCTTTGTTGTGTTCTTGGTGATAATCTACCTAACAAGAAGGTGTATTGCAAGGGCTTGGGGTATAGACACTTGAGGACCTCTACACTTGAGTTCTTGGCCGATTTTAGCATCCCAAATCTCTCACTTTTGGTTGTTTTCTTGCTGCTCAACGAGGTAGTAATCACAGCTCATTGTGGCTGTGATTTATATATAGTTTTACTCATATTATAGCTTGTTCATTCACATATAATGATCCTTTTGATTTGGGTTTGTTTTACATCTTAAAAGATCACTAAGAACATGAAATTTTCAGCTTTTAAAATGGGTTAAAGCTATATTTATATCCGCTGCGTTTTCTGAAAGTTTAAATGGTTAAACTTAGATTTTGTGTTCTAGCAAACCCGTCACTCCTCATGACCCGCAATTTGATGATAACCAAAATGGAGATCAATCTTAGAGAAGTACGAAGCTCCTTGTAATTGATCAAATAGATCATCGATCCTAGGAAGTGGAAATCAATTCTTCACAATCAACTTATTCAACTCATGCTAATACATGCACATCCAAAACATTCCATCCTTCTTCTTAACAACCATACCGGTGCTCCCTATGGCGAGTGACTTGGTCGTATCAAACCCTTATCCAACAACTCTTATTGTTCACTAGATAGTTCTTGCATTTCTGATGGTGCTAAAAGATATCGCGTCTTTGCTACGGTTGTCGGTCCAGGAATCAAATCTATACGGAATTCCACTTGTCGATACGGGGGCAAACCAGACAAGTTGTCAAGAATAATTCTAGAAAATCGCAAACCACTGGAAGAGATAATATTAAGAGATAATATAAGAGATAATATTAACATGTAAGGCCCCATTCTTAGGACACTCATAGTTAGACAATCATCGCACATATTACGTAAAAACACATTTAAAATTTACCAAACATCGCAGCGGAATTAATTTAAACAACCTTTTCATATATTAATATTTCTTTGAAAAATAATACAACATCGTTAGTCGTTACAAAACATTATTTATTGGTATTACAATGCAAAAACATCATCATTATACAAAAGGGATGTCATCCAAAGTTAGCCAAGTAGTTGCCTCGTACCATCCGCAACAACCCTTACCTGCCAACTGGAAAATACATAAAAAGTCAGTGTTGCTGAGTGAGTTCTAGTTTTATAAAAATAACATAATTTTCTTTCGTCCGTGATCATGCATCATACATACAAATAGATATCTTATTATTATCTTTAATCATCATTCATTAATAATCATTCATTCATCAATGTATGTCATCGTTATCATTTGTTCTCATTCGTTATCTTTCACTTTACATCCAAACCAATGCCATGTACTAGTCAGGCGCATGGCAACTACATGTAACTAACATAATAATTCAGTCCCCAAATAATCATTCTAACATGTTCTAATTTAGTTCTAACATAACCATAACCATAACCATAAGTCATCCCAAATATACACCCACCCACATTCACACACACATACATATGGGTATACACACCCAAACTTAATAAAAACATATAAATGCATTTCCAGCCCCAAAATCAGTTAAAACATGTGAAAAGGGGGATTC
The DNA here is from genome assembly GCA_025506515.1 of Flaveria trinervia. Taxonomy (NCBI): domain Eukaryota; kingdom Viridiplantae; phylum Streptophyta; class Magnoliopsida; order Asterales; family Asteraceae; genus Flaveria; species Flaveria trinervia. The sequence continues at coordinate 53,997,985 of CM046443.1, read as the reverse complement.
TAGAACTCACCTTTAGCAATCTTTTGGATAGACATCTTCAAACCCGAATTCACTATGAGTTTCAACACCTAAAAACCCTTCAAAACACATAACCGAACACATACAAACACACATAAGCAAAACCCAGGCTAAATTGGCCAAAAACACTCTAAAACACCATATACATACCTCGAATTTGACCTCCTTCTCCTTCTCACTAAAATCGAGAATTCTCTACTGTTTCTCTCTCTAGTCACCAATGAAAAAGTGATGTGAAGTTGGTATGAGCGGCCATATCACCTTTTTGAACAACATAATACAAATCTTTAGCCAATGTATAATATTGACCCCTCAATTTGGGTTTTCTTTTTTTCTTCCTTTTTCTTTTCTTTTTCTTTTCTTTTAAAATTCTGAGTGTTACATTAGATTTCTTCCTGGCCATTCTCCTTGAATCTTGAGCACTTCACTATTAACTTAGGGATTCGCACCACTTTCTCTCGGAAGACAGTTTTCGCAGCACATTTTGATAGCCAATGTATTCCCACTATTATATCAAAGCTTCCCAATTCAAAAGGTATTAAGTCAATGTAAAAGGCAAGGTCCTTTAATGTAATTGTGTAACCTTCAATTATCTCACTAGCTTTCACAAACTTACCATTTGTCATTTCAACTGAGTAATAGTGTCTAGACAACTAGGGTTCAAACCAAGAAAATATGCAAATTCATAGGAAACAAAACCATTATCTACCCTATTATCAAATAATACAGATGCAAAATGATTATGAGAAGGTACGTACCCATAACAATATTTGGGTCCTGAATAGCGTCATTTGCTCCAATCAAGAACTCATGTCCTTGGGAAACATTCCCTTGATTCCCCTATCCTTTATTACTAGCTATTGCCAAAACTTGATTTTGATTATTTTTATGTTGGCCCAGTGCCTGATTCAATCTATGGCACACATTCTAATAGTGATCAGGGCTTCTACACTCATAACAAACCCTGACGTTTCCCACTGGATTAACTGCTTTTATTTGTGCAACCAAGTTGGGCGCCACTCTACAATCTTTTACAAAATGCCTTGGGCACCTACAGTTCACACACTCTGGCACGACGCTGCTGGCGAATGATGATAAATACACTTGCCACATTTAGGATGTAGCCCAACATAGTCCTTCCTTCCTTGGTTCATCACCAAAAGTTTCTTGTCACCTTTGCACTCTTATCATACCTTCCCCCCTGCTTGTCTGCTCATTCCCAATTATCCATTCTTTTCTCACCACCCTTACCTAATACCTCAGTTCTTACCATCTCGTTAGTTAGAGTGACTACCTTTAGAATCGCATTTTTGATTGTGGGAGGAGTGGTTACGCTTACCATAACCTGGATTTTAGGTGCCAACTCCAAATATACCTTTCATTCTTTATGATTTTAAGGTTACCAAATGCGGAACAAGCCTATCCAATTCATGAAATCGATCTGTTTATGTTGCATGCCAAGCTCCTATCATAGTATGATTCCAAAATTCATGCTCCAACTTTTGCATTTCATTATTAGGACAATACTCCCAGTGATCAACACCTTGAATTCATCCCACGTCATCTGCATTGTCGCTTCCATACCTCTCGCTTAAATTTGAGTATTCCACTTGGTTAATGCCTTCCCTTGCAGCAAACTTGATTTTCTGACTGTCCAGGCATTCACTAATGTCGATCCCTGCTTCCATCTTCTCGATCCACCTAGATAATGCTATTGCTCCACCCTTTCCATCGACCTCCTTAGGCTTACAAGCTACAAACTCCTTATAGGTACATCCTCTCCTTCTCCCTCCATCATCATATACGTTTCCATTTCCACCCCCATTAGGATTGCCATTGTTCAGTCTGTTTCTATTTTCGTAGTCTAGACCACCACCATTTCTAGTTGCATTCTTATTAACATTTTCGTTACCCAGTCCACTTCCTTCTTTATTGTTATTGCCATCCTCTCCTTCATACCCATTCTCACCATTCTCTTCATTACCATCATTCTCACCGTTATTTCCATTATCATTGTCGCTAACCCTATTGTCGTGGTTCAAGATGGTATCACTTACTTGTGCCACTATGATCGAGCTGAGCGAAGCTAACTGCTGAGCAATTATAGCCGCTATGTTAGGATTTCCAGCTCAATGATTGTTACCAGCTTGACCACCTTCATTTCCTCCTACAGGTGCTTCACCCCTACCACCAACACCTCTTCCTCTACCCCTTCCTCTCGAAGTAGCACCACCATGATTGTTACTACGGGTGACTCTTTTGTGCGGCATATTCTAATTAATTCAAAGAGAATACATAATCCTCAAATCTTAAAATCATTCAATAAAGTGATACATGTACGGTGAGTATCATCACTAAGCTTTGTAAGGTTTATGTAAAGGCTGATGCACCTAAAACATCCAAAGTCTTCCTACATGCATGCACTAAAGCATAGAAGTAGAGATGCTTTGGAAGTTTTACACGATGCATTAGAAAAATACTCTATGTTTGAAGTATTCTGAAGCATCAGAGACAAAGTCTTTCCGAAGCCAAGAAATGAAGACATATTATCGTTCGAAGACTTTTGAATAAATTCTTTATCTGATGTACTTTACCATAAAGATGGACCACTCTTCATTGCAACTTTGTAAATCGCCAACTTTCACAAGTTGGTGAAAAGGTCCATGCTTTTGGTAAACTATACATTGAGGTCTTGAGTCTGTGCTTTCTACTTTATGTGTTTTTATACTTTTTGTAATATATTAGGATGTGAGCTATGGCATGTCATAGTCACTAGTCATAAGCAATCTATCTTTTGACTTTACATTTGATTTTGTTGTCTAGTTCAAATGTTCCAACTGGCCTTCAAAGTATCGCCACTTGTAAGATGAAATCTTACGTCCTTGTAACTTTCTCAGTATGCTTTAACACTTGTAAAAAACCTTGACAGCAATACATAGCATTCTTGAAAACCATTTATTTGTGTTGTTTGTTCTTGGTTCTATCTCATATTTGCTTGTTTTCTAAGTATCATTCTAGTGTGTGATTAGTTCCCCCTTTGATATGTTAAGTGTTCTAATATCACTCTCCTCATTGTGTGTTTGTGTTGTAAATGACCAACCTCCTAAACAGTCCTTCAATTGGTATCAGAGCATTCCGGGTTCTTGATTGTAAGATCTCACCATCTTAAGATCCCTCACACACATTAAATATTTAACATCTAAAATGGCAGCTATCACTAAAGTTCATATGAAAACTGGAACCATGACAAAGTCCCCACAAATCACTCCTAAAGACTTTGACACTTGCTGCCAGAAGGGTTCATCAAGTCATAAGACTCCAAGACATGGAAATCTGTTGTCTTAGGGCCTTACATACCAAGCACATCTTCAGCTGCTGCTAGAGGTGGTACGATTCCAAAGGTTGTGGTTGAATATTTGATGAAGACAGAAAGAAAGTTGAAATTGATCAGAAAGTCATGACAGCCCTTCAGACTATTTTGCCAAACTCCATATACAAAGGCTTTAAGAAATGCAAAACAGCTAAACAACTATGGGATGCACTAAAGCTGATGTATGAGGGGCAACTGAAGCCAATGAGAACAAGGAGTGACTCTTGAGAACAGGGACATTGTAAGGAAGTGACTCTTGAGTCAACAATACTTTAGGTATGTGAGATTGTGGACACTAATGGATGTGAAGTGACTCTTTAGAATAGGGACATTGTAAGGAAGTTCATGTCCTCTTCTAGACAATGGACACATTATTTGTTTATCAAGAGAACTAGGAACTTAAGACTCTTACTCTAATATTGTATGTATGGTATTCTTAGTGGATACCAGATGGAGATAAACATCCAAAGTTCATCCGGTAACTCCACAATCAACTGATTCAGTCCTCCATATGGTTGAAAGGGATACCATAGAACCACAACATCATCTTATATCTGCAACTCAATCAAAAAGGTCCTTTCATCACCTTCCCAGAGACACCAAGAGAAAGCTACACTAAGGAAGCCCATTCCAAAAGACAAGCTTTCACATGCCTTTGTGTCTTTTGATGAAAGCACAAGAAACTTTCTCTTCACCCTTGAAGACTAGGACTATATTCATCCTATTGACCTGGAGTACATGGAGATCGTTTAGCAAATGGCTCTTCTCACTCATAAAGCCAAGAAATTCTACAAGAGGCAGGGAGGAAGTTTCCAAGCAATGCAACTAGTGGAAAGTTTGGGCTGGTTAAAAGCAAAGTTAAGTGTTACAACTATACCCCAAATAGTCACTTTGCAAGGAGTACAAGGCACCAAGATATATGGTGGCCAAGCACAAGCTAGACCAAACTACACTAAAAACGCCATGTAGAATGAGAAGCCAAAGCAGCAAGCTGCATTTGCTGTTGAAGAAGGAAGCTTTAACTAGAGCTTTTAGGTGGAAGATGCAGCGCCAAACCAATCATTAATGGCTGACCATGATGAAGCAATGTATTTGAACATCTCTGTACACCTGAATGTATTGCTAAAGTTATTATATATAGGTCCTACAACTTAGAGATGAGATCTGATATTGAGTCCTTAGATATATTAAAATCTGATTTTAAAAGAGCTGAAAATGATTAAAAACTACAGATAGATGGCTTAGAGAAAACCATTTCAATGCTTAAACATGAGCATACCTATTACAGGACTTAGATCAAAAACTTCATAACTAATTTGACTAAATGCCAAGCTGAGCTTGTGATCAGCAAAGCCAGGGTGGAAAATGTGTTCTTGAAGAACAGACCTTCAAGAATATAATATCCTAATCCTTGCATACAAAAGTTGTTATCAAAATACGCATGGACTGGGATCTTGTGAGATAGCTCCACAGACACAATGTGTATGTAAGATCTCCTAAGTGTGGAACTTGTCAAGATGAGCTTCCCCTCATAGACCCCATGTCTAAAAGGATGAAGAAGAGATAGTGAAGAATGCCTCTAAGAAGAGTGAAGATGTGGATTCTAAGAATGGTCACTATCCTCTGAGGAGAGTAAGAAGGTTGTGATAACCAAGTCCATGAGAAAGAACTTGTTAGGAAGAGTAGGAGCAAGGCAAAGAAGGCTCAAGAGATCAAGTCCACCTTTATTCTAATCCGAAACAAGTTTTTATCTCTACATGATTTGAGGTGGTAAAGACTGAAGACAATAACTTAAACTCTAGTACAGGAGTTCTAGTTTATGTCCAACTCTTCCTAGTAGCAAGAAGAAGACTGATCAATTATGTAACACTACTATACAACCTGAACCATCTAGTCCAAAGGTACCTCTCACCCTAAAGGAACTTCCACAACATCTACGAAGATGAAGATGTAGAAAGAAAGTGATCAAGTTCAGCTTGTTAACAAAAAAAGGCTCTTAGAAAGAAGAAATGGATTATGTGTGTTCCTCTCTTATTGCTAAAGAGTGTCCTTACAATCCATAAGGTACTATCCGTAGGACCAAGAAAGAGACTTCTAAGAGTTCCAAGAAGAAACAAGCTTCGGAAGAAAAAACTTTCCTTTTAGAAGCTCCAAATGAAGATGAAGGCAAGTGAAAAATTGCATTCAAAGAAAAATTTGGTCTCAGAAGAAAGGAATACTCCAAATCACTAAAGCCTCTTATAGTGTTAGCAAGATCTCCAACGGTCCAATCATTAAGACTTCTGAAGTTAGTAAAACTTCTAAAATTGAAAGTCAAGTTAGCTTCAAAGGTGGTGTGGAAGACAAAGAAAAGACCAAGTGACTGAAAGTTCTCTACCGACAACAACAAATGATCCTTGAAACATGACTATAGGATCTATTACTGTTGCATTGTCTTCAACTTCTTTTGATAAGCCCAAGACCAATAAGGCTTGGGTTTCCAAATGTAATTAACCATCTCTTTTGGAAGAACAGTTCAAGACAACACAAAATGTATGGATCATTGATAGTGGCTGTTCCAGGAATATGATAGGCAATAGTCACTACTCTAGGTATTTGAAAAGATTGATGGAGGACCAGTTGCCTTTGGTGGAGATGCTGGGGATTACATTACTAGAAGGGAAAGATCACAAATGGTAAGTTCCTCATTGAGAAGGTAAACTTTGTAAAGGAGCTTTGATACAATCTTCTAAGTGTATCTCAATTTTGTGACCAGAGTTATAACATGCTCTTTACTAAGCATGAGTGCATTGTTCTCAAACCCTGGGTGGTGATTCCTTATGAGTATATCCTTCTCAGATTCCCCAGGAAAGGAACATGTACAAGATGGATTTGCAAGAAACATCCCTTTCTGGAGAAGTTTTGTGCTTTCTATCTAAAGCAAATAGTGATAATCTTTCCTCTATAAAATAATGTACCATGTAAACTTTAAGAACATGAATAAACTAATTAAGAATGATTTGGTAACTGGATGCCAATAAAAGAGTTTACATGTGATGACCACTATGTTGCATGCTTGAAAAGGAAGCAACACAAGGTATCTGATAAGCCAAAGGAAAGAAAATCCATCACTATTCCCCTACACTTATACATACAAATCTCTTTGGCCCTACTAGTGTAATGAGTTTAGGAAGGACCGCTTATGGTATAGTGATCATAAATGACTTTACAAGATTCACTTGGGTTTTCTTTCTTAGAACTAAGAATGAGACCCCTGAGATTCTGAAGATTTCATCTTAAAGATTGAGAATCAATGTGATCACAAGGTCAAAACCATAAGATGTGATCAAGGAACTAAATTCAAGAACCAAATCCTTAATACATTTTTTGATGAAAAAGGTATTACAAGACAATATAGTGCTCCTAAGACTCCTCAGGAAATGGTGTTGCTAAGAGGAAAACATGACACATATTGAAGTTGTAAGAAGTATGTTGTCTAACTCTAAACTGTCCATCATCTTTTGGGCAGAGGCAGCCAACACTGCTTGCTATGCGCAAAATGATGTTTTAGTAGTTAAGACACATGGTGAGACTCCTTATGAACTTTGGCTCAAGAGGAAACCTTTCATTGGTTTTCTCAAGTCATTTGGATGTCCTTGCACCATTTTGAATACCAAGATCAAATTGCCAAGTTTGTTGAGAAATCAAATGATGGACATTTCATTGGATACTCTTCTGAAGCCAAGGCTTATAGGTATACAATTTCAGAACTGAGTAGTTGAGGAGTTGGCAAATGTGACTTTCAATGAACACACTCCTAGTGTGAATGATTTTGGTTATGATTGGCTATTTGATCTTGATATATGTTGGATCAAGAAGGCTGGTGCAACCAAAAACACTTAGACTATTTTGAGTACAACTAATAAAGTTCTTCCAAAGACAAGTTTAGCACTTCCGAAGGTATATGCTGAACTTCCGAAGCAAAGCTCAAAGAAACTTCCGAAGATAAGCTTCACGTTCCGATGACCAAGTCTCTGCTCTTCTGAGAGTTCAACACTTAGAAGAATGATGACTACAACTTCCGAAGAATGAAGTCCAAAGGAAGCCTCTGAAGAAGTAGTCACTTCCAAGGTATAAGTGGCTTCGAAAGAAGAAGTTCTTCCGAAGCCAGTTAACCTCAAAAGTACCTACTATGAACCGGTGGACATAAGTATGGTGTCTCTGACACTCCGCTGCAAATCTCTAAGATACTGCATCACATTTTCCTAAAAAAGCCATTTAGTTGACAATACTTTAATCCACTAATCACACTTTATTAGTTAGTATAGTTGCCAACTTTAGTTGGTAACAAAGATAAGTCATGGACATGTCATGACTACAATATCTTAGATAAGATAATATCTAAGATACCACAACTATAGCTTTGTAGTATTTGCTTTAGTTATAGGATTCCAGCTGGTATCAAAGTATATCCAGCTATAGGTAGTAGCATAATATAGTTCTCATTGTAACTCTTGTAGTAAGCTTGAAAGAGTCTTGTAATACTTTGAGTCTAGAAGTAATATACACAAGTATCTTGAAATTCTCTCATGTTTCCTTTGTGTTACTTAGTATATTATAATCAACTCTTAGAAGAATTCTGCTTTCTTGAGTGTTCATTAGTATTTTTGAGAGAAATACTTGGTTAATACAAAAATCGATCCTACAATTGGTATTAGCTTCTTAGGCTCTTGATTGTGTGATCTAACCATCCTAATCAACCTTTGTTCACTCACTCTCTCATTACACTCAAACATGGCCCTTAACCAGAATTCTACATGTAATAGGGGACGATGACTAAAGCACCCATCATCACCCCAGAAAACTTCAAACAATGACAGGCACATAGAAGGGTTCATTAGATATCAAGACAGTCACATGTGGAAATCTATTGCCATTGGTCCCTACAAGCCAAAGGTGGCTTCACCTGTAGGAGGTGGTGCCAGGATGGAGAAGGTAGTAGAAGACTACTCTAAAAAAGACCTTAAGTGGATAGACATTGATGAAAAGGCGAACACTATTCTCATGACTACAATTCCCAACTCCATTATGGTGGGGTTTGAGAATTGCCGGACAGCTAAAAAGCTATTCGATGCTTTAACCCATATGTACTCCAACTCCAACGACTCAAAGAAATATTCACTGAAGCAACAATTGAGAACTTTACTTGTATTGCTGGAGAGACCTTGCACCAGCAATATTTCAAGTATATGGATCTTATCTCTTCCCTTTAGTTTGTGGGAATAGCTCTTGAATTGAGAGACCTCTCAAGGAATTCATTAGTGCACTCCCTAATGAGTGGATGTTCTATTATGCCTCCATCAAGAGGACAGAGAATCTAAACACCCTCACCATGACTAAGCTTTACGGCATTCTAGATGGATACCATGTAGAGATGGAGAACAAGAGTGGCCATGAAGGAAGCAGACCTTCAATCCTTCCTGCCTACAATTCTCTCATGGTTGGTGAAGGCTCAAGTCCTCCTCAACCTTAGCAGTACCTGTCATATCCTCAACAGCTAACCAGCTCTTCTGGGCCTTACATCACATTCCCTGAGACTCCAAAGTCTCAACAGGCTCAGCCTAGTTTCGTTTAGGACAGCTGTGCTTTTGTCTCAGGAAGTGGACATGCAAATGATTTTCAGTTTCATTTTGAAGATTTGGAGTATTTCAGCTTAGATGATGTGGAATACATGGACATAGTCCAACAAATGGCTCTATTAACCTATAGGGCAAAGAAGTCTTTAAAAGAACTAGAAGGCACCTCAAACCCAACTAGTAGCAAGTTTGGGTTTGACAAAGCAAAAGCCAAATGTTACAACTGTAAGCAGTTGGGCCATTTTGCAAGGGAATGCAAAGCTCCCAAATCAAACCTGGGATCTGCTCAAGACTCCTCACATCCTTCAACACCTAAAGCTAGTGGAAAATTAACTGAAACTGCTGTTGTGGCACAAGAAGTTGATTGGAGCTTTATGGTACAAGATGTCGCCCCTACTCAAGCACGCATGGCTGGAACAGACAACTCCAAGGTATCTGATCATCTCTGTACTCTAGCCTGTATTGCTAAGGTTAAAATGTACCAGGACTATAACATGGAAATTACATCTAATATTGAGGCCTTGAATATCTTAAAAGCTTATTTTAAAAAGGCTGAATCTGACTATCAAAACAAAATTGAGGAGTTAGAGAAAACAGTATCTTCTTTAAACCATGAGCACACTAATTACAGGACTCAATCAAGGATTTAATATCCAAGTTACTAAGACTCAAGCCAAGCTAGTAATAGCTAATGTTGAAGCAAGGAAGCATGCTATTTCTGAGCAAAACTTCCAAACCATTCTTGAATCATCCTCCCACTCAAAAATTTGTTATCAAAACAAAGTGGGTTGGGGACAAATGAGATTGCTCCACCACACTCTTATGACTCTACTAGACAACCACGGTGTGGTACTAAAGAGCAAGAGGTCCCATCTGCTAACCCATCTTCCCATGAGTTAAAGAATGATGCAACAATAGAGACCATCAAGGGAAGGAACATAATCCAACCATTTCTACTTATGATGATCGACCCCTATCCACCAAAGCCATATAAACCGGCAAAGGTACGTAGAAGAACTGCTAATAAGGTAGCTGAATCTAAGCTGGAAATTGACCCAAAGCAAAAGGGTATTTTCATTTCAACTGGATTCCAGGTGGTAGGCACTTCTGATTATGGAAAGGAGTGTAGTACCAACACTCCTATCCTGCCAAAGGACCAGAAGTCAAAAGGGAAGGTTGTAGAGGAAGACATGAAGATTAAGAAACCTCAGCCCTCAAAATCCCCAAAGATTAACATTACATGTATAATGTGTGGTCTGCAAAACCACTTGCTAAAGATTGTTATTAGAATCCAGCAAGCACACATTATGCAACTAATGTTAAAAAGGAAGCAACCAAGGAAGGATTCACATTTGGACCTTATCACATGGTTCAAGTGATGAGAAAAGGAAAGCTGGTTTCCGAAGCAAAGTTGCTTTTGAAAGAAACTCATTCTTCGAAGGAAAATGGCTTCGGAAGTCAAGCCAAAGAAAGCTCAAAAGAACAAAGGGCTTCCTCAAACCATTGAGAAGAAGGCTACTTCAGAAGAGAAGGCTGGGAATGCTTCTTCCAAAAACAAAGAAGCTTCGGAAGAAAGTCATGGTGCTCAAGCTTCAACAAGCTCATCAAAACTGATCAACCATAGCATGGAATGGAAGATTAGACAAGATTTTGCAGCCATACCTTCCTCTTCAAATACATCAATTAAACCCTCAACAATTCATTTTGATTCAATTATGTCAACATCAATGGAAGAACCCAAGACCATCCAGCTTGGGTATCCAATCAAAACTAACTTTTCATCTTATGTGCAAGGACATTCACAAGACAAGAACAATAATGTTTGGATAGTGGACAGTGGATGCTCCAGGCACATGACCGGAACAGATCTATACTTCACAATTTCCACATTTTGGTGGAGGTCCTGTTTAGTTTGGAGGTGAGACCGGAGGATACATTTCAGGCAGAGGAAGTGTATCCAATGGCTTGTTAAGAGTCGACAAAGTGAACTTTGTTAAACAGCTTAAGCACAATTTCCTAAGTGTTTCTCAGTTCTATGATCAAAAGCATCAAATGCTTTTCACAAAGCATGAGTGCATCATCCTCAAACTTGGGATGATAATTCCTTAGGAATGGTTCTTCTTAAATCTCCCAAGAAAGGGGATATGTACAAGCTGCATATGAACAATGCTTCCCCATTGGGTGAAGTATCATGCTTTCTTTCCATGAATAAAATGGTTAAAAATAACTTGGTACATGGTGTGCCCAAAAAGGAATTTTCTGTAGAGATAACTATGTAGCTTGCCTGAAAGAAAAGCAACATAGAGTCTCTCACAAATCCAAAGAAGTTAACTCTATCACTACCCTATTACACTTATTGCACATGGATTTATTTAGTCCAATAATTATAATGAGAATTAGAAGGAAATCATATTGCCTTATGATTGTTGATGATTTCACAAGATTTACATGGGTCTTCTTTTCAAGAACTAAGGATGAAACAACTGAAACTTTAAAATCTTTTATTCTTAAAATTGAAAATCAAAGTGATCGCAAGGTAAAGATAATTAGGAGTGATCAAGGGACTTAGTTTTAGAATCAAGTTCTAGATTCATTTTGTAACTCAAAATGGATTATCAGACAATTCAGTGCTCCTAGAACTCCTCAACAAAATGGTGTTGCTGAGAGGAGGAACTGGACATTGATTGAAGCTGCTAGGATCATGTTAATTCAAAGTTGCCTCTAACATTCTGGGCAAAGGCAATCAACACTACATTCTATGTGCAAAACAGGGTTCTTATTGTCAAGCCACATGGAAAAACCCCTTATGAACTGTGGAACAAGAGGCCACCATTCATTGGCTTTATAAGGTCCTTTGGTAGCAAGTGTACCATACTTAACACAAAGGACAACTTGGAAAAAATTGCTAAGAAGTCAGATGATGCTATCTTTGTTGGATATTACTCTACCTCAATTGCATATTGAGTTTATAACATCAAAAATCAACAATTTGAGAAATCATCCAACATTGTTGTTAATGAGCACACTCCTTGTGTTAGGTGGAATGGCCCTGATCATATTTTTGATCTAGAATTGTTTCCAAACTATTCTAAACCCTCTTATGAGAATGTTTTAGCTGGAATAGGTAGTCAAGTGATTCTAATGAAGACTAGTTATTTGAGTTATCCAGACCTCTTCCAAGTTCTCCAAGAGTCTCTGAACCTAAAGCTCCCACTATTGGTAGATCTGATAGCATGACCATTTCAGGAACTAGTGAAGCTTCAACCAGTTACTAGCAAAGTGAGTCTAATAACTAATCAGCTGATAACATACAACACCAAGCTGATGGAAGTAACATCTTGAAGGAACACCAAGCTGATGGAAGTAACATCTTGAAGGAATAGGGAATTGTTAATACTACTCAGCCAATTGATATTGATGTTGTTTCTCCTTCATTCAATCAGTCCTCATTGAATGAGTGTGAAACATCATCCGGACCAAGTGTTCAAAATCTTGAGCCAAACTTCTCAAATCTAGATTTATCCATGCAACTGGATGTAATTCTAGGCTTAGGATTTACAACACTCATCCAGCTAAAACATCATTGGAAATGTCTCTAAAGTGTGAGAACCAGGCGACAATCTCATAATGGGAATGTCTGCTTGTACTCATGTTTTTTATCTTAGAGGGAACCCAAGAAGGTAGAAGATGCCTTGAAATATAGTAGCTGGGTTGAATCAATGAAAGAGGAATTGCTTCAATTCAAAAGACAAATGGTTTGGAACCTTTTCCGCTACCATTTTGTCAAGTACCTATAGGCACCAAATGGGTTTTTCAGAAACAAGAGAGATGATAAAGGCTTGATAATCAAGAATAAGGAGAGACTGGTAGTTCAAGGATATACTCAAGATGAATGAATCGATTATGCTATTATTTTTGCACTTGTTGCAAGACTTGAGGCAGTTAGAATCTTCTTTGCTTATGCTGTATTGAAGAATTTTACTGTCTACTAGCTTGATGTCAAATGTGCCTTTCTATATGGGGATATAGATAGGGAAGTATATATGTGCCAGTCTCTAGGACTTAAAGGCCCTCAACACCCCAGCTATGTGTGCAAACTGGATAAAGCTATATATGGGCTACACCAAGCACCTAGGCTATGGTATAAGACATTGTCTCAATTTCTTCTGAAGAATGGCTACACTAGAGGTACCATTGATAAGACTCTTTTCATAGGGAAGTCTGCAAAAGACATATTGCTCGTCCAGGTCTATGTTGATGATGTCATATTTGGTTCTTCAAATGAGCAAATGTGTAAAGACTTTGAGAACATTATGAAGAAGAAGTTTGAGATGAGTTCCATGAGAAAAATGGACTTTTTACTTGAAATTCAGGTGAAGCAAATGAAGGAACGGTTCTTTATCAATCAATATAAGTACGTCAATGACATCTTAGAAAGATTTGAGATGAAAGATTATAAATCAGCCAAGACACCTATTCCCATAAGCATAATCTTGGCCCTGATCTGAGGGGGAGGATACTAATCAATATCAATATAGAATAATTATTAGGTCTCTGATGTATCTCACAACAAGCAGGCCTGATATTATGTCTACTACATGCATCTATGCAAGATATCAGACTGCTCCAAAGGTGTCTCATCGAGTTGTTGCTAAGAGAATTCTTAGATACCTCAAAGGAGCATCAAAGCTTGGTCTATGGTATCCTAGAAACTCTAATTTCAATCTCTATGGCTATACTGATAGTGACTATGGTGGCTGCAACATCAACAAGAAAGCAAGTTCAGGAGAATGCCAATTTCTTTGTAGAAGGATAATCTCATGGCAATACAAGAAGCAATCCTGTGTCTCAACATCTACTGCTGAAGCTGAATACATTGCTACTGCAAGTTGTCATGCTTAGCTACTCTGGATTCAAAGTCAGATGCTAGACTATGGATTCAACTTCATGAGCAATCTATCCATATTGACAACAAGAGTGCAATCTCCATTACTGAAAATCCAGTGAAGCACTCCAAGACAAAGCATATTGACATCAGGTACCATTTCATTAGAGATATTCATGAGAAAAACCTAACTAAATTAGTCAAAGTTGACTTAAACGAACAATATGTTGATTTGTTCACCAAAGCCTTTAATGAACAAAGATTTAAGTATCTTATTACAACTATTAGGATGATAACATTGACTAATATATCTTATTGAAAACCTTTTAAAAATATGTCTTGTCTTTTGTCAAATACAATCTAAGCCCTGTTACAAAAGGTTATTCTTCAAAATTCACTAAGTGTGAGTATTTTCGAAGAGAAAATTACCCTCGGAAGAATTCTTCATTATCTTCCGAAGGCAATTTCCTAAGTTCAAGCTTTATCTTCCGAAGCTTGAAAACTTCTTCATTTGGAAGACATTCTTACTCTCGCAAGTAAATTTATTTACCTTCGGAAGCAAGTTTCGACTTCGGAAGATAAAATCCTTCGAAAATACTTTTACCTTCGGAAGAAGACTTTACTCTATAACGCAAACCTTTGGGCCCCACACTGTAAAAAGTAAAGATTTTATCAATGATGTCGGAATCGTTTAAATGGGTTTTTAACCTTACCGCCCCTGTCACATCTTACCCCTTCATCTTACCCCCAAACCATCACTTCACCGTATTCATCCACCTTTTTCACCCATTTAAATAATTCGGACTCATCACTTTAATCTTTTTATCACTTTTACTGCCCAAAGCACTTCTATTCCAACCCTAAGCACTTCTCCGATTCAAACTTGATTCCCCTTTACTTTCTCACAATGGCACTAAACCCTCAACAAAATCAAGTCGCACTTTTGGATTCATCTAGGGATGCTGACTTCGCTAAAAGCATCTCTTCTCTCACCTAATTAACCTACTATCTTAACCAAATGGAGGAGTTTTGGGCCAACAGTCGTATCGAAACCCTAAATCAAGTCAGGGTTATAAGGTCGAGCATTTGTGGCCAGAGTTGGTCATCTCTGAACTAATCATCAGGGAGCATTTGGAGCTTCATGATGAGGGTGCTCCTACTAAGTTTCCTAAGTCTAACCTAGATGATACATATGCCTTGATGGGTTATGGTGGAGATGTAAGGAGGTTTACTGTCTTCAATTTTAACTTCTCCTACAACTAGAAGTTCCTGCTACATGTTGTTCTCTATTGTTTATCAACAAGTCTATGGGATGGGATCAAATCCCATATGAACTAGGATGCCTAGTTCATGGAATGTTGAAAAGCCTCCGCTTCAACTACTCAAAGTTTGTGTTGACTAACCTTATGTGGAACCTCCAGAAGGACAAATTCTTCATGCATCCTAGGTTTCTTCAGCACATATATAATTATGAGTTGGACCAATGTCAGCTTGTCTGTGCAGATGCTTTAACTGACCCTCATATGAAGCTGACCATCTTCATAGTCTTGAAGAAAGTGTCCACTAATTTCACTAGAAGGCATACTACACTTCTTCCAGGTATGATTGAGCTAATGGCTCCTGGTGACATCCCTGTTAACACCACAGGTGATGAACCCACACCAGCAACTACCCTCACATTGTCAAATCTACCTTCTCCACCCATCAAGATCACCTACTAGAGGCGTCCAAAACAAACCCTTGTTCAATCTCCTCTGATTGAACAAGTTCCACCTGTTCCACCCAAAAAGGCTAGAGTGGAAACATGGGCTCCACTCAGCCTGAGGTCCCACCTTCCTTTACACTTGATCTCAATATGGGTATTGAGTCTTATCAATCTCAATCCTATGAGCTCGAATCCCAACCCAAAAGCCCTCAAGGTGAGTCTCTATACTCCCCTGAGTAGCCAAAAAGGGATAGCCCCACCAAAGGCTCAATGCCATTAAACATTGATCAAAGTCCCGGTGACTAGGAATAACTTCCATATCTTTCACTGACCTATTGACAAGATCTGATTAAGAGTTCATGTCTCTTCACGTAACACCCAGTTATTTTTTTAAGTCAAAGAAAGAAGAATAAATTGAATAAAAAGAAAGAAAAGATATTTTACCCAAGTTGAAGGGTAAAAAGTGTCAAAAGGATAAAAGGTTTAAAAAAGTGGATGTAAAAGGTGATGGCCGCCCATCACTCTTTCTACACCCACACAATTCTCGGATTTTAAAAAGAGAGAGTAGCAGAGCAGAAGGTTTAGGTTCTTGAAGAACAAGAAGAAGAAGTTCAAACTCAAGCTAAGAAATTCATGGTTTTAAGTGTTCTTAACTGGCCTTGCCTTGGTTGTATGCTTATGTGTTGTGTGTGTTCGGTGTGTGTTTTTGGTGGGTTTCTAGGCGATTGAACTCAATTGCAAACGAGTTTAGAAGAAGCCATACTCAAGAGTTGCAAAGGTGAGTTCTAGAACCACTTTACTTGTTTTAACTGATTTTAGGGCTGGAAATGCATGAATGTATGTTTTTACAAAACTGGGTTTTATACCTGTATGTGTGAATATGTGTATGTTGCGAGTATGGTTTGGTTGTGGACTATGTTCATGTTTTATGATGTTATAGTTGTGTTCCTAAGGCTTAGAATGCACGATTTAAGCTTAGAACATGATAGCTGAGGTTTGGGGATTGAATCTGATGTTAAGTGTGCCCTAGGCTGCTCAAGCGCCAAACAGTAGTTCATACGCCTAAGTTTAGAAAACTGCTTAAGTGTGAACAAATGCGGATGAGGAAATACGGATGAGTAAGAAATGCGGATGAGAAAGTCAATGCAGATGAGAAAGTTAATGCGGACGAGTAAGTCATACGAATGAACAATGCAGAGTAAGTTCATGCGACTGAACAAATGCACATGAACAAAGTTAATGCAGATGAACAAATGCAGGTGAGTAAGTTCATGCGACTAAACAATGCGGATGAACAAAGTTAATACAGATGAACAAATGTGGATGAGTAAATTCATGCGACTGAACAAATGCGGATGAACAAAGTTAATGCGGATGAACAAAAAGAAATGCGGATGAGTAAAAAGAAATGCGGATGAACAAAAAGGGAAATGCGCATGAACACTTAAAATACTTTCTAACTTTTTGGGAAAAAAGGTGAAATGTAGACTTTGACTTGGGATGTTCCCGGGGGTTCATGTAAGCTGACTTTTGAGGTCATAGATGATGTGATGAGCATGTATGATGATGTTATGATGTATGATTGATGCTTATGCATGATGGTATGTATGATGTACGTTATGTATGTATGATGCATGTATGATGATGTTGACTGTGTATGTTATGTTCCTTATTATGTATGACTATTTTCCTATGGCATTACGTTGAATCTTAATGAATGAAATGAAAGTATTATGTAACGTAAAGTGGAAGATAATAAAAAGAGGAACATAACGACAGAATGTATGCATTAATGAATGAAGGGAAGTAAAGTAACCCTTGCAAGCCTTGTATGTGGAAACACGCCCAATGAAGGGTGTTGGTTCAACGGTGTGCGGGTTAGCTACCCCAGAAGGATGCACACCGGGGTCCGTCTTTATGACCGACCATTTGTATAGAACCTTTGTCATTTACCTCTTGGTACTGTGTCAGGTCACCAGGTGCTATGTATGGTCTATGATAGACCTCGGCCCAGTACTCGCTTTATGCGTGATGGATTGGGTATAGCACAAGACAATGGCACACCTGAATTTACCCTAGTACTATGGTCAGGCCACCAGGCGCAATGTATGGGGGTCTACGATAGACCTCGGCCCAGTACCTGCTTTATGCATAACATTGGGGTAAAGTTCATGGTTTTGGATGGAATGTAAAGAAGTAATGGTGAACGTATGAATGAAAGTTAATGAATGAATGATGAAGATAGTAATTATATTATCTATGTGTACGTATGAGGTGTGACCCCATACAAATGTAAAGAACGGTTTTAAACGAAAGTAAAGTATGTTTTATTTTAAAACTAGAACTCACTCAGCAACGCTGACTTTATGTGTTTCCAGTTGGTAGGTAGAGGTTGCTGAGGATGGCACGGGGCGGCTACTTGGATCTTTTTGGATGGCATCCATTTTTATAATGCTTTCGTGATATAATGCAACATGTATTTTGTAACTTGATAACGATGTATTATTTTGCAAAAGCTATTATTATGAAATGGAAAAGTTATTTTAATGTTTTTGCTACAATGTTTTCTTTAAGTAAAGGTAATTATATGTTTTATGTGCAATGATTGACCAGCTATGAGCGTCCCGGGAACGGGGCCTTACAAGTTTGTATCAGAGCCAAAGTTTAAGTGAAACGGGTAAAATTTCAAAATAAACCTTTACTTAAACTAAGAATGGGGCGGAAAGGAAAGGGATGCCAGTCCAAGTAGCTGGGTGCCATCAGGTATTTTCTTAATGTTAACCGGTATTATGTGCGCATGTTATGTGGTTTATGTGTTGTTTTTAGATTTAGATACTGATATAGTCAGGATAGATAATGCTTGGTGTATGAAGAGTAAAGAAGTGGCTAATCACGACTGGCCACTGTAATTAGGGACTTACTATACTTGACATAAACTGAGTTGTTCCCTTGAATGACTGTGTTGGTGTTTGAATCTTATATTGCGTTTTGAGGATGGCTGGTGTAGATCATCAAAAGCTTCGCATGGTGGAGGTGGTGGTGGACATGGTGCTGAACCACGGGTCACGATAGGAAGACCTAGAGTCGAAA